>JAVRXN010000011.1:12143745-12743745 GCA_033556935.1 Timema podura
TAATATATGCAGTAGGGTGTCCCAAAAAAATAAAAAAATTTGTCGCATACCCTCTTATTTTTTTCCTTTTATGTCAAAACAATTGTAAATAAAGTTTCATGTAATTTTAACCATGGCAACCCGTGCCGACTTGCATCTAAACGTGTCAGTCAGTGCATGTGTACTTAGGCGAGCGAACGCTGACGATACGTGTCTGTAGCGGAGCACCCAACAACTGCAAATGTTAAAGATAAAACAAAAAAGGAAAAGGAAAAGGAAGGTTTTGGAATGCTTCGACAGTGAGATTGCGCAACCCGTGAAACGTGTCAGTACCATTTTACTCAGGACAACGCACGTCTACGTGTCAATGTGCTTATAATTCCAAGTTGTTTTGTTAGTAAATGTTTGTATAGTTTTTAATCAGTTAACAGAACATGGCAGTGGAATTGCGTGGTTCTAAAAAAGTGATATTTTTAATAGGGAACATAAAACTTCAAATAACTGGTTCAAAACTTCCGTCTAATGGACAAGTTCTCACAGTTTTGTTTTACAATATTCGAGAAGAGAATTTAAGTGTTAATTAAAGTGCAAATCTTTCTATTCGCGAATGTATTATCTTTTGGGAAAAGGCACCCATACCTACCAAATCGATGCCTAATTGTGTGAGGAAGCTTGTTAATATGTATCAAGTTTGGAGAGACTTAAAAAAAATACAAAGAAATTACAGGACGTATTCAAGCGGCGACAACAAGAATTTGTAAGTAATTTAGACAATTTGTTCGACATTGCACATGCTGATGCACTTCAATTAATGAAAATAGAAGAAGGATGTTCTTGCAGCGCCAAAGAGAGCCGGGCCGACTCGGTCACTTAGGTGGAGTGGATAAAAAACTGGTCAAAAAAGAGGAAAGGGCGCGACTTCGAGCTGTCAAAGAAGACAATCGGCGAATGAAATATGTTTCTGCTTCAACATCCTCGGCATCATACGAACCATTGCAAGAAGATTACTCTTCGAATTCTAGTGAAAATATGGATTCAGAAAATTTCCCAACACTGATCGAAAGCTCAGAACCTGGGACAAGTAAATCAGTATTGAGGAAAGATTTTATTACTCCAAAGTTAGTTGCTGCGTTAGACAGGTGTCAGTTAAGAATGCGAGATTCTGTTTTATTCTTGAAGCTACTATTGATGCACTTGGATTTCACATTGACGAATTTCCGATAAGTAAGTCTTCAATTCAAAGAATCCGAAAAGAAAAACGGAAAGAAATCATAAAAATTGACTTTCAAAACGAGGTACCGGATGTAGTGACCTTACATTGGGATGGCAAACTGTTGCCTGCTTTGAGTGCTCGAAAATCGAAAGAAGAACGCTTGCCTATAGTTATTTCACATGGACTAAAAGAACAGCTCATTGCTGTGCCGAGACTGGATAATTCTTCAGGCAAAGAACAGGCGCAGGCTATTTAGAAGGCGATGTTAGATTGGAATCTCGAAAAGTAAGCCCTAATTTTCTGTTGTGATATTACGGCTTTGAATACAGGTCGTTTTAATTGTGCTTGTGCGCTCCTCAAGCAAAAATTTGATAGGAAAATTCTTTTTTTGTTTGCCGCCATCATGTATACGAACTGGTAATAAAGGCCGTATTCAAAGTGAAAATTAAACAAGTGACAACAAGCCCCGATATTCCACTCTTTAAAAAGCTAAAAGAGAATTGGAAAAACATCGATCCCACTAAAATACAGTGCTATAGAGAAACAGTGGAACTGTTCCGAACCATACCTGAACTTGAAAATTTGCTTGACTTTTACCGCGCTGACCTTAAAAATGTTATGGTCAGAGAGGACTATCGAGAGTTGATCGAACTTTCTATGGAATTTTTAGGTGGAGATAAAAAAATTAAAATTAAAATCAAACCTCCGGTGCCATGCACCAAGCTAGTTGAAAGGCCCGAGTGATTTACTCCCTAAAACTATTGTTATTTAGTTTTCAGCTGAAATTAAACACCAAGGATAAGAAAGCACTGTTAGACGTCTGCTTGTTTATCGTAACAATCTACGTTGAACCATGGCTTCAATGCATTTTGTCAGTTAAAGCACCCTACAAAGATTTGTGCTTTTTGAAATCTTTGAAAGCTTACGAAAATGTGAATGAAAGTATCTCGAAAGCTAATTTACAGAAATTTCTCCAGCATTTATTGTATTTTAATGATGAAATAGCCCTATTAGCACTTTTTTATGATGATGTGGACGAAGAAATAAAATTAAAAATTGTGTCAAATTTACATAGAGAAAATTTTTCGACCCATGAGAAAAGATACATTCCATCGAAGGAAGAACTTTGTGGTTCATTGTATTGTGAGTTTGATACATTGATTTTGTATTATTGTTTAATTAGTTATTTATTTATATCACACAATTGTTACCTTTTATTTTATTGTTTTACAGAAAAAAGCATCGACGATTTCATATCAGTTAAAATTGATGATAGTTTTCTCAACGAGAGTCCCTCTTCATGGGAGAATAACGCTTCTTTTCTAGACGCGAAAAAGACGATATCAATACTTAGAGCCGTGAACGATACAGCTGAAAGAGCGGTAAAATTAATGCAGGGCTTTCATGGTTTTGTAACGGTTGAGGAGGAACAAAATCAATTGTTGTTACGTTGCGTAAAAGAACACACGAAGATCTATCCTGACTGTAAAAAGCAAACATTGAAATGAAAATATGTTCAGTAATGTTTCTTTTACTGTAATATGTTAATAAATATCTGCTTTGAATAAAATGGTGTCTCACGTTCAAGTTTGACCTAAAGTCGGAACGGATTACCGTTATCTCATTGCAATTATACGTTTTATTTAAGCTACTGAGGTGAAATAGAAAAAAAAAGGGTATGCGTATTCGACTTTGCAAAAAAAAACACTTGTATCTTGGAAAACCTTAATATGCGACCAGACTAAGCAGGTTTTAGGACGCGGTGATAAATAAATAATAATAATAATAATATCTACTATACAAGATGTTTTTGGTTACTATTAAGTAAACTATACATTTTATACAGTGGTATGGTCTAATTTTATTTGTTCATTCTTCTTTTTTACTATTTCATCTTATTAAAAAATGATGAAGGTAGGAATGTAGAGGTAATCTACCTTCATTAATGTGGAAGGAGGGTATAAAACCATTTAGAACAAGTTTCTCTGGGTACACTCGACCGGTATTCGAACCCTAATCTCCACTTTATAAGCCGTCTAATCTTTTTAGAGAATGATGCAAGTATCCAGGATCGATGGTTGAATGAAACGTGTCTGCCCAGCATCAAACATCTGATGTGGGCATGTTAACATTATCGTGTAGTGCCAATAGAGAAAAGAGCCATCCTAGTCAGCACATAAGAGTACCAACTTGCTCTTACTCAGATCTAAAACTTGACATCCATGTCATAAATATAGCAGGGGTTTTGTCTGATGGAACTGAGCTTAACGTCTGTATGTGCAGTTATCGATTAATAGTAATAATTTATATTCAGGGTAAATTTATAATTGATTTTAAGAAGTATTAAATCTTAATCCCTATTTTAGTATAAAAAAACTTCTCTATGAAATAATGGCATTCACTCTTGGTGAGAAAGTTATACATCACAGGTTAGGAGCGGGATTAGTCTAAATGTCTACAGAGTGTTACATGGGAAGGCTAAATAGGTAAAATAAAAAGCATGTGGTTTATGGATGACCCCTTATAGTAATCAAGTTGTTTTTAAAAGACAATGGTCTCTGCATCAAGTTGTTAAAAATATTGCTATCTCTACTTATAATAGCATCAAGGGGCTGTTGTATTTTATTTGAAGGGATTGCAATAGTTATTGGCTAAAAAGTCAATTTCTAAACCAGCAATTCGCCAGATTGATCATAACTAAAGAATTACTGATACACGTATTCTTAAGTAAATTGTTTAAATTGAAGCACATAGAGACAATTAAATGTGCTAGTACTTGGAAGTTATGGGTTTTAACGATAGAAGACTGTGTGCTATCAAATAGTTTTAAAGATAGATGGCCTACACACGACAAAAATTCATTTACAAACGTTGTGCAAGAAATTATACAATATCTTGGTTTGATCAATTAAACACAAGTTTTACCTAAAGACTTTTCATACGGCATATTCGATTGCTTAAAATATTAGGAGCAACTTGATAGCTTTCCTGATTTTGGTGGAATAATGAGATATATCAAATAAATTAATGATAAATATATATAGTTTATTCTTTATATTTATTATAATATCATATTTTCAATTAGTTCAGGTTTGGCGGATAGGTTTATTGTTGTTAACAATTCAAAAGTTTTACAGTAAAATTGACCTTCATGACTTATTCTACTTCCTGAAATTGTATACAGTACAATAAGTTGTACATAAAAGATTCTGTAAAATCTTTGGTATTCACAAGACGCCATCTTTAGGCTACAATTTCTTGCACAACTTTTTATACAACATGTTGTGTTGTGTTGTGTTTACCGGGTTAGTCTTGTCACTGTTGCTTATTAAATTTTATCTTTGAGGCATGCGAGACAAAGACGAAATGATTATTATACAGGAAAATGATTTGAAAAACTTATTTTTTAATGATTCAATCAACAGTATGAAGACTAAATAATTGAGCCAAATTCCAAGTTGCTTATATTAGAGAATAAAAAATGAAAGGTTTTACTCTAAAGTCTGTAAATTCTTTATGAGTTTCTTTTAACAAAAACTAACTTTTTGGATGATTGTATACAGTAATATTTATATGTGGAGAAAATAAATTTAGAGTCTAAAGTAAAACCTAACTCTTTAATACTGAATACAGAAGCTAAATAGTTGTCAAATATTAGATAGTAGTCAAATATAAAAACACTCTTTTTCTTCGCGAAAGTAATCTTTAAACACTTGTTCAGATTAACAGGGATATTGTTATCTTTACAACATTCTGTTATGTTGTCCAAGTTCAGATTGTTACAGTTAGTAAGTCACTTGAAAGGTACATTTTCAATTGTCAGCGTAGAGTAGACATTTTTAGCGGTCGTTTATAAAAAGAGTAAAGATCAGTGATCCTAGATGGAACCCCTTTGGCGCTCTAGAAGGGACTGAAAATGAAATCGATCGAAATCCACTATTTGTTATAATATATTATTTTCTATTTAAGTAACTTGTCAAACGGTTTAAGAAATTTTCACAAATGCCAGATTGTACAAGTTTATGATTGAGAATATTGTGTTTTACCTTATCAAATGCCTTTGATAAATCTATATAAATCACATCTACTTGTAGATGTTTGCTAAATGAGCTGTAAATGTAATTAACTTGTAACACAATCAGTTGAGGGAGTTATTGATCCACCACTAAAGATATAAATCGTTTGAAGTAAAGATTCCAACAATTGGTTAACTGTACAAAGTTTTAATGCTTGGAATACATACCTTTTAGAAAATTAATATATTCAGTTCAAATGTCCCATATTTTTTACAGTGAAATAATAAATCATATCGGGGTTTAATGATCTGTTAAGATCCTGCGACCGCAATAACTTTATCGTAATATTGTTTGGTGGTGGTGTAATTTAAAGCTAAGGGAAAGAAGAGAGTAGTTTCTATCACCCTCAGAATGAAACCTTTATAAATGAAAATGTGTGACTGGTTTGGTTATTCAGATCTATACAATGGAGTTAAGATTTCAATTGAGCTACACTTTCTTTTACAAAAAATGCTTCAAAACATCAATCATCTGATTCTGTTCATATTATCCTAAATGTAAGCAAAACTATCAAACATTTTGGTAGCCGACTTTTAACCTTTTAATAGAACTAGTCATAAGAATAGTAATCTTCATACTATATAAACAAGTATATAGCCTTTTCTACTCAATATAATACTGTCTTTTTGACGGTTTGTTGCAGTTGATGGTGAGCAAAATGTGAGCATGGCCACCACTGGTGTAGCTTCACTATCAGGCCAAGAAGGTCCATCTACAACTGGGCCAACATCCAGAAGAGCACAGCCACCCTTTAGGATTAGAATAAAGAGAAAAGTTCCTCTTGTATATGTGCTAATATCGTCAAAAAAGACAACTCTACAGGATGGCGAAAAAATTTTGCTTAATAAGAAATACATGCAACTACATCCAACATATATTAACTATGTAATATTATCAGTCTCAAAATCAATTCAGCAAAAACCCGATGATAAAGTATTCAGTGCATCAACTTCAGTGTACGTACATGACCCTTCTATCAGAAGACCACCGAGGCTTTTATCCGAGAAAAATTATCGCCATTTAAACCTAAATTCATTCAATAAAAAAACTGCAATATCTTTTGGCAATCAACGATTGGACTCATTCAGAATAATTAAACACAAAATTCACGACAAAAAATTGGTAATTCCAGCATATAAAGTACTGAAATAATTAAGGTCGGATAAAAAAATGAGAATGAAGGAAATGAGTTGTGTACCAAATTTGTGGACTCTAATACATTTATGCCGACGATCCCCACAAATTTTCTCCAAACAAATACCACAAAAAATAATAGTTGAGAAAATTAATCCATTTATTATGAAAAAACTTCACCGAAAAAAAAAATAACCGGAAACAGCGCGAGAGTCTTCCGCTTCCTGCTTCACCACTAAGCTATAACTAACCTTAAACCCATAGCTAAACGGCAAAATTCCAGTCTTTAAATGCCTCTTTCTAAATTGAATGTATACAGAAGAAGATGATTCACTATAATTAACTCTTTTGAATTGTGTTTAAATAACTTTTCTATCAGACATGTAAGGTTACAAGATGATCTACTCTTCTTGTATTTCTCTGGTTGGTATAGGTTTATGTTTAGCTGGCATATCGTTTGACTTTATTGAATAGTGTTTTTTCTGTGTTGTCATAATGTATGACATGGAGGCTGTCTCTGGTTCGCATGGAGCTAATTTTACTCTAGTTCAGACCAAGAAACCAGTTTACCTACTATCCTGTAAAAGATTGATTGTAGTGCTACACTGAAGGAAACTTCTGTTTTCCAATATTGCGCCGATGAGTAAGCTGCAAGCCAAAGTATGTAAACACCTTCAGGGAGCTTGTCGGTCTTTGACGTCTGTTAAACAGTGGAGTCCACTTCAAGTCAGGATAATATAGTGTGGATGGATACTCCCAGTCTTGATAATATAGTGTGGGTAGACACTCCCAATCATGATAATATAGTGTGGATGGATACTCCCAGTCTTGATAATATAGTGTGGGTAGACATTCCCAATCATGATAATATAGTGTGGGTAGATACTCCCAATCATGATAATATAGTGTGGGTAGACACTCCCAATCATGATAATATAGTGTGGGTAGACACTCCCAATCATGATAATATAGTGTGGGTAGATACTCCCAATCATGATAATATAGTGTGGGTAGACACTCCCAATCATGATAATATAGTGTGGGTAGATACTCCCAATCATGATAATATAGTGTGGGTAGACACTCCCAATCATGATAATATAGTGTGGGTAGATACTCCCAATCATGATAATATAGTGTGGGTAGACACTCCCAATCATGATAATATAGTGTGGGTAGACACTCCCAATCATGATAATATAGTGTGGGTAGACACTCCCAATCATGATAATATAGTGTGGGTAGACACTCCCAATCATGATAATATAGTGTGGGTAGATACTCCCAATCATGATAATATAGTGTGGGTAGACACTCCCAATCATGATAATATAGTGTGGATGGATACTCCCAGTCTTGATAATATAGTGTGGGTAGACATTCCCAATCATGATAATATAGTGTGGGTAGATACTCCCAATCATGATAATATAGTGTGGGTAGACACTCCCAATCATGATAATATAGTGTGGGTAGATACTCCCAATCATGATAATATAGTGTGGGTAGACACTCCCAATCATGATAATATAGTGTGGGTAGACACTCCCAATCATGATAATATAGTGTGGGTAGACACTCCCAATCATGATAATATAGTGTGGGTAGACACTCCCAATCATGATAATATAGTGTGGGTAGACACTCCCAATCATGATAATATAGTGTGGGTAGATACTCCCAATCATGATAATATAGTGTGGGTAGATACTCCCAATCATGATAATATAGTGTGGGTAGACACTCCCAATCATGATAATATAGTGTGGGTAGATACTCCCAATCATGATAATATAGTGTGGGTAGACACTCCCAATCATGATAATATAGTGTGGGTAGACACTCCCAATCATGATATTATAGTGTGGGTAGACACTCCCAATCATGATAATATAGTGTGGGTAGATACTCCCAATCATGATAATATAGTGTGGGTAGACACTCCCAATCATGATAATATAGTGTGGGTAGATACTCCCAATCATGATAATATAGTGTGGGTAGATACTCCCAATCATGATAATATAGTGTGGGTAGACACTCCCAATCATGATAATATAGTGTGGGTAGATACTCCCAATCATGATAATATAGTGTGGGTAGACACTCCCAATCATGATAATATAGTGTGGGTAGATACTCCCAATCATGATAATATAGTGTGGGTAGACACTCCCAATCATGATAATATAGTGTGGGTAGACACTCCCAATCATGATAATATAGTGTGGGTAGACACTCCCAATCATGATAATATAGTGTGGGTAGATACTCCCAATCATGATAATATAGTGTGGGTAGACACTCCCAATCATGATAATATAGTGTGGGTAGACACTCCCAATCATGATAATATAGTGTGGGTAGACACTCCCAATCATGATAATATAGTGTGGGTAGATACTCCCAATCATGATAATATAGTGTGGGTAGACACTCCCAATCATGATAATATAGTGTGGGTAGACACTCCCAATCATGATAATATAGTGTGGGTAGACACTCCCAATCATGATAATATAGTGTGGGTAGACACTCCCAATCATGATAATATAGTGTGGGTAGATACTCCCAATCATGATAATATAGTGTGGGTAGACACTCCCAATCATGATAATATAGTGTGGGTAGACACTCCCAATCATGATAATATAGTGTGGGTAGACACTCCCAATCATGATAATATAGTGTGGGTAGATACTCCCAATCATGATAATATAGTGTGGGTAGATACTCCCAATCATGATAATATAGTGTGGGTAGATACTCCCAATCAGGATAATATAGTGTGGGTAGACACTCCCAATCATGATAGATCTGTGTATCAGGCCTTACTTTTTTTATATACATTATTGGGCCAAAACAATGAACTATACTTTTCTAAGACAAATACAAACAATATCATCTTCCTTAAAATAATAACTAATCACACATTATTCATAGGTTGCTACTAGTAGTTTGTTTTTATAATAAAAACAATGATGCAAGATAAACAAAATATGAGGAATTACCAACAGAATTAGGGCCTAGCTAAATATATTCTTAATCCTAGACCAGATCTCTATGAATTGAAATTACCTCAAGAAATAAAATATTTGATTTGAGTTTTAGAAAAAGTTTGCTTTATTTTCTTGGTGGAACTTGGGAAAATTTCCTTAATACTTTGAATTTCAAGACGGTCATAATAATAAATCTCTAATCGCCTTGATCACAAACATTTATTGGTACCAACTGAAAATGAATTTATTCCTTTTGAAAGTGTAGATTAAAATAAATAAAAAAGTGGAGGAGCCGATGTTTGGCATCGGTGGTGAACGGTCGTGTTTTTGTTGTAATAGACCGGTACGTGTATAAGTGTGGTTGGGAACGGTGGATTCCGGAGACGAGTGCGATGTCGAGTCGGCTATGACAGAACTAGACTCTAATATTCGAGAAAATTCTCAAACTAGTACCATAGGTTTTAAATCGGGTCGTTCAAGATCACCAACTAATAATCAAACTATGAAGAAAGCGAAATCTAGTGCAGGGCGTGTTGCGGTCAAACCAATGGGACAGGCGTCAGCCAAAGTTCCCAAAGTAGCTAATGCCAAGGAGAGTCAAACTGGGACAATTGTTTCAGATGACAGTATACCAGTCGAAATAGAGGATGTATTTAATGGTTCTAATCCAGGGCCTTACAAAATTAAATTTTCAAATACATCGGAATTAAACATTCAGAATCTGCACCCAATGAAAATAGGAAAGGGATTATTTCCCAAGTACAAGAGTGTAGCTAGCATTGTTCCGTCAGGGAAAAACCAAATTGTCGTGGAATTGTTATGTATTAAGGAAGCTAATAGTCTTATGGCAAATAGGGAACTGCATGATCTTATGAAGGTCTCCGTTGACAGGGTGGGTTGTAATGAACATCGGATAGGAGTTATTCATAATATTCCACTAGAGTTCTAGGAGGAATTTACTAAGGAAGAGTTAGAGAGAGAAAGTGAATCTTCAATATTGCAGGTGCGACGTTTCTATAGGCGCAATCCTGTTACACTGGAGTGGTTTGATCCTACTGGTACAGTAGCGGTGACTTTCATGGGCAAAGAGCTACCGTCTTATGTTGTCATGTGTTTGTCTTGGGTGGTTTTGCACATCTCGCTGACAATTGTCGTAGTGGAGGGCATAGGTGCGCAAAGTGTGAAGGTGGTAATCTCATAGATGAATGTCTACAAGAAACCCCAAAATGTGTATATTGTGGGAGGGCACATTTGGTGACATACCGAACGTGTCCTGAGTGGATGCGACAGCGTCAAATTAAATATATAATGGCTCGTCGCAAATTGTCGTACTGGGAGGCTGGTCAGGCTGTGGACCGCAACTCTCCCTACAAGTCGCGCTATGCAATTAGGGGGGCCCAATTTGTCACGGACAATTCTCAATTCCCAAATATGCCAATACGGCCACGCAATGTAACGTCCTATGCGGCTACTCTTTTGAGTACCCCAGCACAAGTTGTTGGGGATATGGATATGGATTCGTCAGGAAGCTCTATCGAAGGAACATTAGATGATATCAAAGTAAGGGGGTGGAACAGATATCAAATTAAGGTGGTGGAACAGATATCAAATTAGGGGGGGTAGAACAGATGGTTTCTAAAGTTGTACCGCTCCTAGTAACCGTGGCTTCCTCAGCGCCAGGGGAGTTAGATCTGCCAAGTTTAGTGGCAACAATAACAGGGAAAATCCAAAAGTTGTTAAGGGATGTGCGTCGCTTTAATAGCCATAATCGTAGATCTGCTAGGATCAGAGCTGGTAGTGGTGTCCAAGGTAACCTTGTCTGAGTTAGGTGTATATATATTTGTGTGTGTGTGTGTGTGTGTGTTTATGGTTGGTCATATAAATATGATTTAATGGAATTCTAGAAGCATCAGGAACAAAAAAGCGGACCTTGAGCAATTAATTTTTTCTCGTGATATCCATTTAGTAGCGTTAAGTGAAACTTGGCTCAGGTACCAGGATAGTTTTGTTATAATTAAATTCAAAATTCTTAGGTCGGCTAGACCTGCCCGAGCGGGAGGTGTTGCACTCTTAATTAGGTCGGATATTCAATCTGTTGAAATAACATCGGACAATTTTCAATATCCTTAGGGCTAAAAATATTTTCCGCAGGTCAATTATATCTTTATACAACCCTACACCGGATAATTTTGATAATAATTTATGGGAACAATTTGTCGGAAGTTTACCGTCCCCGGTCATTATCTGCGCGGACATGATCGTGTTGTGGGGCTCCCCTTATACAGATAGTTGTGGGATAAAGTTTCATAAAACTTAAGCGGTGCTACCTCTTGTTATATTAAATACAGGGAAGTTTACGCGACTTAACAGACCTCCGTATCCTAACACGTGCCCAGATATTACTTTTGCATCCCCTAATTTTTCACCACACTTAACTTGGGATACGATTGGCGATTCCATGGGCAGCGATCATTTACCAATTATTTTGACAATAGAAGCTCAGGTCCCATATAACTATAAAACTGTTCCTCTGAATAGGTCACGCAACTATAAAAAAAATCAAATTGGGAATTATATTTGACAAAAGTGGAATTAACAGTTCAAAATGTAGTGGTGGGCTGTGATCCTTTAGTACAATACGACAACTTTTTTAACGCTCTATAGAGCTCAGCTGATGCAGCAGTACCAACCTCAAATAATGGGGATCATAGGAGTGTTAACATTGCCCGTGGTGGACAGAGTCATGTTCTAAAGGGATCACTCAAAGGAGGCTATCATTATATATTTTAAAACAAAATTTTAACCTGATAAAACTATTAAAGCTACTATCGTACGTCAGCTGCTACGCGGCGAACTTTGCTACGTGCGAAACGTGATTCTTGGCGTTTATATTGCGAGTTTCTTTCCTCCGATGTATCTCTGACACAGATTTGGCATAAAATCAAATGGTTCAAGGGTATTGTTACAAACTTTTGGATTCCTACTGTTGACTTAGAGTCATGGGCAGTCATTCGCTTGTAGGGATACCGGATTCAGTTATGTGCCCCCAGTTGGAATTCCCCAATTTGGGTGTTCCTGAGCTAAATAAACGTTTTACTGTCAGTGAATTAAGGGCAGCGTTGAATCGAGTGCTACACACGGCGGTTGGCCCAGACAATGTGTCCTATGGTATGTTGATAAAATTGTCGTCTGTTTCTCGACGAGCTCTGTTAGAGTTATTTAACATTCTGTGGGAGTTGGGGGTAATACCAACGGCATGGAAAATTTCCTTTCTTATTCCTATTCTAAAACCGGGTAAAAGCGCGGAGTAAACAAGCTCTTATCGGCCTATTGCACTCTCGTCCTGTTTTGGTAAAATCATGGAACACTTAGTTAAAGCCCGTTTAGAACGATTTCTGGAAATGAACGAACTCCTTAATCCTATGCAATTTGAGTTTAGAAAGGGACGTTCCACACTTAATAGCCTCTCTATTTTAGTTTCTGATATTCAAATTGCTCTATCACAAAACTCATATGTATCAGCTCTTTTCCTTGATATACAGGGTGCGTACGATAATGTCGAGCATTCTGTGTTTTTTTTAGTAACTTTTTAGCCTGGGTTGTTCTACCAAAATGTGTTATTGGCTAAGCTATTTATTTCAAAATAGATCATACATAGTAAAGATAGGACAAGCTAGAGCATCTCCTCGAACTCAACGAAGGGGCCTACCACAGGGATCAGTGCTCAGTCCTCTGTTAAATGCAGTCCATTCTAACGATATTGATAGCTCTTTTCCAGTTGGTATAACGACTCTACAATATGCGGATGATGTGGTAATATACGTTCGGTCTTGTAACTTGTCAGAGTGGGTGGGTATGTTACAATCAGTGTTTCCTTGGCTTTCAAATTGGTTGACAGCCCACTTTTTGACTCTAAATGTATCTAAAT
Organism: Timema podura; assembly: GCA_033556935.1. Taxonomy (NCBI): domain Eukaryota; kingdom Metazoa; phylum Arthropoda; class Insecta; order Phasmatodea; family Timematidae; genus Timema; species Timema podura. The sequence continues at coordinate 12,157,075 of JAVRXN010000011.1, forward strand.
GTTGTGCGGTAATCTTCACCCGTCATAGAATGAGAGATAACTTAATTAGACTAGTTTATGAAGGTCATCGAATTCAGGTACAGCCAATGGTGCGTTTTTTAGGAATGACACTAGACATGAAGGGATCTTGGATCCCTCATTTTTTGGAACTATCTGGAATATGTGACAGGTTTATAAATACTATGCAATCAGTGGTGGGTGCCTCTTGGAGAGCCCACCCATATACAATGCTACACATTTATCATGGGTTTATACGTTCTCGATTGGAGTATGGGTGTTTTTTATATCACACTGCATCACGATCTATACTAGCAAAGCTGGATAGGATCCAATATGCGGCTATAAGACTGTGTCTGGGTGCTTGTCGTACATCACCAACAAATGCACTCCTTACTGAATCGGAAGAACTTCCGTTATTTCTTAGGCGCCGTCTATTGGCGGACAAGTTTTTTTATTAAAGATTGTTCAACTTCTAGTTATCTGCGGCGCAGACTTTGGATCCTTACAAATTATGTTCAGACAAAACAATATTGGTTAAACAAAACATGCCCATCTTTGGTGGAGAGTTTCTTGGGTTTGAATGAACTGCGTCAGTATATTTTTTCTCTTCCGTATCCTGTCCAGTGTATCACTGGGGGGCATGATGCCCTTTGGGACGTACCAGTGGTGTTATCGATTCCTGATTCAGGAGTAAAAAGAGTTACCCTTCCGATCGAACAGAAGTTAAATGCAGAAAGATATATGAAAGAAAGATGGAGTAGATACAGACTTATATTTACAGATGGTGCTAGGAGTGGAGGGGAGCCAGCCCTAGTCGGTGCGGCCGTCTATGACAGTAGTATTAATTATAGTAAGACATTTGGACTACAATCCGACGCATCAATATTTACATTTGAATTATTTGCTATCTTACAGGCATTGAATTATATCCTATTTTTATGTCCGCAGCTTGTAGTGGTATTATGCGACTCCCGTAGTGCATTGGAGTCTATAAGTGGCTTGTCAAGCCCTCCATCACACCCATTGATAATTCAAATACTCGAAGAGTGCGCCTCTCTACGAGTTAGGGACTACGAATTGGGGTACCAATGGATTCCTTGTCACGTGGGTATAATGGGTAATGAGAGAGTAGATAGTTTGGCATCTAGTGTAAATTGACTTTCCATTGTACAGGAAATCCCGCTACCGTATAGCGACTTTATACAGAGGGTAAAACTCAGAAGTCAGGTTAAATGGAGCGATTGATGGGAGACCACATGCCAGCAAAAAGCAAAATGGTACCATGGTGTGTGTGGTACAAAATTAGTTACACCGTGGTTTTCAGAAGTTAAGGGCACTAGAAAGTTTATTTGTACAATAATCCGCCTTCGGCTCGTGCACTCCTACACTAAAGACCAACATTATTTGATGCGCGAGGTACCGTCCTCACATTGTGTGGTTTGCCACGTTCCTGAAACATTGGAACATATATTTATAACTTGCCCTGTACATCAGTTGGCACGGGTAAATTACATTCTTAATTATATTACAGACTTTTCTTTAGTTAATGTATTACACTCAGACAACGTTACTTTGTATAGGAGGCTGTACAATTTCCTTCTAAGCATAAATATGTCGGTGTAGAGACGAACAAAATATGTCTTTCCGGTTATCTCGTAGACAAAATTCGTGTTGAGATAGGGATAGGTTTTGTGGGTCAGACTTGGATTGAACTCATATAAACATCAAGAGAGCAGCATCGGGAGTGAATCGAATTCAAATATTCCTGGCTTATTGAAGAAAATATCTTCAGTGACATTGAAGAAAGAAAAAAAAGTGTTTTTTCATTGTGTTTAGTTCACCTTTTGAAGTATTTCTTGAATATTGAAAATATTTTTTTAATATTTTAAAATTCACACACACATCTATTTCAGTTGTTTACTACATGAATCATTATGTTAAATTCAAATTCCTGTTAATGTGTAGGCTACTGGCTAGCGGTAGGGATGTTCGATCTTGGATCGATCTTTGCTAAAATTGATTCTTTGCCCTCGATTAATCGATCTTTGGATTGGTTCAAAGACCTCTATCTGATTCACGTATCGATTCTTTTCATAGCGAATTCAAAAAGATTGAAAGAAATTCAAACTTCGAAACGATTCAGAAAAAATTAATTTTGTTGGCTTTAGGAAATGTTCTTGTTGACTATTAGTACTAGAAAAATTTCGAAGCCAAGTCTTGCAATCTTGGGCTCCTAATTAGTTATTATTTGTCTTTAGTTAGTAAAGTGAAGAGAATAATCCACTGATTTGCTCTTTTTACGTCAGGTTCTGTAAATGATCACCTCACGTTTTTATTCTGTAATATATTTATAGTGACGTGTCGGCCAAAAAGTCAATAGACATAGTTAGATGGTATTTAGTAAAAACCTCATTTGCCCCATGGAGTTTTAGTAGTTATAGAATGCTTACATCTACAATCTACACTTCCACCAAGCTAATGATTCCCAAGTTTTGAGACACACCCTCCCACAAACAGTTGTGAGGTTTCCTCAAGACGGATGCCAACAAGTATGATTAGTTTTAGTACAATCAATAGTTCTCGATCAATTAATTCAAACAAATAAGTTGTACTGAATTCAGTTTCTGAAAGATTAATTCGCTGTGACTGAGGAAAGAAAATAAGTGCGTCCTTCTCTGGGGTCTAGTGGTTATGTTTTTGTCTCCAATATAAAGCCTGATTTTCTTAAGAATCTTCTGGAAGCCCCTGGATCTCCAATCTCTCTTTTAATATGGAGGGCAAACACCTTTTTAAAAAATACATAGTTTTACTAACTGCCTCCTTTCCCTTACATAAATATGGTTTTCCACCACCACTAATTGATTCTTCTCTTCCAGTAAAACATTTAAAGAGCTCTTCAAGTGCATGGGGCCTACATCAGAATGTATTATTTCCAGCTTGTCTACAGTTTTTTGTTGTTCCCTGATGTGATAAAGTAGTCTGGTGAATTTTCCTCTAATACATATTTAACACTCACCAAGACTTTCATTGGTGTTGAAATGCCAATGGCGTCCCGTTTGCTTTAGCCCGTATAACGCATTCTTAAGCCGACAAACCTTTTCACCATTTTGTTTGCGTAGTTCTTCAAGCATTATTTTTTTACCTTTTTGAACATGGTGGAATCTTCACTAGCTTTTTCTTCAACCATGATGTTGCATAGGATTATTTCTAGAAATTCTGGCTTTTGTATAAATATTTTTTCGTCTATATCTCCATTAAGAAAAGCTGTTGAGACATCAAGTTGATTTATTTTTAGATTTTCTTCAACTGCTATCGCAAGAAGAGTTCTGATAGAGCTTAATCTGGAGACTGGGGCATACGTCTCTCCATAGTCGAGTCCTGGTCTTTGTGAGAACCCTCGAGCTACAAACGTGCTTTTCTCCACTCAAGATCACCATTTTGTTTATACTTATTTTTTAGTACCGTTTTAGAACTTATTTTATTTGCTCCATTTGGTTTCGTCACTAATCCCCAAGTATCATTTTTTATATGGGCCTTGATTTAATTTTTTATGGCTTCATGCCATTCTTTCGCATCTGGCCCTTCTAGAGCTTCCCTAATTTCACATAATGCTGACATGTCATATTCATTCGTCCAAGGGTGTGGTCTAATTGTATTTCTTGGTCTTAAACATTTCTGTCCTTCTTCCTCAACTTCTTCTTCATCTTCAAAGGTATCTTCAAATTCTTTGTTGTTTTCTTCTCTGTCATTTGCAACTACATTAATTTCTTCTAAGTGCTTGTCATTCCTTATTACTGAAATATCTTGACTGTTACTATTTTCTTTCCTTTTCTGTGTATTTGATTGTTGTTCACAGAATTCTTCAACAAATGGATTATCACTTGAGGGTTCTTGGTTGGAGTCATAGTAGAGCTTGTTAAATACTTTAACATCTCTCGCAATTGAGATATTTCTTTGGGATGGCACCCAAATACGATAGGCCTTTGATACTTCTGAGTATCCGACAAAAATGCCTTCTTTGGCTCTTGAATCAAATTTTCTTCTGCTGGGGTCTTTGTTGTACACGAACGCTTTGTATCCAAAAACTTGAAGATGATGAACTGAAGGTACATGACCAGTCCACATTTGATATGGAGTTTCACCTTTCAGAATCCTGGATGGGCTGCGATTTAATAAATAATTTGCACAATAGATGACCTCAGCCCAAAATGAGTGGGGCAAATTTGGTTTCCAGTAGTAGAGGCATCTGACCTTATCTTGCAGTGACCTATTTTTTCGTTCAGCCAGTCCATTTTGCTGGGGTGATCTTACAGCGGAAAGACGTCTTCTAATTCCGCAATCTGATAAGAATTTGTAAAACTCCAAATTTCTATATTCTACTCTTTCATTGTCACTCTGAAGATACTTAATCTTTTTTTCTGTCAGATTTTCTACTTCATTTTTCAATTCTTTAAAAGTATTTAAAACTTTATTTTTATTTTTCAGAAAATATACTCTGGTATAGCGAGTTCCCTCAACGGTAAAGGTAACAAAATATCTGGATCCTCCGGATGAAATGGTGTGCATGGGGCTTACAACATCAGAATGTATTATTTCCAGCTTGTCTACAGTTTTTGGTTGTTCCCTAATGTGATAAGGTAGTCTGGTGAATTTTCCTCTAATAAATATTTCACACTCACCAAGACTTTGAGATTTTTGGTCAATTTCGGTACATGCAAAGTTTCAGGTAAATTTACTATTGAATCATGAACGAGCTGAATCTTGACTACACCAATACCTGAAATACTTGCAGTATGTTCCTCTGATGCAAGCTTGAGAATACCATGGTTATTTGGCTCAGAAAGTTTTGAAAATTTCGTTTGGTCATAGCACATGTGTGAGGTAGATCCATTATCCAAGCACCAAACATAATTCATGGGTGGTGATGGGTGTAGGCCTATTGAAAGAAATTCTTCAATTTTGAAGGTGGATTCCCTTTTTTTGTTGAACCAGCAATCTTCAGTCCTATGATTAGACTTTTTGCATCTTTGGCATTTTATGTTACTACTATTATTGTTATTTTGTTGACCTTGACCAGATCGAAAATATTTGAGATTTTGAACAGAATTAAAATTTTTACAATGATGTTTATTAAATTTTTTAACAAAGATGCATCCTCATGCCTATCTTTGAGGTCATACTTGTATCTAGTATTTGATTCCTCCATAATCTTGATTTTTAATTCACTGGGAGTCGGTAAATTTTCCCTACTTTCAATTGCTATACGAACATTTTCGTAGGCAGGGGATAAGTTGTAGAGCATCATGATGCTCAACAAATCACCGTTTATCTCTATTCCCATATCTTGAAGCTTATCCACAGCATATGTGAACTCATTCAGGTGGGTACTCATATCATTGTTGTCCTTCATCTTGTGCAGAACGTGTCGTTTTAGTAATGTGGCTTTACGAGCAGGACCTCGACTTTGGTATACACTTTTCAATTTGTCCCATAATGACTTCGATGTGTCATAATTTTTCACCTGTTTCAGTTCGTTAGGGGATATTATCAATATTAGATCTAACCTTGCATGCGAGTCGTATTCCTGCCATTTCTTCTTATCTGCAGGTATTGATGTTTCACCACACACGTAATCCCAAAGTCCACTACAAATGCGGAGCGCTTTTGCCTGTATTTCCTATGTGTCATAATTATTTTTATTTAATGGCTCAATTTTATAATTAATGACGTTAACTGATGGAATTTCGAACACAATTTTGAGTCTAATCGAATCAGACGCTAACCAACACGAACTGATAAAGTGTTGCAGACAAACGATCACGAATAACACTCAAAACTTCTGTTTAAACTTTCACTTGAACTTTAAAAACGTTCCTGGGCCCATAACCTATTGGAAATGGTATGAAAACATCAATTAACGGTTGTAATACAGTGTACATGACTTAAATACAAATCAAAATTGTTCATGATGATTTTTACACTCTTGATCATGCAAAAAAAACACAGATCTATAAATAATTTGACAAAGAAAAGTAAAACAAAACAACAGTGGAACATTTAGAAGGCAGTGTCTTTCTTCTTGTTTGTCAAGGTTCACCTACAAAATGCTCTATTGAGTGGACGGAATCACTCAAGTCCCAACAAGTACACAAAGAAAATTAGTTTCAAAAGGATATAATTAATAATTAAAAATGAGAAAATAAAGAAAATAACACACGTTGGAGATCAATTGAGAAGGAATAAAATAAACAAAAACAGGCTACAGCTAATTTATATATGTGTGGTGTCTGGATCCACCGGAAATTTGGAAAAAATTAACTTTAAAATGAAATGTAGGTTTTGGATAGCACTATGATGACTCTAATTTACGATACCATAACTTCCATATTTGAAACTGCCACACGAGCACACATGGTGACGATTACACTCATAGGTGCCTACAACTAATCTACATAGGTGTGGTACCCGGATTAGCCAGATATTTGGAGTAAATTACCTTTAAATTGGAACGTGACTCTACTTTAAGGTGCCACAACTTCTATATTTGAAACTGTCACACGACCACACATGGTGACGATTACACTCATAGGTGCCTAAAACTAATCTATATAGGTGTGGTACCTGGGTCTGCCGGATATTTGGAGTAAATCACCTTTGAAGTGGAACGTATATGTTACATAGCGCTATTATGACTCTAGTTTTAAGGTGCCACAATTTCTATTTTTGAAACCGCCACACGAACACACATGGTGGTGATTACACTCAAATGTGGCTTTAACTTATCTTCATAGGTGTGGCACGGTAATATTCACTTAACTATTCTAAAATGTATATATATATTAAACATATTATATTAAAAGACCTAACATAAACTCTTCCTGTCAGCACTGACATTGACAATCGACATACTGCTACCTAATCTTCAGGTTTCATCTTGGTTTCATGTTGCCTAACTAATGTACAGTCAATACAAAAGTATGTGTCTTAAGATGTTTCATACAGTTGATAAAAAGAGAAAGCAAAAAAGTTATTTAATATTTTATAGTGAAATATTATGTAATTTGGGCAAAATTAGTGGTTCAACAAACATCATGTTAAAATTGGATACCAATAATAAAACTTATTTGATGTACTATGGGAAACTCTTGTAATTGTGTAATTTATTTAGTGATCTGTTTTGCCGCAATTAAAATTTATGTGACATTAAAAATGAACATAACATAATGGTGATTGATTTAGAAAATGTTGTTTGGAATGCAGGTCATATATTATATTACTGTAGTGTTATTTTATTTTAAATACTTTTAAATAGAATCCGAAATGTGATTTGCTTAGTAAGCAAGCTTTTCGATTTTGTTCTTAACAACAAATATTTTGTATTGAAAACGCATTTGAATGAAACATTTAAACCATTGAAGTCATTTTTACGTAGAAATCTGATACCGTTTTTGAAAAATGAGCTCTACGAGATCAAGTGTTTTAAATAGAAATAACACGTAAAACATGCCAGTCAATAAGGTCGATTCTCTTTTAGCTGGTGGAAAATAAAAAATAAAAGAATAACAAGGGCCGCGAAGCGAGTATTTACTCGAGTGTCTAGAAGAAGCAATACTAGCTCCGAAGTTCGAGTAACTGTTGCCATCTGCGAGTATGGAGTATCTGCGATCACTGATTTCTCAATCACCGATACTTTTGAGATCGAGTCACTGGAGTAGCGGTGATCATTTGTAATCGGTGAAAAAATCACAGTCAGTGATTTATCGCCCATCTCTACTTCCAATATACAATGCCATAATTGCATTTACTAACCATGCATCCACACCATAATCCTTCACAACATTCCACAACATACTCCTATTCAGCCGATCATACACTTTCTCCAAATCTACATATTCACAGTACACTTTCTTCTTTACTGCCAAACATTTCTCAATCACTTGTTTTAACACAAATATCTGGTCCATGCATCCTCTTCCTGGCATGAAACCGTATTGCGCACCCCAATTATTGTCCTCAGTTTTTTCACGCATTATAATTCTTACATTCACTCTTACTGCCTTTACCTTTCTACAAAGGAACAACGACGGCATTCTTCCAATTATTAGGACTTTTGAAATTCCAGCACATACATTTAAAAGCTAAAATAATCTGGCAAAAAGTACCTAACTTCCACACTTTGGTATTTCACTTATAATCCCATCTACACCTACAGCTTTGTCATTCTTTAACACTTTAAAAATTTTAACACCTCAGACCTCAGACCTCCATCTCAGAGAGTATTTGGGTGTATGTGGACTATTTGTAAGATTGAGGTAGTATAGAAACAGACTATGATGGCAGTGTATAAAAGTGTTAACGCCAACTTTACTGTATGGATCAGGAGAAACCCAAGAGAAAGGTGAATGCAGTTGGAACGAGATATTTAACAAATTTATTTGAAAAATCTCATATGGACTGTCCATAATAAATGGATGCTGAAATATTCTGGTTTTAAAGTGAATCCAATGGTCAAACGGAAGAAGTGGGCCATATTAAAGGTTGTAGAATGTATGAAAAAGAGGAAGAATTAAAAGTTTTTAATAATTAAAGGGAATATATGAATATATGAAATTTGTCGAAGCGAGGGGAGTATGCAAGGATAGAGTATCATGAAGAAAATTAGAGTGGAGCAATAAGTACAAAGTTGTTTTTAACTTCTTGCCCTTAAGGGGCAGTGTGACTTGGTATGTGTGTAAATTGTGATGTTACAGAGTTTTCATAAGGACCTTTTTTTTTTCAGATACTAAGAGTACCTCGATAAACAATGGTATTCTGGAGATGTCAAAGCTACGTTTTTATCGAGAATGAGCAGTTTAGTTGGTAGGATGATAGCTAATCTTCAGCCCCACCGGTCTAAAAAATGAAGCTTCCCTGCTGATTAAAAATTATATGACTATTTAGGTATATTATAACACATTAGAACTATAAGAATTATAGCAAAATATATTTTTTATTAGATAGATAGTTTACTTTTGTGAAACTCAAGTAAAAAAACACATGAATTTTAATGTTTTAATCATAATGTGGAATTATAAGTCGGCATGGTTTGCCAATTTAAAGGTTAGTTTCCTCACATAAATGATCTAACATTTTGCAGTCAAAAAAGAGCTTAGGATATTCTACTGGGGGTGTCTCCACATCAAAAAGGGTTGGTGTTATTATGAAAGGGTTTGCATCTTCACTATTATCACAGTCATTTTCATCACTTGATGCAAGATTGATCACTAAGCTCACTGTCATTTATATCTGACAAAATTTCCCGCACTCTTGTCATCGCTTTATTTGTAGCCATGTTGTTTATATTCTATGGAAACAAAAAGTCACATATTTTCATTCCAGTTGCCTGCTGCCATCTACAAAATATTCTGTAACACATAAACACGTAAAACATACTAAGTTGCGGTCATTGATCTCTATAGTATAACTGGATGGACATACACATGCACATTCCAAGGACAAAAGCGTGACGCTCAAGTGTATCGTCTGCTACACTGAGGGGGGAAAGATTTAACGGTTTCTTTAAATGTTCTTATGCGAAAACATGTCTCTGATGAATAAAAGTGTTATTGTTTGAAAATAGTGAAGTATTATACCATACTTTCCTGAAGAAACATTTACATTAAAGGATATAAATCCAGTTTTACAGGTAATTCTGTACAAATACGAATAAAACCTTAGATATTTCAATTTTGATGTAGTTATCATCAATGTTGTTTACAGTCTGCCACGACAACACTTATATTTAAAGTTGGTTATTAGCTTGTATATTGGTTTCAGAAACCATATTTTATTGAAAGTTCGATAAATATAATGAACAAGGTATCTTAAAAATTGTTTACTTTGTTTGAATGACAAACTTTGAATATTTGCCATGCATTCAAACTATCACTTAGGTTATAGGCTTGTGGAAAGTATTATTGTAATAATACCTGTTTATTTAAGTTGGCTCATATCTTTCAGAAACCATATTTGTTGACATTTTGATAACTATAATGAAACAAGTTAGCTAAAAACTGTATTACATTGGTTTGAATGACACACTTTGTGTAGAAGTCTTACGTTCAAATGATAGTTTAGGTTATTGGCTTGTAGAAAGTACAGTATCTACTAAACCCTGATTTTAGTAATAATCCCAATGTGTAAGGCTTTATTTCGTACCAGAATACTATCATATATATAATATTTTGGTTTGATGAACGGCAATTTAGAACAGAAGTAGAAATTACCTTCTGGAAGGTCTTTTATCCTAACTAAACACAAATATATGGTAGGATTCTGGTACGAGATAAAGCCTTACAAGTAAGCTTCCTTCAAAAATCGTCGTATATATTAGGCTACATCAACTTATTTAAATAAAAAACTAACCCGTTTTGAACTTTTATATGCTCTTCAAAGCTTTAACTAACATATTTATTTAATTTAACCACTCTCACATTGATGTATCTCATATATTCAATCAAATTAATGAACGATGTCAAAATGCCACATTGCCTTGTATGGGTGAAAGAGAGAAAGAGATACCCGAAAGTTTTCTTCTCTCTTACCCAATGTATGCAGACGACAGCTCGAAAATTTCAGCCACAGATGTCCATCCAGTTATAGTATAGAGATCAATGGTTGCGGTAAAATATATCGTAAATAACACTTGAGCAAATTTTGATTAGCGGAATATTGCGTAAATGACACAGGAAGGGTTAAAAACGCAGAAAAATCAAAGTATTAGTTTTTTTTTGCAATAAATTGTTTAGTGACGACTAATGAAGTGAATAAACTTGTATTTAAAAAAATTGTAGAAAAATTATGTGCATAATTAACCTTTTATTCTTTATCATAGTTTCATAATGCACCTTTTATTCTTAATAATAGTTCCATAATGCACCTTTTATTCTTAATCATAATTACAAATTATAGCCATAATGCACCTATTATTCTTAATCATAATTTTTAAAAAATACTAGATTAAATTCTCTTGTAAATATGTGTTTTTTATCACTAGATCTCAATTCCATGATTTAAACTTGTGAACCAACACATACCATAGCAACCCAGAAAGAACCAACACGAACCTGAGTAAAATATCATAGCAACCCAGAAAGAACCAACACGAACCTGAGTAAAGTACCATAGCAACCCAGAAAGAACCAACACGAACCTGAGTAAAATACCATAGCAACCCTGAGAGAACCAACACGAACCTGAGTAAAATATCATAGCAACCCAGAAAGAACCAACATGAACCTGAGTAAACTATCATAGCAACCCAGAAAGAACCAACATGAACCTGAGTAAAATACCATAGCAACCCTGAGAGAACCAACACGAACCTGAGTAAAATATCATAGCAACCCAGAAAGAACCAACACGAACCTGAGTAAAGTACCATAGCAACCCAGAAAGAACCAACACGAACCTGAGTAAAATACCATAGCAACCCTGAGAGAAGCAACACGAACCTGAGTAAAATATCATAGCAACCCAGAAAGAACCAACATGAACCTGAGTAAAATACCATAGCAACCCTGAGAGAACCAACACGAACCTGAGTAAAGTACCATAGCAACCCAGAAAGAACCAACACGAACCTGAGTAAAATACCATAGCAACCCTGAGAGAACCAACACGAACCTGAGTAAAATATCATAGCAACCCAGAAAGAACCAACACGAACCTGAGTAAAATATCATAGCAACCCAGAAAGAACCAACACGAACCTGAGTAAAGTACCATAGCAACCCAGAAAGAACCAACACGAACCTGAGTAAAATACCATAGCAACCCTGAGAGAACCAACACGAACCTGAGTAAAATACCTTAGTAACCCAGAAAGAACCAACACGAACCTGAGTAAAATACCATAGCAACCCTGAGAGAACCAACACGAACCTGAGTAAAATACCATAGCAACCCAGAAAGAACCAACACGAACCTGAGTAAAATACCATAGTATTCCATTGCAAATCATAACATTCCAGAGTAAAATAACAGAGTGTTATATTGCAAACCAGACCATTCCAGAGTAAAATAACATAGTATTCTATTGAAAACCAAATCATTCCAGAGAAAAATACCCGAGTATTCCATTGCAAACAAGAGAATACTGAAGAAATAAAAAACCAGAGCATCCCAAAGTAACCAAACCATTCTAGAGTAAACCAGAGACCCTGAAAGAACCAGATTAACTCTGGTTGTTTCATAACTGAAGGAAAACAAGAGTAAAACCCAGAGCTTGGTTTTCTTTGGATTTCTCTGCTTTCCACTTGAAATTTTCACCAGGGAGGTCTCAGCTTAGGATGAATCAATAAGAGAATTATTATTTATTAGGTATTTTGTATCGCAACAGGCCCATTCCTTTTGTCAGTGAGCTTAAACCACCAATGCGCCCTATATTCTGACTCCTCCTTTAGTTTCCAGAAAGTTGTTCTATCCATCAAGTCATCAAATATTTGAATCATCCTTTTTTCTAAGATCCTCTTTCTTTCAACCTTTGCTTCTATGAGGTAGTACAGAAGACAGTTCCTCCTAAGGATGTACATGTCTGATTCAGTTTATTTTGTATTGAAGAATCACATCCAAAATTGTTATCTGTTCACCCATTCTTAGGATTTCTTCATTATTTGTCAACCTGTCTGTTCACCTGATCTTCTCTAGTTTTCTCAATCACCACACTAATTCAAAGCTCTCCAAGTATTGCTTTTCCATCTTTCTAAGAGTTCAAGTTTTGCTTCAAATGTAGCATTTCATCAGTTTCTTGCACAGTTCTTAACTCAACTTGCTGCTTAGCAATAAGCTCTTGCTGCTACTGTAGCTTTGCTCAAAGTTCCTCATGTTCTGTTTTAGTGGAGTGGTTTGCTGCTACTGTAGCTTTGCTCAAAGTCCCTCATGTTCTATTTTAGTGGAGTGGTTTGCTGCTACTGTAGCTTTGCTCAAAGTTCCTCATGTTTTGTTTTAATAGAGTGGTTTGCTGCTACTCTAGCTTCGTTCAAAGTTTCTCATGTTCTGTTTTAGTGGAGTGGTTTGCTGTTACTGTAACTTCATTCAAAGTTCCTCATGTTCTGTTATAGTGGAGTGGTTTGCTGCTACTGTAGCTTTGTTCAAAGTTTCTCGTGTTCTATTTTAGTGGAGTGGTTTGCTGCTACTGTAGCTTTGCTCAAAGTTTCTCATGTTCTGTTTCAGTGGAGTGGTTTGCTGCTACTGTAGCTTTGCTCAAAGTCCCTCATGTTCTATTTTAGTGGAGTGGTTTGCTGCTATTGTAGCTTTGCTCAAAGTTTCTCGTGTTCTGTTTTAGTTGAGTGGTTTGCTGCTACTGTAACTTTGCTCAAAGTTTCTCATGTTCTGTTTTAGTTGAGTGGTTTGCTGCTACTGTAGCTTTGCTCAAAGTGCCTCATGTTTTGTTTTAGTGGAGTGGTTTGCTGCTATTGTAGCTTTGCTCAAAGTTTCTCATGTTCTGTTTTGATGGAGTGATTTGCTGCCACTGTAGCTTCACTCAAAGTTTTCATGTGCTGGCTAAGAAGAAAAAAAACCTTTAACCAATAGCGAGTTTGTGAAGGAGTCCTGTAAACCTTTTGTAAAACTATTTGCTGGATTAAAGAAAATAAGTAATACTAACTGCTATTGATACTAACTATCAGCGTACGCTGTGACACGTCTATTTGAGGTCATGGCCACATATTTAATAAAACAATCTAAAGCAGTGTTACCCAAGCTCTAGAAATAGAGGGGCACAAATACAAATAATAGAAAGCAAAGTTCTCGACAGATAAGTTAAATGCAAAGTTAAATAGGAGTGCGCAGTAAGAGTAAGTATTAATGCGAAGATACTGGGTACCGAAAACGTGCCCAGCAATACCAATAAACAAGCAAAAGTAAACACGATCCTCCTTCATTAAAAAATTTGAGATATACTGTACTAATTTAATAAATTAGTAAAACCAGATGGGATGTGCCTGGGTAGTATGTATATCCTAAACTAGGGATAACTTAACCTAACAGAATTCAAAAGACGGCAAATAGAAAATAAAGTTTTATTTATATATAAATATAATTATTATATTAAATATTATTTTGGACATAGCATTGTTGCTTTCCTTCATCTTTCAATTAAATAAATATAATGTCTTTCCACAAGTAAATTCAAGGTATACCCAATCATCAAGTCCAACCGTTTAGTTCACAATATAATTTTTACTCAAAACATATTTCTCGCATACATTCCTAATGTTATAGCGATCAGACATATTGACTTCCAACAACAACAAAAATAGTTATAAGTTAAAGACTTTAATTTTAACATTGAACAAAATGTAAATTATGCTTATCATTACTGATATCAGACAGTTCATGATAATATCCTTATTAACTCCGCAACAATAAGACGCAGATGCTATCTATTTTTTTATTTTTTTTTAAGTTTAACACAATAGTTTAAAATGTAATATTTAACATATATATATCACGCAAAACATCTCGCTTAATTTCGGAATGCTCTGACTTAAGGTCCTTCCATAAATAGTTGTAAACAAAATCATAAATTAAGTACTATAGGCTAAGTTGCAATTTTAGACAAAACTATCTTCCCTCGTAACACCATTGTTAATAGTGACATGTTCCAACTAAGTGTCTTTACTAACTTCTTCATAAGGAACATTAATAATTTTATAAGTCTTCAGCTAAATATTATGAAAAACATTTAAAAGTTTATAAGTCCAAATTTATCTAAAGACTACGAAGCTATTTTCCATAACCATGACATATTTCAATGCCCATTTAAAATGACTGTAAAGATCTTTTCATTAACAAAATATATTGATCCGAAAGAGAATTTTGAAAAACATAAATAAAAAATTACACCGAAAATGAATTTCTCCTTACATTTTACGTGACAAGTTCTCGAAGCCTAAGCTTCACCTATTTGCTTCAAGCGCCGACCAAAGAGTGAAGCCATAGCCGGTTGGGCGGTCTTTTATACGGCGCAACTTCACAAACTAAGGAGACAGGATCCACGAAGGGGGGGGGGGGGGGGGAGGATGTGCGTAGCCAAGAATAACGTCTACATCTCTCTGGAAGCCTTTTCCACTTCCTTCTAGAAGGAAGTCTCTCATCTTCTTGGAGTTGTTATGTTGGTACTATTGTGGCGAACTCTAGCGGGCGTGTCCGGACTCTTGATAGCTCTCTGGCATTTGTTGAGTGGGTTCTGATGCGGCCGGACGTGTTGTTGATTTCTTGCCGAGCCTGGGGGGTGATATTGGGTAAGTACTGCTTTGTTGCCTTGTTGACTGTACTTATAGCAATAAATGCTACAGCAGATGTAGAGTGCTTGTATCTCCTAACAGTTTACAGATGGATGAATCAAACTATTGGGTTGGGACAGCTCAACAGCCAATATTTTTTTGTAAAAATGAGCTTCAATAATGTTTCAAGTAAAAAGGAATAATAATAACACAATAATAACTAGAGCAACTAGATAAGCAGATTTTTTTTAAATTCAAGAATTATATGCTTGAGGAAAATTTTGCAATTCAAAAGTTAGCCAACATAACAAAAGATGGTGCTTGTGAATCGCAGGATTTCCTTTCTTGTGTCAGAAAATCTAAGATCGTAGAAATTTTTTTTTGCACTCAATCCTTCCTGGTTTCCTTCACCACTCTGTTATTTTCTTCTTCCTCTGTTTTCTCATTCATATTTTTAAAACTCCTTCTGAATACTTTATTCTCCTCCACTGCTTCCTTCTCCCTGTCGTTCCACCAGTGTCTCCTACCACTTCCTCTTATTAATACCTCCTCTGCAGCTCCCACCAGACTGTTCTTTAACCTTTCACATTCCATCTCTAAGCTTTGCAACTCATCCTTGAGTATTAAGGCCTTGGCCTTATCGAGTGCAAGACTAAAACATATTTTGTGGGATGGTGGGCAAGAGGGTAAAAGGCGTGGCGTGACTTCACAACCAACCAAAGTATCCTTCCGCGCCAACAAGAACAGATGGATCACAGAAACCATAGATAGCGCTAGCTACCGGACAGCGTCTTGCGGAAAAATCATTATTTGGAAATATCAGTTTTCTCGAGAATGAGTAAAATTATTATGTCAATATTTTCAACACCCCTTCTAAGATAATGTATCAATGTTTATTAACCCTTATACGATCAGCGCCGATCCATTAGCATCAACCAAATCTAGTCTTTTAGTTATATATATTATTACTAGATGTCACCACAAGGGCTGTATCATAAATATGAAGATCTAGTTAGTATTTTCTTCAACAGAAAGCACTGTAATGTTTATGAATTTTTTTTCTAACAAATGAAGTTTGTTATTCTCTCATGTTTACATCGTGTGATTACATTTCTGGTTTCCATGTTTCTCTTTATTTAATGTGTATTGTGTGTTTTGGAGTTGATATTTTATTTTAATTTTAAAGTTTTTTTTTTTTTTTTTGCTTATTTTCTTTGTAATTATTTTTAATTGTAATTTATCTAGGCTTAATAGTTTGCTTTGATTTTTATCTTGGCAATGGCTGGTCCAAGTTCTAGGCTAAATGACTCCGATATATTAGATTAGACACTATTGACAATGAGAGTGACTTTGTGCCTGAAAGTGTTTTCCCAAACACAGGCGCTGACTTCAAAATTGTAAGTATTGTCCTGTATACATGATTTTAGTAAAAAGTCATATAGTTTAGAGACAGACAAACCTACAAACACCAAACATATATAAATTTTTATAGAAATAAATGCTCTTTCTTGTAGGATGACTGATGAAGAAGGAAGATGTAATAAAAAGAGATTTTTTTTTTAAATTTGAATGATAAATTTTAATTCAAATATATATATATATATATATATATATATATAAGAAGGAAGACGTAATAAAAAGAGATTTTTTTAAAAATTTGAATGATAAATTTTAATTCAAATTTATATATATATATTTCAAAAAATCTACATAATATATATATATTATTTATATTATATATTATATATTTATATTATATTTTTAAAAAATCTAGAGTCAAATGATTTATGAGATTTTTTTTCTAAATCTTCAATGTTTATTGTATAATTTATATACATTGGAAACTTATTTTTTGTAATGAAGCCGGCAGTTTGCTATTGATATTTGATCACTGTTAAAATTATAGAGGAGGTGTGTGTATAAATAGTATAACTTAATCAACATGCTTCTATTCTTGAACAAAGAGTTTCCGAAAAGAAAATTGCAAAACAATAAAAATTCTTGAAGATAACGATTTGTTTCCATGGTTCTGCATTTCCACGCCAAATGAAAATAGCTAGTCGCCTTAAGCTTCTGTCACACATTCCCATCCCTTTGTGTCTGCACAAACAACCCACTTGGTATCACCTTGGTGTTTCTTAAAATGTATTACTTTATTCTTGTTGCTTAGTTTCGAATATCTTTTTATGAATATTGTAAGCTAGGTAGGTAATTTTAGATCATATAGTTAGTTGTTTCATGCTTAAGCGATTTTAAAATAAATTCTTTCAAACCCACCCACTGACTCTCAACCCATAATCATTTCTTACCTTTGCAAAACCCTTGTTAGACACAACAGTTTGAAACAAAATGTTACCAACCATAAAATCAAATCAAAACTATTCAAAATTATTCTACTAAATTAACACTTAAAAGTTGAACTTAATTAAGTGATGTATGTTTAAGAATAAATTGTTTTTTACACATAGGACTGTAAGTAACCAACATTTAATATTATGTTAACCCAGTATTTAAACCTTACTATATTAGACCGCTCCTCGGAGACAAGCTTCTTTTCAAGGCAAATATTGTGTATGATCTTTCTTTGTTCCATAGAGGAAAAATTGGCATTGTTTGGGTAATGGGTTTAAGTAAAACAATATAAGAGAAAAATAAAGTTTTTTTATATATAAAAACATTGGTACTTTTAACTTTACAATATTTAAAGACACTTAAAGTTGAGATGACACTTCTTCAATCTTATCATTAATTTTATTTTTCCTTTTCCTATGCCTATCTTTCAGGTATTGCTTCTTTTTTTCTTCTTCTTCATCAGGGTCCTTCTCTTCCAGAATCAGTCTCTTCCTTTTGTTGATAAGTTTTCTCTCATTGAACTTTAATTCATCAAGTTGTATCTCTGCCTCTCCTCTTGTGACAGAAACTTGGGTCATAATATTTACAATTTCCTTATCTAGTAAACAAAAAAACATAATTATATTACTAGGATAGTAAACAAATTTTAAAAATGAATTAAGAAAACATAGCTACCCAGCATGAGTTCTAATAACTTGATACATCAATTTATCTCCTCAATACTAGCTTCAAAGAAAGCCTCTTTACACAATTTCTTTCTTTGATATTAATTTT
This sequence comes from Timema podura, assembly GCA_033556935.1. Classification (NCBI taxonomy): domain Eukaryota; kingdom Metazoa; phylum Arthropoda; class Insecta; order Phasmatodea; family Timematidae; genus Timema; species Timema podura. Next base: position 12,175,467 of record JAVRXN010000011.1, read on the forward strand.
GATTATAGTTGATGACAAATTAATCTCTCAAGTTGGTTTTATTTAATCTAGTATCGAATTACTACTACCCCTCTTAATATGAGGGGCAATCCGAAAAAAACAGGTTACATGTACTTTTAATTATCATTGTGATTTAATCAAAAGCTCAAATGTTGCTGGCCTACTTACTAGATGGCTGTAGTGCTCGAGATTGTGTCATTAACATGATATGTGTGGTAAGAGATGCATATGGGCAGTTAAAAATGGTGACATGCCTGGAAAACTGGTCTCTTGTCGAAATGTGCGGAGCTATACGCTTTTTGTGGACAAAGAATGTTTCCTCAACCAAGATTCATTATCAAAGTGTTGAAGTATATCGCAGTAAAGTAATGAGAAGGCAACTCGTTACCAAATGGTTTTATACGCCAAGCCTTTGATTCGGATGCCTCTATTCTTATATTGTCGGACTCTGGCTCCTTCAGAAATGTCTTAAGTATATTAATTAGTAATAACAAATTTACTCAATAAACCGCTCCAATACTAATTACTTCATGGGAAGCTATTTGATATTGTGAATGAATATTTAAATAAATTTGTCAATCCAAATTACAAATATTGGTTCTAAAGAATAAAATAAACATATAAAATATCATTATAATATTATACATTTTTATTTTGGAACCGGAGTGAGTTCATTTTTCTAAACTCCAACTCTTGACTCCCCCAAAATTACTTCAGACTTCATGAATTAGTCCTAGTCGTACATTCGGGTTGAAGTGGCCAACTGAGCTCCCCAACAACTTGGGTAAATGTAACGTATGTTGAGAAACTCATTCAAAGGACACCATAACTTTGTGGTATATTGCGACTGACCTTGGACTATCTATGTCCTTGTGAAGCACAACATTGTGGATGAATTGCGGTAGTCAAAATTAGCATATCATGCTAATGACACAAGCAGAGCACTAGAGATCTCTAGAGAGTAGTCCAGCCACTTTTGTGCTTTCAATTACATCGCAATGTTATTTAATACGACGTTTAACCTCTTTTTCAGATCGACTCTTATTAGTGTAATTAAATGAGTATAGACCAGACAGGTAGTAAGGTGTGAACCAAAAATAAATTAAGTATAGTAAACCAATCAGTATATGTTTATTATTAAAATAAATAAGCTAAATATTGTAATTTCATAGTTGCAATGGACTACCCAAATGCGAAAAAAAGAATATAATTTGTTACTTTCCTATTCATACTACTTTGTGTGTATATATTTGGATGAGCAATAAACCTTTGAATAGATTATGGTTGGATATTTTACACATTTCCATTTAATACAGTCTAAGAAGTCTTTTGGTTAATAACTTAATGTTTGGGATCAATAATATACATCCAACAAAATAAAAGTAATAATAATAATAATAATAATAATAATAATAATAATATATTCCCTAAGTAGATGAAGCAGCTCCCAAATAAAATACTTACCATCGACCTTGTACTCGCTGAGTTTGGTGTTGATGGCATCTTCTATGGCGTGCACAAGGCGGATGTCATAGGGGGTGACTAGAGAGATGGCTGTGCCCCCTCTGCCTGCCCGAGCTGTTCGGCCAACTCGATGAATGTAGTCCTTGGGGTTACTGGGGACAGTGTGGTTTAACACAAGTTCCACTGCTGGGATATCCAGACCTGGACAGAGTGTGTTATTATACATTTTTTACCTTTGAATCTTGAATCCGAATGTTGGAAAAAATTAAAAACGTAGGAGGAAACATAAATTAATATTATAATAAAATATAAATAATAGCTAAATATTAACATCTAATGGTATCCATTCATTATAAAATTCATACATTCAGTTGTGTTAAATTACTGATCTGGGGCCAGGTTGTTAAATTCATTTTATAATAGAATTTGTTCTGAATAAACAATAAATAATATTAAGGCTATAAAACAAATTAAAATCGATTTTTTTATTAAGGATTTGAGTCTCAAATTCAAAATGTACTCGAATCTCGAATATCCTCTAAGTATGCAAGGGTCCCAACCCTTGTATTTTGTGTTAGTGTCTGAGTTAGAAGGAACTATCATCTACACGACGTCATATAAGGTAAGGGTGAGGGAAGAAGGAGCTTAAGAGGAAGGAGGATATTAGATGACGTGAAGGAAAGAAGAACATTCTGGGAGCTGAAAGGGGCAGCGGTGACAAAAGTTCGACACACTATAACACTCACCTCTACTTGCAACGTCTGTGGCAACTAGAATTTGGACAACATTAGACTTGAATTGAGATAGCGCTGCTAATCGTTGTCTTTGTGGAGTCATAGAGTGTAGGTAGACATTTTCATAACCCACCTCATTCAGTATCATAGATATTAGCTGGCATGTCCTACAGGGATCAAGAGGAAAATGAATGAAACACTTGGGGGGGTCCCAACAGATCGGGGGAAATTAACAGTTAAAAGAACATGGTACACAACACAAAGATTTATAAAAGAGAACTTTATTAAATAAAAACAAAAATACCTACTTAAAATGCTTTGAATTATTATTTGTATAGCATTACTAAAGAGGCTAGCTATCTTCTGAAACGTTTAAACACATTACAGATGTTCAGTTGTCTTGCAAAATTTAATTTGCTGTTGGTTTTTTCAAAATTTTTTAATAAACAAAGTGAAGTGAAAAATACTTTTTCAACCTTTTATGTTATGCAAAGTGAAGTGAAAAATACATATGAAAATGTAAAATTATCTTATTTTTAATTCTTATCACTAGGGCTTCGCCCTATTGCCGATCATTTGGTTTATTTTCTTTATATTATTAAAAAGGTAATGTGCAAAAGTAAACATAGATTTTAGAAAATAAATAAATTATTTTGTTCATTAAAATCCATAGTTTTAGTACACAGTATAGGAATAAAAATATAATTATAATAAAAAACTTAAATATGCTATGGCCACTGTTTGAAAAATGAAGAGGGGTTAGATAAGTGTTTTATAACTCTTGATATATATGCTCAATTGTGAACATCAATTATTTATAATTATTATTTCAAAACTAGTACAACGTTGTTCAAGGGCTAAGATTCTGATTGTTTTCATCTTTTCCATGAAGATTAGCTAATAACTATTTGTATTATTATGTATTTAAACCAAACACGTAATAAATGACCAAATAAAAGTCCACAATGATATTTCATAATATGTGGGAAGCAATTCTTAATATACCCAACGAGATATGAACCTCCATCTCCCATTCACTGGTGATCTAGTTTATGACAAGACTCCTTAACCTGTGTGACCCACAATTATGGTTTTCAAGGCTATAACACCGTTTGATCAATAAACTATGCATATTAATTGGTGCTCTACAAAATTCCATGAATATTTACTTAACTAGTTAATAAAGGAACAAATGTAGTACAAAGTCATACTTGCAAGTATCTGTAAATATAATAATGGAGCCCTTCTCACTCTGCCGTCGAAATGTTCGAACAGTTTCAACCAAGTAAGTGTCCTTCACATCGAATGGGCACAACACATAGAATTGCTCCAGCTGTTCAACTGTTGCCACTTCATCTTTGCAATCCCAAATGAAATACTAGAGAAAATATAAACAACCTATATGGGTATATCAAATAAGAGATTTTAAAAAAATTGTTTAAAGAAAACACCATTAATAATTAATTTTCAAAATCACTCAACCATAGGTTATAGTTTTGCATCTTTGCAAGATTGATAATGATTTATTTTTATGTATAATTTCAATCAATAAATCACTGTTTATTTAGGATTTAAAAGGAAATTACATAATTGATTTTATGATACAATCCCAAAGTACCTAAAGGTACATCTTCAGGTCTTTCAGTTAAACATTTAAAAATATTTAAGTAATTAAAAAATAAAAAGTTTTACACATAACATTTACTCTCATAAATATTTACATAGTTTTTGAGGCAAGGCTTGAAGAAACAGTCTTTAATTTTACTTTTCGCTATACCAATTTGAGGGTATTTCACAGAGTTGGTGGTAGTAGATTAAATAATTTGGGGATGGTACATCTCAGTTCCTGTTTACCGTAATAATTAGACTATTTGCCGAGTGTATACACTTCTTTGTTAGACAATGAGCGGGTGTTAAGGGAATGGGTTTTTATTTGCTTATATTTATCGGAATGGTGATAACCTATAGAGAGGCTATACTCATATAATTAGTTAAGAGGAAGAATTCTATGTTGAGTGGGTTTTTTTTGCTAGCATTTTTGGTACCAAATATAATTTTCAGGATATTTTCTTGCAAATGTGAAATTTTGACTGTGTAACATTCTGTAGTTCCTCCCCAGATGAAAATTTCATAAGATACTATAGATTAATCTAATGATTTATATACTATTACTATTGTTTTGATATCCAAGTACATTCTAAGATGGTAAAAGATATGTATTAATCCCTTTAGTTTGTTCTCAAGTTTTTATATGTGCCTGTACCATTTATATTGTTTGTCAATGATTAGTCCAAGGTAAGTGTGACTGTCCATTACGTCCAGTATTTCAATACAGTCACAAAATGTTTGTGTCCAGATGTGCAAACAATTATATACATTTAAAGTTATACATATATATGCATCTACACACTCCTGAACACACAAACATTAGATTGAATATATTATATTTTATTCTTTAAATTGAAAAATGATACATGTACACGGGAATCGAAACTGGGAACTTTTGCCCTAAAGGTCCCGGGTTCAACTCTTATGTCTAGGTGTAATTTTTTCAATCTAAAGAATTTGATATTTAGATGAGGCTGTAACCGTAACTAACAAATATAAAAACTTAGAAATTTAATACATAATATTATGATATTAATTCTATGCCTATCTGATTGGTACCTTGTGTTCTGCTATTTCCTTGACATTCTTCAGCTCATCTGTAATGGTCGCACTGAATAATAAAACTTGTTTCTTAACTGGGAGAGCTGAAAATATTGTAGTGAGCTGTGGATAGAAAAAGAAACATTTAAAAAGAGAAAGATATGAAAAAATTAGTTTTAATATATAAAAAATATTCCACTTGGGTAGAAGTCAAAAATATCTACTATTGAAAAGTCACTACATATAATTAAAAAAACTTTCTTCTAGCACCGATTATATCTGATAAAACCAAATATAGTTTAATCTGTTATTAAACGTTTAACAAACATTATTCTGTATTTTAAAAGTGAATACAATATTAATTAACAATGGAACAAAAAAATAAGAACTGTTTCAACTACTTTTTGGACTTTGATTAAATTAGAACTAAATATAATGAGGGTGATCTAAACCATATTGAGTATGTTGTAAGCAATATGCCCTGCTTTTGTCCAACTATACAGTAGCTTCATGGCTTCTTTGGTGCTGACTGACAGTTCACAGCTGACTTCTGACAGTCAACATTTAGGTATATACCTAAATTTTGACTGACAGTCAACATTTAGGTATATACCTAAATTTTGACTGTCAGAAGTGACAACTGCTAAAGACATGTTTTTTGCAGATCATATGGTTCGGCGTAGGGATACATAATTTGGTCTGGTAGCTTTTCAAAGCCGTCAGAAGTCAGCTGTGAGCTGTCAGTCAGCACCACAGAAGATAAAACTGAGGTATAGAAGTACTTTGCAGCACAATTTAATTTTATGACAAGGGAACAGTCCTTTAGGAAACAGTAGTAGCAAATGTGTTTATTTAAAATTTGTTAAAGTTGCTTATTAATGTTTTTTATAGACAATTCTCGGACACACCTAAAAACAAGATTTCAGGCCATTAATTTATCAATTAACTGAATGGATAGTGTACATTTAAAAACCAAGGGAATGTGCAACCAACTTAATGAGATGAACATTTTCCTTTAAATTATGATTCTAATTACAACAATTTTAAATTAAAATATAAATTATTTATAGTCGAATATTCACCAAAGCCCAACTACTAAGCTCAAAAAAATTTTTTTTAATTTAGCACCGCATCTTACTACCCGTTCGGGTTATACGCTTAAGTACTAATTACGCTAATGGATTAGGAATTGGGAAGGTTGAATTTAGAGGAAGTGAACCCGCATTTGCGTGGAGGGAGAGTGGAAAACCATTTAGGAAAAACCACCCCTAGTTCACCCGACCGAGATTCGAACCTCGGTCTCCCCGTCCTCGGCAGTCGGGCTCAACACGACTAGCGCATTAGCCAACTGTGCCATCGAGGCGGGTCTAAGCTCAAATAGTAGTGTTTCCTAATACAGGAGTTTTTAATGAGCTAGGAAGAGAGTAAACAAATGGTAAACTTTACTTGAGGCATTAACAACCTGTCCTTTGTACTATTATAGTGAATGTGTAACAACCTGTCCTTTGTAATATTAGAGTGAGTGTGTAACAACCTGTCCTTTGTAATATTAGAGTGAGTGTGTAACAACCTGTCCTTTGTACTATTAGAGTGAGTGTGTAACAACCTGTCCTTTGTACTATTAGAGTGAGTGTGTAACAACCTGTCCTTTGTAATATTAGAGTAAGTGTGTAACAACCTGTCCTTTGTACTATTATAGGGTGTTTCCAACAACAAGGGCGCTAACAACTTGTCAAGAGAGCGAAAGGAGTGGAGATGGATTAGTTGTACATCCTAGGAAGATTAATTTTATTAGTTTAAAAGTTTGTAACTTTGAATGGAAACTATTTTACAACTTTAAATTATTTTCTGCGAAGAATCTTGTTCATTTTAAAGCTTAAGCTTATGTTTATTACTTTAAAAGACAATTCAGATCCTGTAGACAAATATAGTTTATAATATTGTGTGTTTGTTTTTATTTTTTATAATATGTATTTTTCAAATTTTAGATAAATTATTGCTTTTAGGCCACTAAAACGTTTTCATATGTTAAATATTATAGCTCACCAAAAAAGTATGTAAAAAGCATGCCAGTTCCACACCACAAAAATCCTTAAATTATTTAGCAACAAAAAAGACAACAAGGGATAAATGTGGCCCTTTCCTTATTCATTTTAGGAAACCATGATGAAAAGTTCAAATTTCATCATTTATGCTTGGTTTATCTCTACACCGATTTTCAAGATTCAATGTTGACAGGAAGTACCCTATAAGCAGAGGCAGGTTTTTTTGTTATTGGCGATAAACGCGAATTTTTTTCTGTAGCTTCAAAATCTATATTTACACGTTTCACAATGTTTATGAAGTGATCCAACATATTTTCAAATCGCGAATTTTCGCAAAATTTTGCTGTTCTCACAAAATTTTATTATTCTCGCGATTAACGCGAAAAATTAAATATTTTTTTTACACTTTAATATTTTAAACAATATTTTGTTGAATAAACATTCCTTCACAGCGTAAAATTTTCCGCAATTCTATTTTCACAGAAGTCTCACAAGCCTTAAGAATGTGTCTGGATCATATATTTTGCGCATGCATAGTTTTAAAACTGAAACAAGACTGGAAAGAAACGTGTTTTTCACTTCAAAGTTTTTTTTTTAAATGTTAACGTATCCTGCTTTATTTTTATACTCGCTGTTAGGTATTTGATGCATGCCAGGTATTTATTTAAGTTATTTTGGGTACTCGGTTTATTTTTATTTCACTTAAACCAAATAAAAATATCTCAAACAAGAGATTTCAACTACCATATGTCGCCACCCGCCATCTTGCCGTCTTGGAATGATTAAGTAAATAAAACTCTATAGAATTTCAAAGTAAAGATAAGCCTGTGGCACATTTAGTACAATCAAGAATCGAATCACTGAAAGCGAAGTGTGAATTAGTGAGAGATGGTCAGTTTGGTATCAACGTTGTACAGATGTTAGCCAAAGTTTCACCACTATGTAGAGGACAAACTGAGGAGTGTTTGAAGGCTTGTGTTGCACTAACTTGTGCCAAGCTATATTCAATGCTAGCCAAAAATAGTGATGAAATAAAAGTAATAAAAGCATTAGGGTACCTGTTTGACCCTACTAAGCTACTGAGCAGGCCTAGTTCAAGTGATGGGAGGGAACTTGAAAGAATGTTCAAGGACCTTCCTGCTTTCCGAGACTTGCGGTGTGATTTTCAACTAGGCCACAAAGAACTGTGCACATTAATTTCCGAACAAATTGACAGTGACTATGTGGGTGTGGTAAAAGCTCTAATAGGTTTGAAACACAAAGGTGAACATTTTAATGTTTTTGTAGAAAAATCGCTTCAATCTCTTTGGTTGCACATTTCAAATGAAGACAGTGAACAGTATTTTTCAACGTAAAATTTGGTAGTGAATGATAGACGAACCACGACGCGTGAAAAAAATATTACCACATGCATGCTACAGTTTGGCAATATAAATTAGAGTGATATGCCGGTAAATATTTGTGTCAAATTTTCAATACAAAACACCACCATATTGAAAAATCAATGATAATTAAAAAAAAAATTCACCACAAAAACCTGCCTCTGCCTATAAGTTTTGATTATCTGTGAGATTGAGTGAGCTACTTAGTCCTGATGAAATAAGGTGGTTTATTTAAGTCTGATATCTCACTAACCGCTTGAGCTATAAATTCAACTTTGGAAATATGACTCAAATAGTTCATCTGAACAGGGTTTTAAATTTTTACGTTCCTATCAATCTTGGAGCCGAATTAGAGGTGGGTAAATGTGGTCCGAGTTGTATCGTGTTAAAGAGGTACGGTGTTGCTGGATAACTTGGTTGGCGCACTGCCGTGCTGCACCTCAATACAAGACAAGCATCAACTTATTACTTACTCTATGGCATTAGGAACTAGAAAGATAATTGCCGCACTCACAATATAGGGCTTATAGGATTTTTTTTAATACGGTACACATCCTGAGTTTTCCCAAAGTTCAAATACAAAATATAGGTGCTCTATATTTCTTTATTTTGAAGTAATCCCACACTAGTGGTCACATGGTTTAAGCCGTTAAATTCACAAAATATGATAACATTAAATATATTTAAGTAAAGGTGAAAACACTTTGATTTCCAAACATAAACAAACCTTTGCTAAGTTTGAAGATGTAAGGCTAACAATATGTATAATTTTTAAAAAAAACCATCTAAATGGACTTTGTGAAGTTTCTTTATGCACATAGAACAAGTTTTCACATTCCATGTTGTTTTGGGTTTTTTTTTTTGGAGCTATCCGCACCACTGGTCAGGAAATTGGTTTGTCTTTCCATTGAATACATGTTTGTTCAACCAATATTATACATTATTTTAAGCAACTTAGGACTAGTGTAACTAGGATGTATTACAATACCTGTTCCTCGAACTGGCCACTTAGCAAACGATCAGCCTCATCAAAAACAACAAACTTGATTTTCTTCAGTGTGAACGTGTCACAACTTTCCAGGTGATCTGCTAGCCTACATAAAAAAAGAATATAAAAATATATATATTTATACAAACATACATGTTTTTTTGGGCACCATAAAATGTTTATCAAGTCTATAAAAATATTTAACAAGTGTATGGTGGTTTAAAGAATATATCGTTACCAGGATAAACAAACTCAACATGTAGCCAAACATGGGTTCGAATCGAATACGAAGTACACCCAAATTCGATTCGGCAACGAATGTTTCGAAGCTTCGCATACCCCTAGTTTCTAGTAAATTTTTAATCTGTCATCCTAATAAACTAAGGTCGTGAAGTACTATAGTTAAAACCAATGTAAAAGGAATAGAAATATAGCGCCGCCACTTTGAGGAATGTGATTAGGTTGTTACTTACTTCATCCAGTACACAATAGTTATATTTTAATAATAAGATAGGCAAACATTCATATTTTTAAAAAAAATAGATTTTAAAGGTTTGTTTATTATTTAAAATTCCAAAATGTGACCTGATTTTTAACAACTCAGTTTGTCAGTCACATAGCTTTGTGTATTTAATGCTCTGGAGTTTGTATTGGGTGATATAACAAGATCAGCCAATCAAATGTCTTTCTCCATCTGGCGCTACCTTTTAAGCTCTTAACATTAGTTAAAACTATTTCTTTAGGTAATATTGCTATTGTTTGTATGAATTGAATAAAACAAATAGAATTAGGACAAGGATTTTTTGACATGCCATATTTTTATTCTACGCTTCAATATAATGCTGAACAGGATAAAATTAGGGATTTTTCATTTTAAAGACATAAAAAAAACATATTTAGGAAAAGTAAGGAATTTTCTGGAAAAAAAATCAATGGCTAGAAAAAATGATTTTAAAATATTATACAAATAATATTAATTATGACAACGATTAGTGAGGTTTTGCACTGTCTGAATATAATGTTTTTATCTAAAAACCATTCATTCCAAATCTCATGTGTAATCAAACCATCATTTGATGTTAGTTTTAAAGACTCGAAATCATGGAATAGTATCAATACAAGTAAAATAGTAAAAATAATAGGTTAATTTTTAATTTTTTTTTCTCTCTCCAGATTGTTCTTCCTACTGTGTACCAAATTTAAGACCTTTCCTATATTAGCTAAACGCAATAAACCTATACTATCAGTTAACTGGTAAGCTGATGTTTTTAAGCACTTGCCTTACTATACCTTTAATGTTGGGGATGAGGAAGGTTTTATTTAGAGGAAGTGTACCCACATTTGTGTGGAGGAAGAGTGGAAAATTATAGTAAACCACCCTCAGTACACTTAAACAATATTCGAACCACCCTAAGAACACCTAAACAATATTCGAACCTCAATCTCCCACAAATGGCAGGACAGTATACTGTGAAAGTGCCGCCTTAGATCATACGGCTACTGCAGCGTGTCAATTTTATTCTTTTAATTTAGCACCACATACACACATACACAATACTTTTCTTCAAGCTGAGAAAGTATATATATATACACATACTTTCTCAGCTCAAAAGAAAGTATTGTTTGTTTAACAATTTAACATGACAAATAAAGCTTTTTGTTTTGGAAAGAAAATTTTGCTGTAGGCTAATTAATAAAATACTTATATTTAAATTTTACTCTGATGTTTTATTTAACATTTTTTTGAAATACAGCTTTATTGTGGAAAATAAAGAAACTAATGCCATCACAATCCATAAAAAAAAAAGACACTTGGACAAAAATATGCAATGAATTCAACGCTGTGGCTGTGTTAATAGAAGGATTCTACTTCTTTTCCTCTTTTCGCTGACTTAACTCCCAGCGGAGTATTTCCAACTCCAACAAAGCTTTCCCAATTTGCAGAGCATTCAGAGATAGCTGATACTGGAGTGCCATCTTGTGTAGCTCCTTCCTTTCAATTATCTCCATTTTCCGGCGTTATTTTTCATTTCCTATTCACAAGTCCTAGAATTCCAGTTCCTTTTCTTCCTTCAGCTGGAAGAGGCACTTGTGATGCTCCATCTTCAGACTTTCTAGATCTTTCTGGTGGTCAATGGACCCTCTCGCCCTCTACAGCCAAACTCTGACCTACTCAGCCACGCGGGAACTATTGGAGGCACGCCTCCTTTCAACAAATCCACGTGGCCGAGGAGTAGTTGATACAACCACTTGTGATACAGGAGCATCTATAAACATATGACTGGCTGGGAGTATTTGGATAGCAAGTTGGGATATTGAAAACGTTTCTTCTGGGCTAGGGGATGGAGGGGGGCAGAGGCAGATGTTAGAACAGTTGGTGGGGCAGAAAGAGGAAAAGAAGCTGCTGGAGCAGGAATGGAGCAAGATACAGCACTAAGGTGGTTGTTCCGCTGCACACGATGGTAGTCACTGTCCAGAGATTCCACTTCATCAACCAGACCTGGTTGAATGCGCAATACCTGGGCAATGACTTATTATTATTATTATTATTATTAGCACCGCGTCTTACTACCCGTTCGGGTTATACGCACTTACGCTAATGTGTAATGGTAGGGTGATTGTGAGATGAAACGGAGGACCTACAGTTTAACGTGGAATCCGAACCACGGTGGAGGCCTGGCATTCCACACATTCACAAGTTGTGATTAATACACGTCTTGTCAGAGGTGAAGGAAGGGTTTGGCAATCAGATAAATCTGTGCCGGGACCGAGGTTTGAACACCGGACCCCCAGCACAGAAGTCTGACACCTTACCCCTAGACCACCAATGACTTCTTCATCCCCCTGGATCTTTGGGGGGGGGGGGGGGGGGGGGAGGAGGAATCCTCCACCAGTACCAAGAGCGTGCCTCTTTTGGGCAGCCAACTCTTTTCTGGGGACTGCTTTCTGCTTTTCCCAGTGCCTGTTCAAATAAAAAAAACATTTACACTACAATGCAACCCTAAAAAAATAATTTGTGTGTTTCATTTTAGTGAGAGTATGTTTCACTTACAATAATTATCATTAGCTGCAATGTATTTTCCCACTAACTTAATTTTGTACTTGTATTGTTTTAGTTGGTTTCTTCTCCCATGCTACAATTTTATTATAAAACTGCAATACATATTTCAACCTACCAGAATATAATAGTTGAGAACTAAAGTTGTGGTTTCTGTTGTTGCACTATCGGAACCCACAGGGCTTAGGTAATTATTTTTACACTGTTTCAATTAGTTAAATTTGGAAATTAATTCCAGTAATTTCGAACAAGTTAATTTTAATTATTAATAATTTCAATCCCCTTCATATTTCAAGAAGGAATGAAGAAGGAAGTTTGAAGCTAAAGTACAACACAGTGTAAAAAACCATTTAAAAAAATGTCAAGGCGTAGGTGAGATTAATGCCTTTGAGCATACGGCCAGGGCCAAATCAAGGAATTCAGGATCCATTTGTAAATGGCCCCAAGCTTATTTTTTTACTGTGCCACAAATGTACTAATTGCATTAATGTTGGGAATGAGGGAGGTTTAGTTTCTAGGAATTGTACCCACAGTTTCATGGAGGAAAACTAGAAAACCACCTTCAATACACTTGACCAAGATTCAGATCCCAATCTTCCCATCTTTGTCAGTCTAGTTTATTGTGACATTGATTCCTTAAACTATGCGGCCATTGAAGCAGGTAGACATGCTTTTTTTTCTTGTATTTTTTTTTTTTGCAGTGTGTCTTACTACCTGTTTTGGTTGTACACTTAAGTACTAAATACACTAATGGGTTAAGGATATGTTTCAAAGGAAGTGAACCTACATTTGCATGAAGGGACAGTGGAAAACCATTTAGGAAAAACCCCTCTCAGTTCACCCGAATGAGATTCGAACCTCGATCTCAACATCCTTGGCAGCAAAGTCCGACACGAGATTGACGCGTAAGACCACTACGCCACTGAGGTGGGTTAGTCGTAATATAAAAAGGTATAACTTAAAACCATGTAAACAATAAACCTTATTTTAATAAGCACACACAAAATAAACAGTAATACATCTGTTGACAGCTTGATTTAAATATCACATTGTATTATTTTGTACTTTTTTATCCACTTTAGAGGTTGAATGGAATTTACTCTAAAGTAACACTCCCATTTTAAGACATTATTGTAGTACAAAAAGGCGTTGATAGGCCTATTATAGGGGTCTCTCCAAGCATGGTAACTGGAGTTGTATCCCCCCTCTCCCAATGATTCTGGCCCAGTCAATGGCTATAAACATAAGCTTATCAGTTGCAAACAAAAATAAAATTACACACATTATTACCTTTTCAGCTGCAGCTCGTCCCTCCTCACAACACCAGCCACGGCGGCGTTGAATTTCCTGCATATTCTTACCCAAGTTTCTTTTTTATGGATTGTGGTGGCATTGTTTTGTTTTTTTCCACAATGGAACTGTATTTCAATAAAATGTTAAACAAAACATTTCTTTCGTGTGAGCTGAACATGGGAGCTTTCTTTATAATTTCCATGTTTTGTGTTTATATTACAAAATACAAATATGAGCGCGTGACTTTTTGCTATGGTTTCTCTTTGTAGCATTCATTTGTTGGGTGCGCTCATTGCTCTATTTCTCTCTCTCCAAAATCGCTGCTACTTGCGCTTAGTGTGTACAGTGTTGCAACTTTTCTCAAATTTAAACTATTACTTCTATTGCCTTTTCTCCTGGCCGTAGCTTGCAAGCCTGCTGTAAACTCGTGGTTTATTATTAGCGTAGCAACGAGAGAGCTGGGTAGGGCCAAGCAAAGACCCTGCAGACTAAGACCAGGCGAAGACATAGGTGCGTGTATATCATTATGGGCCTTAGCTCAGTAGGCAGACACGCTACCAACTGAGCCAAGGTGTCGGACTCAATAATATTAATTAGAGATGGGTCGAAGCCACTATTTCTCAAATACAAATCTCGAATCCGAATCTACATTTTATTTTCGGATCTCGAATCTGAATCCTATCAAATTGTTAGAAATTTTAATTATTTACAAATAGACCTACACAATACAGGCCTAAACTGTAAATTAAGATTTATTTCAATCATGCTTTCAATTTTAATCAACCCCAACCACCCCTCGCAAGACACAGGTTAAAATCCAGCCAAATTAAACAATCTAAGTCTCATATTATTGTTTGGAAATCAAATCAATCAAAATTTGAGTGTCTTTTAGTTATTTTTAAAAGTGTTGTTAGAATGAGTTGAGTTTCTAAGAAAACATGTGAAATAAACAGATTAGGCTTAGTTATTCTTTGATCAACTTTAATCATCATTGAAGGATTATAATTTATTTTAGTAAAAAAGCAAAAATAAAAATACAAACGGATATTTTTAATAAAGACTAAAACAATATGCTTAACAACTAAACATACATTGGAAATAATGAACTCAATAATGCCTAAGTATGTTTTATTATTATTTTATTATTATATCCATTATCTATCTTCGTGTAAAAAACAAGAAATATATTCGATTCTTGTGATATATCGATTTCTGATAATACATTCTATTTAAAACACAAACATATTTTCTACTCCAATATGTTCATTCCCATTTTATAAGGCAGGACTATGTTTGAGTATTTTTACAATTACTTCAAAAACATATTTAAAAAAATAATAATCTATTAGTTAAAATCAATTTAAAACAAATAATGAATTAGCAAGTCGTTATTTGATTCTTAAAATTCGAGAGCGCTTACTAAGTGATCAGATTACCTGAATCGATTCCAAACAAACAATTGATATACAATACGTAGGCCGGTAGGCATTAATTAACAGTTTTAACGGTGTCTGACTGTCAACAGTATTTATTTTTCATGAAAACCAACAAAATGTTTAACTTAAGGATCGTATGCAATAAATTGGGGTTCTTTGCATAGTTGTAGATAGTTAAAACCAGTTGGGTAGTAAGAATTAACAGTATCTTTATTTTAATCATCACTCTGGCGAGTAAACATAATATACGTCATGGTGGCCGACTTTGTATCATGTGTAATGTGTTATTATCTCTGTTAAAAAAAAGCCGTAATTTGTTTTATTTATTTTGAATTTATTTGTAATTTTAGTTTTGATTTTCAGTTTTCTAAGAGGTTTAATGTGTTCATTAAAATATTTAAAAGATAGTTGGTGAGGTAAAAGTTTTAGAAGTGAGCATGTGCCAAAACAGTAGAGTCCAAGTTTCCCATAGAGGTGGGAGGGTAGGGTACTAAGCATGTAAGATTTTCTACACCTAACAATTATCATTTTTTTAAAATAATTAGTTTATTAATGTTAATCTCTTTTGTTCGACTAAATAAAGATCACAGAATAAGTTCTTCTTTTCAAGTAGACCTAACTAAGTAATTTTTGAATTCAAAATATTATGCTTTGTTTATAAGGTGAAAGAATCGACCATCAAATCCAGTAAAACACTGAATCCTCGAATCTCAAATACATGTCAGGATTCGATGGATTCGAGGATTCGAAGATTCGAGTGGCCCATCTCTAATATTAATATTATAGTAATATAAATATAAATGCTGTAGACGAAAGTACGAAAAAGAGGAACATTAATAGTTTGAAGAATAAAAGCGCACATATGACTCGGTGTTTGGATGTTGATGAAGTGACAAAAGGAGTACACAAAGATAAGGAAGTGTGGAGAAAGTTCTTGAGGATGGATTAAGTACAGAGTTGTTTTTTGAGCTATATGCACAGTTTCTTGCCTACCCCATAAGGAAAAGGTGTGATTAGGAAGTATGACATTGAAATATTTATACTATTAATATTATTATTATTATTTCATTCTGTAAACTTATGAATGTCTAGTTATATTAAATTTCAGCCCTGTGTATTAATTACTTTACTTTAACACTGGTACCCAAAAAGTATAAAATAGCGAGTTTGACCCCTTATAGCTCATGAACTTTAACAATATGATTACTGGATGAACTTAACAACCAGGCCCCAGATCAGTAATTTTACACTTAAGTGAACGTATGGATGTTATAATGAATAGAATGTTAACATTTAGTTACTATTTGTGTTTTCTATTATTCTATTATATTTATATGGGTGTTAAAACATGTGGATGGTCAAATGACAAGTAGGAATATGAGTGCTACACACCGTCCAGGGGTGGCCACCACAATGTGTGGTTTGCGTGCTAGCTCCTGTCCTTGGAGCATCATGTCCATTCCTCCCACCACTACACATTGACGCAAATTGATTGACTTCCCTACCACAGCAAACTGGTCTGCTATCTGAAACAAATATAACATTCAAGGTCATATTTGGGGAGATGTGGACATAGAGAACAAAGCTTTTTACTTTCTCATATTGAGAAAGTATTGCAATGAGGAAAATTTACACACTTGAGATAATAATAAGTTGTTCAAATTATTCGCTTATTTAACAAATATGCTATTGGTTTTAGGGATGAGGATAGTTATATTTATAGGAAGTGTACCCACATTTGTGAGAAGGGAGAGTGAAAAAACACCTTCAATACACCTGACTGAGATTTGAACCTCAACCCCCAACCTTCCCCATCACAGCGGCTTACTTCCCCTTCGAAGAAAGTTGTACTACAGATGTTTATCGCTCAAGAAAAATCTGTTGACCTCGGCTAGGTTCGAACCCACAAACTAAGGTGCTGAGATAAGCACTTTACCCCAAGACCATTGAGGTCAACTTTAACATTATTAAATAAGTATAATGCTTGTAATATAGTTTATTGCAGTTGGTTTTCTACATCCCATTCTTGTTGAATTGTTTATTATTATTGGGTTATGAGGCTCACTAACAAGAAGGTAACTTAATAGAAGATTGAGCACTCATGATTAGTGTGGATTGTGAACCTTACACCCTACCAGGTTTAACTTTACTAAAGACACTTGTGCAAGGCTGTAGAGTCGGAAGCAATTTTGGGAGGTCAGAGTGAGTAAAAATGTACCGACTCAGGCTTTAAAAAAAATTTACTATATTATACCAATATATGGTAACTATATAATTTGATTTTATAATTTTTTTTATTCTTTACAACAAATATTTGTAATTTGGATTGACAACTGTATTTAAATATAAATTCCCAATGTCAAAATTAATAAAATACCCAATGTATTGGAACATTTTACTACAGTACATCTTTTATTACTAATTAATATACTTTAAACATTTATGAAGAAGTTGTTTCTGGCAGTAGAACAATAGAGAAGTTGGAGTTTGGCAGTAGAACAATATATGAGTCGGAGTCTGACAGTAGACCAATATATGAGTCGGTGTCTGACAGTAGACCAATATATGAGTCGGAGTCTGACAATAGAACAATAGAGTAGTCGGAGTCTGGCAGTAGAACAATATATGAGTCAGAGTCTGACAGTAGAACAATATATGAGTCGGAGTCTGACAGTAGAACAATATATGAGTCGGAGTCTGACAGTAGAACAATAGAGTAGTCGGAGTCTGGCAGTAGACCAATATATGAGTCGGAGTCTGACAGTAGAACAATAGAGTAGTCGGAGTCTGACAGTAGAACAATATATGAGTCAGAGTCTGACAGTAGAACAATATATGAGTCGGAGTCTGACAGTAGAACAATATATGAGTCGGAGTCTGACAGTAGAACAATATATGAGTCAGAGTCTGACAGTAGAACAATATATGAGTCGGAGTCTGACAGTAGACCAATATATGAGTCGGTGTCTGACAGTAGACCAATATATGAGTCGGAGTCTGACAGTAGAACAATATATGAGTCGGAGTCTGACAGTAGAACAATATATGAGTCAGAGTCTGACAGTAGAACAATATATGAGTCGGAGTCTGACAGTAGAACAATAGAGGAGTCGGAGTCTGACAGTAGAACAATAGAGGAGTCGGAGTCTGACAGTAGAACAATAGAGGAGTCGGAGTCTGACAGTAGAACAATAGAGTAGTCGGAGTCTTGCAGTAGAACAATATATGAGTCGAATTCTGACAGTAGAACAATATATGAGTCGGAGTCTGACAGTAGAACAATATATGAGTCGGAGTCTGACAATAGAACAATAGAGTAGTCGGAGTCTGGCAGTAGAACAATATATGAGTTGGAGTCTGGCAGTAGAACAATAGAGTAGTTGGAGGCTGGCAGTAGAACAATATAGGAGTCGGAGTCTGGCAGTAGAACAATAAAGGAGTCGGAGTCTGGCAGTAGAACAATATATGAGTCGGAGTCTGGCAGTAGAACAATAGAGTAGTTGGAGTTTGGCAGTAGAACAATATATGAGTCGGAGTCTGACAGTAGACCAATATATGAGTCGGAGTCTGACAGTAGAACAATATATGAGTCGGAGTCTGACAGTAGAACAATATATGAGTCGGAGTCTGACAGTAGAACAATAGAGTAGTCGGAGTCTGACAGTAGAACAATATATGAGTCAGAGTCTGACAGTAGAACAATATATGAGTCGGAGTCTGACAGTAGAACAATAGAGTAGTCGGAGTCTGGCACTAGAACAATATATGAGTCAGAGTCTGGCAGTAGACCAATATATGAGTCGGAGTCTGACAGTAGAACAATAGAGTAGTCGGAGTCTGGCACTAGAACAATATATGAGTCGAAGTTTGGCAGTAGAACAATAGAGTAGTTGGATTTTGGCAGTAGAACAATATATGAGTCGGAGTCTGACAGTAGACCAATATATGAGTCGGAGTCTGACAGTAGAACAATATATGAGTCGGAGTCTGATAGTAGAACAATAGAGGAGTCGGAGTCTGACAGTAGAACAATAGAGTAGTTGGAGTTTGGCAGTAGAACAATATATGAGTCGGAGTCTGACAGTAGACTAATATATGAGTCAGAGTCTGACAATAGAACAATATATGAGTCGGAGTCTGACAGTAGAACAATATATGAGTCGGAGTCTGACAGTAGAACAATAGAGTAGTCGGAGTCAGACAGTAGAACAATATATGAGTCAGAGTCTGACAGTAGAACAATATATGAGTTGGAGTCTGGCAGTAGAACAATAGAGTAGTTGGATGCTGGCAGTAGAACAATATAGGAGTCGGAGTCTGGCAGTAGAACAATAAAGGAGTCGGAGTCTGGCAGTAGAACAATATATGAGTCGGAGTCTGACAGTAGAACGATATATGAGTCGGAGTCTGACAGTAGAACCATAGAGGAGTCAGAGTCTGACAGTAGAACAATAGAGGAGTCAGAGTCTGGCAGTAGAACAATATATGAGTCAGAGTCTGGCAGTAGAACAATAGAGGAATTGGAGTCTGACAGTAGAACAATATATGAGTCGGAGTCTGACAGTAGAGCAATAGAGGAGTCGGAGTCTGGCAGTAGAACAATAGAGGAGTCGGAGTCTGACAGTAGAACAATAGAGTAGTCGGAGTCTGGCAGTAGAACAATATATGTGTCAGAGTCTGGCAGTAGAACAATAGAGGAATTGGAGTCTGACAGTAGAACAATATATGAGTCGGAGTCTGACAGTAGAACAATATATGAGTCGGAGTCTGACAGTAGAACAATAGAGGAGTCGGTGTCTGACAGTAGAACAATAGAGGAGTCAGAGTCTGACAGTAGAACAATATATGAGTCGGAGTCTGACAGTAGAACAATATAGTAGTTGGAGTCTGACAGTAGAACAATATATGAGTCGGAGTCTGACAGTAGAAAAATAGAGTAGTTGGAGTCTGACAGAAGAACAATATAGGAGTCGGAGTATGACAATAGAACAATAGAGTAGTCGAAGTCTGACAGTAGAACAATAGAATATAGGTCTGAAGTGAACATAGAGTTGAGTCTGACAGTAGAACAATAGAGGAGTGGAGTCTGACAGTAGAACAATAAGTAGTTGGAGTCTGGCAGTTAGAACAATAGGAGTCGGAGTCTGACAGTAAACAATAGAATAGTTGGAGTCTGACAGTAGAACAATAGAATGTCGGAGTCTGACAGTAGAAAAATAAAATAGTTGGAGTCTGCATGACAATGAGTAGTTGGATCTGATTAGAACATAGAGTAGTCGGAGTCTGACAGTAGAACAATAGAGTAGTTGGAGTCTGGCTGAGGCAGTTTTGAGTAAACAATAGAGTAGTTGGAGTCTGGGAAGTAGAACAATAGAGGAGTCGGAGTCTGACAGTAGAACAATAGAGTAGTTGGAGTCTGGCAGTAGAACAATAAGGTAGTTGGAGTCTGGCAGTAGAACAATAGAGTAATTGGAGTCTGGCAGTAGAACAATAGGAGTTGGAGTCTGACAGTAGAACAATAGAGTAGTTCGGAGTCTGCAGTAGAACAATAAGTAAGGTCGGAGTCTGGCAGTAGAACAATAGAATAGTTGGAGTCTGCAGTAGAACAATAGAGTTGGAGTCTGACAGTAGAACATAGAGAGAGTCGGAGTCTGACAGTAGAACAATAGAGTAGTCGGAGTCTGCAGTAGAACAATAGAGTAGTCGGAGTCTGACAGTAGAACAATAGAGTTGGAGTCTGACAGTAGAACAATAGAGAGTGGAGTCTGACAGTAGAACAATAGAGTAGTCGGAGTCTGACAGTAGAACAATAGAGTAGTCGGAGTCTGACAGTAGAACAATAGAGGGAGTGGAGTCTGACAGTAGAACAATAGATGTATGGAGTCTGACAGTAGAACAATAGAGTTCGGAGTCTGACAGTAGAACAATAGAGGATGTCGGAGTCTGACAGTAGAACAATAGAGTAGTTGGAGTCTGACAGTAGAACAATAGAGGAGTCGGAGTCTGACAGTAGAACAATAGGGTAGTCGGAGTCTGACAGTAGAACAATAGAGGAGTCGGAGTCTGACAGTAGAACAATATAGGAGTCGGAGTCGAAGGCTTGATGTGTTTCCACAGCCCTGTTGAGAAGTGACTATAGTAAAATATATCAATGTGACAGCATGATCTGATTGTGTAACTTAAATGACATTAGTCTATAAAAATGTCATCCCTGAGGACTGGATTTTTAATTATCAAATAATTGAATTCATTTTTAACACAAGTTTTATAAAGTGTTTTTGTGTTTTGAGGCAGAAGAGGTTGTAATGCCTGCTTAGCCCAAGGATAGGGAAAGTAAACTTGGTTGGAAGGAAATGCCCCCGAATTTGTGCTCACACGAGATGGGAAGAAACAGTGGTAAGACACATGTGTCCATTTGAGACAAATTGACCATTTTTATAAACTCATCAAGTTATGTATTCTTTATATACTTTATGGCAATACATTTGAAGTTCAGTTTAAGTCAATATTTTCACTGTATTAAACCCACTTTAAATAGACACTGCACAAAATCATCTTCCATTAGTAAATTGGGGTTTGAGTTCTGGCATGTTAAACTGAAAATGGTTTTCACAAGTCAGTTAAAACCAATTGTTTTCTCCTCCTCTATCGATGCAAATGTATGTGCACTTTCTTAAACAATTACCGAACTTATGCATACTGTATTATATTAATAATATATGAAGTAATTTGTAGCCTTAGATTTACATTTGCTAACAATTTACAAGTAAACAACCAAAATCCATATAGGTTTGTTTCATATAGCCGTGTTTTGCCTTTCCCAGGGGACATTAGTTCACACCTCCAACTGCTATCAATGGGGGATTCATCTTTAAATAAACTATATATTGTCTTAAGGATGAGGAAAGTTACTATGAGCAACTTGCACATCGTTATTTCCCTAAGATTATGATAACATCCCTTGATAAAACCAACCCCAGAGAATTTTTTTTTTAATAATGCTGTATTTTAAGTGCACTTTTTGAACACATTGATTATATCAACAGAAGACTTACAATCTAGTCTAACACTGAGAAAAACACAACCCTATTCCCACACAATGGAACAAGACTTATGATGTGATATATTTGGAAACTAGTGAAACTGAGACACATAGTCAATTTCATATTTGGTAAAATATAAGTGATTTAAAATGTTTTGGATGGTTAATAATGTTTTCCCTAGACGCATCAGTGAATGTTTTATATATAACAAAGCATTATAATAATATCTACCTGGTGATTGGGCATCAACTATAGTGTTTCCAGATTTCATCAATGATGATAATTATAATAATGTAGACCCATGTATGCCTTACAGTGAGCATTAAGTATAACGATACTGGGTTTTTATGATGATAATGATGACGCGTGCATGCCTTACTTGTTATCACACGACTATGACAAACTGATTTTGTGTAATTCGATTGAAATCAGTAAAATATGATGTTCATACACAATTTATTGATTTTATTACACTTTCACTGTTATGAAATAGACATTGATACAGTTCTTTGTTAATTTCCGGAATGACGCGGAGAGTCAGAGCTAGTGCTGCCCAAAATTTTGTTTTCTGTGTGGATTCATACGCACAAGCTGCTTATGTATGACCTACCCCTCGCTTCTTGGACCCCTTGTCTCTAGTGTTAAAACTAACTAATAGAAAAACTCCTGGCAACCTGATGTTGTGAAGTCTGGCTTCCTATTGGGTAGAGGGAGCCAGCATTTCACATGATTTTTAAATAGAACGGAGTTGGTCTATTAAAGAAAGAAAGTTTTAAAACTCAATATATTGAAATTACTTCTGAAAACGCGTAATTCTTCATGGAAGAAGTATTAAAAGGAGACTTTACGTACAGTTTTTTAAAGAAAACACCCTTCATCCATGACTTTTTGAATATATGACAGGGGTCCAAAACATTATTATTACAGTATGCTTATTTCAAAAAAATATTAAGAGTGAAATAATTAGGGATGGTTTAGAAGTTATACCATTAGAAGAAACACTGAAGAGAAAAAGGTTACTGTGCTAATGTCATGTGATGAGAATGAAGGACAGAATGCCTAAGAAAGCCTTACAGAACAAAGAGAAGGGTAGAAGAACTATTGGAAGACCACAGACAAGATGGATGGACCAAGCGCAGGACATGGAAACTAAAGGAGCGGACTGGAGAAACGTGGCTGGGGGAGAAGTTTGGAAAGATCGACAGGAATGGAAAAGGATGTACCAGACGACCCGCAGAGGTGGAAACGTCGGATGATGATGATTTCAAAAAAAATAGCAATGTGTATTTTTAAGTTACAAAATTGTAACTCCGCTGGGTAGAAAGAGGACAGTGCTGAAGGGGAAACCAATGAAAATGAAAGATAAGTGTCCATAGGATCTTGTACTGTAATTTAAGTGTGTAAGAGCTTACAAGGGCTGATATTTAAACCCCAAATGCTATGAAATAAATCAAGTGCAATCCTAATCTAGCACCTCAGACTTTCAGACACATGTGCAAGGGAATTAGAAGTAAAAAAAATAAATTTAAAAAATATTAATAAGTAAATAAATTTTAATAAAAATAAATAAAAATAATGATAATAATTATAATTAATATAACAATAATAACTACTAATAACAATAACTAATAATAACAACAATAATAACAATAACAACAGCATGAAGTGAGCCCACAATTGAGCTATATTGACCGAGCGGCTGCAGCCGTTAGCGATGATTGTGCTAACATCTATGAATGGTTGCATTATTTTTGTCAGGTTGAGCTTTAAAAATAAGATAATGTGATGAAATAGTCTTAAGTATAATAAACAGTGGTACAGAATAAAAAAGCTTGTGTCAGTGATGGAAGTTATTTTACAAATATTAGAGAGGCCATAAGTATGGAAAAAAACTCTTTCCTTGGAATTAGCTACTGGTATTTGCAAAGACAAAACTCTTTCCTTGAACTTACTACCAGTATTTGCAAGACAAAACTCTTTCCTTGACATTACCTATCAGTATTTGCAAGATAAAACGCTTTCCTTGAAATTACCTACCATTATTTGCAAAGACAAAACACTTTCCTTGGAATGAACTACTGGTATTTGCAAAGATACCTACAAATAATTGTATGGTTATACAATAGTGAAAATTGATTAAAAAATCTGTTTACTAGATCGGAGCAGCTAATTTTTCCTTCAAATAAAGTTATAATATTTCGGTGCATTATTTCCTTTGTCAAATAAAGGCAGGTAAAATGAAGAAAACCCTTTAGAATTCAAAATAGAGTAAGTTAGAGTTTGTATTAAATATTTTTTATTTTTGTTTGTTTGATAACGATATTACTGATGTGTGTGCGACTTCTTCCAATAAAGAAGACAAAAGAAATGAAAAGGTGTTACTTTTGTTCATTGGATTCTAGACTTATTCTGTCCTCTTTCTGTAAGGTAGGATTTTTGATTCAATTTTTCATGATTAGTTTATTTTTACTTATTTTTATTCAATTACCTACTTGAAAAGCTAGCTCTCTTGTAGGAGTGAGGATGAGAGCAAATATTCCGTAAGGATCCTCACACAGTCGCTGTAGAATCGGCAAAGCAAAGGCTAGCGTTTTCCCACTGCCAGTCTTAGCACCTCCTATGCAGTGCTCTCCATTCAGAATACGCGGAATGCAGTTCACCTGGATAGGGGTTGGCTTAGTCACACCTGAACACAATTTTCAAAGATTTATGTGGTGGATGGTATAGTTTCTAGTGTTTTGTTTGAAACATACAATTTTGCAATAACTATGGAAAAACTAATTAGGTAATAACTGTTACATCTTAGCTACAGTAGCCCCATGGCTTCTTTGGTGCTGACTGACAGCTGACAGCTCTGAAAAGTTACTAGACCAAATTATGTATCCTTACGCTGAACCATATTATCTGCAAAAACATGTGTTTAGCAGCTGTCACTTCTGACAGTCAAAATTTAGGTATATACCTAAATGTTGACTGTCAGAAGTCAGCTGTGAACTGTCAGTCAGCACCAAAGAAGCCATGGGGCTACTGTATGTACTGTTACTTACAAAATAGGCCTCCATGTTATGGCCCCTAGAGCTTTTTTTTACATCCATTACTGTTTCCAGCTTGTGGCCTGTGTCAGTTTCTAACCCCTAGAGCTAGATAGTGAAAAATAATCAACTAACTCAGATCAGGGTACTAGTTGATTTGCAATAAGCTTGTTCAAAATTGTCTTACAACTTTTTATATCATATAGTAGACTAACGATATTAGGATTTCTTTAAATGGGTTTAAGTTATTTGGACAAAGTCACTGAAAAAGTCACAGGTAGTCGTATTTTCTGAAATCACTTGGCTTATTATTTATTTTTAGTACTACAACAAAGTAGCAACATGATACAATGTCTCCCCTGTTTACAAGTTGATATTTCCTTGTGTTTTACTGTCCTTAAGACTTTCTAAGAAATTAATTTTGTTTCTGTAATGTTATGAATAGTACTTATTTTATGATAAATGGTTAAACAACCTTTTATATTGATACCAAAGCGGTTACGATTTAATACTCCAAAAAGAATAACCCTATACTTTGTTATGTATAATTAGTTGCTGTTTGACCCATACTTCACATGGTTAAGCCCATTCAAACCTAGTTTGCCGAATTTAAATTTTCTTCCAAAATGAAGGGTGGATTTTCTAATAGCCTCGGAGGGACCCTAAGCTTCTCTACCCCCACCATTTTTGTTTCCACATTCCAATTATGAAATTGTAAGACTTATTTGGTAATCTGATATGGTTCTTTTATGTTCCTGCAATATTTAAATTCTCAACCACACAGAAAATAGGCCTAGTTTTTTTAGCAATGCATCTTACTATCCATTCAGGTTATATGCTTATGTATTGATTATGCTAGTGGGTTAGGGTTGAGGAAGGTTGAAATAAGAGGAAGTGTACTAGCATTTAAGATGAGAGAGAGCTGGAAACTATTTAGGAAAACCCATCCTCGGTAAAACCAACCGGGACCGAACCACGATTTTTTCATCATCAGCAGTCTATTAGGTATATTGCGAGAGTAGCACCTTAGACCGTTCAGCCACCAAAGCTGGTTCAAAAATAGTATTATCAATTCCAAGCATTTATATTTCTTGGTTTTCCATTTTGAAATTCCATTTATTCAAACATCATTGGGTTATCTGGCAAGGTATATTTACTTAAAATGACAATTTTCAATTTTAAGCCACACAGAAAAAGTTGTTTTTTTCTATTAAGTTAGTTTAATAAATTGTAACCGCCAACTTCTTAAATCAATTTTGCAGTTTTTAATATTATTTTTATTATTATTATTTCTGATCATTTGGGGCTGGTTTCTTAACTGCTTGAAGGTATTTAAATTATTGAACACACTTATAAAGGTCGTTTTTTTAATCCCTAGCTCTACTTCAACACAGATCTTGATTTTAAAAATTTGTTTAAACATGTTCATACATTTCTAGTTATCATACTTTTCAAATGTAAAACTAGGCATAAGTGATAAGCATATTTATAAATAACCAACCTATTGTTTCACATTGATGAACAATCCAAGAGTTTAGATTTAGATCTGAAAAAGAAATTAACTTAGACATTATAACCAGAAATTTGTTGTTTTAACACGTTTAGGATTTTTCTTTCTTGGTAAGAAATTATAATAACAAAAACAATCAGAAGTACATTATGCACGTGGAAATTTATAAACACAGTTGAGTAAGGTGGTATCACACAGATCAAGTTAACACGAAAAATTTGATAAGTCTGTCTGTGTTTAATTTGTTGTATGAGGCCATGCATAGGTGCTGCAATCTAGACCATTTTCCTAGTACTTGTATAGTTTAAATGAACGGTCTCAGTGACTCAATAAGTATTATTTGACACTACTACTTTTACTATTTTCATATATATTTCTACTAGTTTTAAGATTTCATTTGAATTTGGGATCAAGTCTGTTTTATTTTGTTAGTATTCTAAATCGTAATTTTTCGAATAAAATTTAGTAAAATATGTGTTTTTAACACAGTAAAATCCTAGAGATACAACATTATTTACAAAATTCCTATCAACATATTTCTTCTACAAGTTGTGTAACAAAATGTTTTTAAAAACTTGAAATTCTACCACTGTTTTAACAAATACCATCTGTAAGAAATGTTTTTAAAAATATTATCTTTAGATTTAAAGTGGGAACTTTAAAAAATGTAAATAAAAAGTATACATGTTTAGGATTATTTTTAGTGGTACTATAAAACTAAACAAACACACAATTTTTTTCCTAAGTACACACTAATATATTGAAAACAAACAAAAGTATTGTTTATGGTAATTGAGATTCTAGTTCAATAGATCAGGAACTATCATCTAATACAGGTATGAATTTGTCAAGAACAAAACATAATGAAAACACGTTTGTTCAAGGAATCCAGTAATACAAGAACTGTGAACATTAGAACCAGGGCTTACCTTAGCAGATGTGGTCTCCTCAGTTATCTGCCTCACCACCCCCCACCAAAAAAAATATTAAAAACTAACTTTTTGTTCTTTGTTATTACAGTAGTTTGTATTTATAGACAAGTTTTCAGTCGTGTAAGGTATCAGGAAATGCCCTAAAAGGTAAATACATGTAATAAATAATGCTATAAGCCATATTTTTATACAACCAGCCCTTCGTTCAATTTCCTTCCCCAATAAACTTAATTTGAATAAAGGTACCAAGAACAACTGTGCCAAGTATTAATTAAATCAGTTGATGTGTTCGTGAGACATACACCACAGATAGACAGAAAAATGCGAATCGGTGGAATTAAAACGGAAAACTTGCTTTACTCCTTCAATAAATCAAATCACATGATATGTTTTTGTTTTAACACTCTGATAATATTTGCTAGATTGCCTATATAGGAGCCTACTATACGAACGCACTAGCAACGATCCTCCCCTCCCCCAATTTGTTTTTTCCTGATTAGAATACTATCAATACTTAAATCTACAAGCTAAAGTAATATAAATGTCACTTATAAGGGGAGGAGTGTTTAAGGCTAGTTTTGATGCAATAATGAATGCACACATCAATTCTAACACCTACTCATGTTTAGCTCTTGGCCATTATTTGTCAAGTATGATTTGACATCAAGAAACACAAATACCTATCCTACAGTAAACTTTCTTGACCACCCCTATGACACTCAACTTAAAACCCATTGTAAAAGTTGATCAGACTTAGAAGATTTTTAGTTGCACGATTTGCCACTAAATGTAAGTTTCCAGATAATTTTTAAAACCGACGTGTCAACGTTTATACGCCCTCAAATTTCGAGAGACATGATTGTGAGAAAAAAATTCAAGAAAGATTTCTGGTCAAAAGAATTTTAGAAATTAAAATGTATGCACTCATCCTACACCTAAAAGCTAGAGGCCACTACTAGCCTAAAAGAGGGTGGGCGGAAGCTAAGGAAATAATTATAAAAGAAAGGTGAAACATTTGCAAATTTAAGAAATATTTGAATTATTTATTCAATGTAATAAACAAGGGTAAAACAACAAATTACATGGCCTTACAGGTCAAACTGAAGTGTGTTGAAAAACAAATAAATCAAGGCTGAGTTTGCACTTGCGCAGTACGTTTAAGTATACATCCAAACTCTCAAGGTATATTATTATTTTATTTGAACTAGTCTGGAAGAGGACAAAATTATAAACAAAATGGTTAATATTGTAAAAAAAAAAAAAATTTAAAGAACCTTTTTAAAATTATTTACATAGCATCTGATTCCCCACAGTGAATTCAGACAAAACAAATTTTGGATTAAATTTAAATTTAAATATCGGATAAGATATTCATTAAAAATTTAAATTGCTACCATACGATGATTACAAAGAGATTAAAGATCCTCTTTCAAATGGCTTACAACGCGTCTGATTCACCACTGTGAATACAGACAAAACAAAGGACATGCGGCAGTGGACCTAAAATTATAAGACCTAAAGTCACAGCTCCTAAACTAAATTTCTTAACTTCATAGCACCTAACTTTATAAGACCTAATTTTATAAGACCTAGCTTCATAGCACCTAATTTTATAACTCCTAATTTTACTAGACCTAAAAGCACTGGACCTAAAATTCATTTTTCATCGATTACTTTAAAATATCTTTAACTGTTCAAACAGGCAGTGGACCTAAAGGCACAAGACCTAATTTTATAAGACCTAATTTCACAAGACCTAACTTCACTGGACCTAATTTTATAAGACCTAACCCCACAAGACCTAATCTCACAAGCCAACAAGCACAAGACCTAACCTCACAAGACCTAAATTCATAAGACCTAAATTTATATGGCATGCCGGCATAAGTCCTAAAACTACATTCTTTTTAACTCAATGATAGGAACACAGACAAAGACGTCAGTTTTGTCTTGTCTAATTTTCTGAGGAATGGGAGGTCGTAGTTTAAATCCTGCTGGGTGTATTTCTCTCGTCATATAAAACATACCATTATCGAAAAAGTGGTTTTAATAAACACGGCCAAAACGCTTTGAATGTGGAATAATGTCAAGCTCATCTAATCTAGTTTTCCACTGACAAGGAAGTTGGGATTAGAATCTTGGCCGAGCATACGGAGGTATTTTTCTAGAGGATTCCTCACTCTCTTTTCAAGCAAATGTGGGAACATTTCCCCTAAATTATTCCTTCCTTGGTCACTTTAAAATAGTGAAATTAAATGCGGATAGTCCGAACGAGAAGTAAGATGAAAATCTCTGATAGGCAGGATTGCCTCAATGTTAATAATCTTGACTGACGTGGACAGCTTTTATTTAGGAAGTATTTGTCTATCCTTTACAGGTATGCTAGAAGTGTTTTTCCACTTATTTGTTTACTCATTCTCTCTTCACGTATTTCACCGTATTTAAAATAAAATAATATTAAAAATGTATTGTGGAGACATAATTATTATTAACTAAAATAAAATTTAATCGTGGCCCAAATTTTTGTGGACATGCGGCAGTGGACCTAAAATTATAAGACCTAAAGTCACAGCTCCTAAACTAAATTTCTTAATTTCATAACACCTAACTTTATAAGACCTAATTTTATAAGACCTAACTTCATAGCACCTAATTTTATAACTCCTAATTTTACTAGACCTAAAAGCACTGGACCTAAAATTCATTTTTCATCGATTACTTTAAAATATCTTTAACTGTTCAAACAGGCAGTGGACCTAAAGGCACAAGACCTAATTTTATAAGACCTAATTTCACAAGACCTAACTTCACTGGACCTAATTTTATAAGACCTAACCCCACAAGACCTAATCTCACAAGCCAACAAGCACAAGACCTAACCTCACAAGACCTAAATTCATAAGACCTAAATTTATATGGCATGCCGGCATAAGTCCTAAAACAACATTCTTTTTAACTCAATGATAGGAACACGGACAAAGGGGTCAGTTTTGTCTTGTCTAGTTTTCTGAGGAATGGGGGGTCGTAGTTTAAATCCTGCTGGGTGTATTTCTCTCGTCATATAAAACATACCATTATCGATAAAGTGGTTTTAATAAACACGGCCAAAACGCTTGGAATGTGGAATAATGTCAAGCTCATCTAATCTAGTTTTCCACTGACAAGGAAGTTGGGATTAGAATCTTGGCCGAGCGTACCGAGGTATTTTTCTAGAGGATTTCTCACTCTCTTTTCAAGCAAATGTGGGAACATTTCCCCTAAATTATTCCTTCCTTGGTCACTTTAAAATAGTGAAATTAAATGCGGATATTTCGAACGAGAAGTAAGATGAAAATCTCTGGCAGGCAGGATTGCTTCAATGTTAATAATCTCGACTGACGTGAACAGCTTTTATTTAGGAAGTATTTGTCTATCCTTTACAGGTATGCTAGAAGTGTTTTTCCACTTATTTGTCTACTCATTCTCTCTTCATGTATTTCACCGTATTTAAAATAAAATTATATATTAAAAATGTATTGTGGAGACATAATTATTATTAACTAAAATAAAATTTAACTGTGCAATAATTGTGGCCCAAATTTTTATCACCCGTATCATGTATTTACTAGCACACTCAGGCTATTCATATTTTTTCACAATGGTGCAAGAAAGAGAAATGTACAATTTAGAGGATATGTACTCTAATTTGCGTGGAGGAAAACTCAGAAACCATTTATTAAAACTCACTCTCACTTGACTGGAATTTGAACCGGGTCTCGCCATTCTAAAAAAATTCAGTCTATTCTCTGAATCATTCGATCCCCGATGCTGGTTAAAGTGTAGTTATTGAGGTAACAAAGCAGAAATCATTACTGGATGCTTGTATTTTATCAGCTTAATCTAATGGAATATGGGATTAGAAAACTTCACTTATTTGTTGAGTCAATTAATGAGTAATTCTTATTAAAACACATATTATATACTATTATATTTTAACCGTCGAATGTCGAAAGTCTTTAGAGCCGCAACAATCACATAAATAGGTAGCTTATATAAATACTATTTATAAAATGTGAGTTTTTTATTTTATTGAAAGCCAAAGTATGTTAACATTAGGGCCTAATATAATAATTACCCTAATTAATCTCTTAGGAAAATTCAAAATGGCCTCCAAAATACCTTACAACGTTATGTGGAAATCCGAGACGGCCGCCACTAATATCAAAGATGGCCACTCCTATACCTTATAAGCAGAGCTGGAGCCCATTGATCTCTATATTATAACTGGATGGACATCTGCGGCTAAAATTTTTGAGCTGTCATTTGTACAACATTGTGTAAGAGAGAAGGAAATATTCGGGTATCTCTTTCTCTCTTATACACATACAAGGCAATGTGACATTTCAACATAATTCGCTAATTTTATTGAATCTATGAGATATATCAATGTATGATTAATTAAACGAAATAAATGGGTTAATAAAAGGTTTGAAGGGCATAACTAATTTCAACATTCATGACTTGTTTCTTTAAATAAGTTGATTTAGGCTAAAATAGTAATATTTCCTACACGCCTATACGCTAAATGATCGTTTGAACGTAAGATTTCTACACAAAGTTTGTCATTCGAACAAAATTAACCTGGTTTTTAGCGACCTTATTTCATTATAGTTATCTAACATTAAATATAATATGGCTTCTGAAAGCAAATGGCAATACACGCTAAGAGCCAACTTAATAATATTATAATATAGTAATACTTCGTATAAGCCTCTAGCCTAAATGATAATTTGAATACAAAACTACTACACAAAGTTTGTCATTTAAAGGAATGTAATTAAGTTTGAAGCTACCTTTTTTCATTTTAGATATCGAACTCTAAACATAATATTGTTTCTGAAACCAATATATTAGCTAATAACCAATTTTAAACATATTGTAATCTGGGCAGAATGTAAACAACATTGGCTTTAGCTACTTATTTTATTATATCAAAGATTTTATTCTTATTTGTATAATATTACCTTTAAAACTGAATAATTGTATATCCTTTAATGTAAATGTGTTTTCAGTCAAGTGGGGTACAAACAAACTTTTATTCACGAGAGACACGTTTTTGCTCAATAACATTAAAAGAAACCGTTCAATTTGTCCCCTCGCTAGCAAGCAGACAACAAACTTGGCGTCACGATTTGGTCCGTTGCAAGGGGTGTATTAGAGAGAAATACGCCATGGATTATTATTATTACTATTATTATTGTTACTTTATAGGTATTGGTAATATCAATTTAAAGTTAGTAAGTAAACCTAGTAAGTTTTATATCTATTAAACTTTTTATGAAAATCAGGGTTTAGCAGCGTACTAGTGTTTAGTTCAATTTTCTTAGTAAAGGCCTTATCTGACAGCTAGTAAAGTTACTAGATCTACTTTCATTTGTGCGTACGACATACATACATACATACAAGCATGTGATCTGCAGGTGTCACTTTTAATATATAATAATTATCAATACCTATAAAATAATAATAATAATAATAATAATAATATACTTAAAGCGATATCAATATTGGCGGCAAAAAAATTGTATTTTTTAAAATATTCTTATATAAAATTTGGAGTGGATATACATTGCTTACAAAATAAGTCAAAAAGAAAAAACATATCCAAGGCAAAGAGAGCGTATAGTAACCCTAAATAAACACTTTCAAAAAAAAAAAAAACTTACGTTTCGCACGACTGTTCATAAATAAATCTGAGTGGTTCATTTCGCGTCATCGATTGCTGCCTTAATTGTTGTTTTAATTTCACAACTTGAACGGCTACTGGATCTGCAGGATGGTTGTGTGCTGTAGCACTTTTCATTAAAATGTGGTCACCCGTTTGTTTTAACACCGCGGTACTTCAGCAATGAGTTTCTTTGCATTTGCAATAAACTTTATTATTGAGCTTTCGTTTAGTAAAAAATATATTGTTTCTATAAATATAAAGTAAACTTCCCCTCCGTTCACCTTCTATCGAAATTACATGGTCCATTTTAGATTTCTTTAAATTGAATATGATTTCGTTACGAACACACTAACAATTCCAACAAGAATGAGCTCTGAGTTTGTAGTGTACAACCAAAGCGGATTTATTTTAAAACAAACGTATTTATGACCTATAGCCCAGCTAAGCTACACTATGGCTCATAGCAACCTGATACTTAGATATTGAAATAATTTCTTCAAAATTAAAACGACACTTGGGCTTTGAGATTTCTCGGCTTTCAGAACAGTCTATAAGAGGAAAGAAAAATACCGCTATTAATATTGCTATCAGGGTAGCTACTCAAAATAAAATAATATTAAAGAATAACTCCTGTTTTCCTTGCAAATAAAAATAATTTTCCCGATTTCCTAAAAGGTTTATTTTCTCCGGTTTTAAGACTTTGAACAAAATATGATTTTGAATGAAAATGTTTTGTAAAATGTGTGCCAAATTTTATAAATAAGTATTTCCAATGTCTAATAAGCGTGTAAATAAGTGGAGTCAATCATCATTCCTAATTCTGAAGCTTTTTTTTATCTATTTGTATGTCTTTATTTAATCTAAGCTAGATGTAACAGCTTGTTTTTCCTTAACCTGCTTACAATATTATCAATTATTATTATTCTAATTTAAAATAACTAACTTAGAAAATAAACCTAATAGAAAAAATTATATTAAAAGCTAAAAAATTAGTAATATCAAACTAAATTAAGATTCAAAGAGATATAAATTCTAAACAGCCTTATTAATCTATCAGCTAGGCCTCATGATGACAAATTCCGTATACCCAGCAACGAATTTACATTCTTTCTCCGGGCGAATGCTGATGCACTTTACATATTCTGAATACCTCCTCTACACCACATCCTCAACAACCTAACCCCATAACGGTAAATTACCCACGTTACCTCGTAAGGTTATGACATTTCTTCCCTTTGACTTACCTTTCTCTCCCTGACACATCCATTTTTGCTGCGAAATTCCCGTTTTGATACTATTAACATTATTTTTGACAGGTATTGCCCCCTGAGCCCTAAAGCCCACAATGATAAGTTACCCTTTACGCTCTGAATCCCCCTCCAAAACGACGTCCCGACGTCCCGACGCCCTTAACACTCTGACCCCATAACGGTAATTTACCCTCAACGTCTGGACGCCCCACGAACACGACACCCGTGGCACTCCCAACAACTCGAACCCATAGCTGTAAATATCTGGTGCCCTGTTGCTCCTAGAAATTCGAGCCCATATCAATAACTTCTCATCCTGACCCCCTCTCTCCCAACCAGAGCAGGTATCGACATACTTTCCACCACCTTTTCTCTAACCCCTTGCTCCATACCCTACATTCTCTTACCTGCACGACAATCTAAAGATGGCGGCATGGGATTAATAATAGAACTAAAATCTTATTAAAATATAATTAAAGTTATATTTAACCTTATAGTGTGATGTGAACAATCACAATGGCTGCTTACCCCACCCCCTCCTTGTACTCAGCCTATGCAGGTCCCGATATGCACCCTCAAACCCAGGTTATATAGCCCTCAAGGCACGGTCATTGGTTATAAAATCTAGGAGGTGATGGATTATTTTAATGTTGTTTATTTGATGGTCACGATGGGGCTGAATATTTTTGATGAGATGGAGGTTATAATTTATTACACATAGCCTTATAGGATCTAACGGCACAAGACCTAACGGCACAAGACCTAACGGCACAAGACCTAACGGCACAAGACCTAAATGCTACAAGAACTAAACCCCATAAGACCTAACTTTATAAGACCTAATTTTATAAGACCTAACTTTATAGCACCTAATTTTATAACTCCTAACCTTACTAGACCTAAAAGCACAGGACCTAAAATTCATTTTTCATCGATTACTTTAAAATATCTTTAACTGTTCAAACAGGCAGTGGACCTAAAGGCACAAGACCTAATTTTATAAGACCTAATTTCACAAGACCTAACTTCACTGGACCTAATTTTATAAGACCTAAAGTCATAGCTCCTAAACTTTAGGTCTTGTGAAATTAGGTCCACTGCATGTCATCCATTTTTGTCACCCGTATCATGTATTTACTAGCACGCTCAGGCTATCCACATTTTTTCACAATGGTGTAAGAAAGAGAAATGTACAATTTAGAGGATATGTACTCTCATTTGCGTGGAGGAAAACTCAGAAACCATTTATTAAAACTCACCCTCACTTGACTGGAATTTGAACCGGGTCTCGCCATCATCAAAAATTCAGTCTATTCTCTGAATCATTCGATCACCGATGTGGACTAAAGTGCAGTTATTGAGGGAACAAACCAAATCTCATTATTGGATGCTTGTATTTTATCAGCTTAATCTAATGGCATATGGCATTAGAAAACTTCACTTATTTGTTGAGTCAATTAATGAGTAATTCTTATTAAAACACATATTATATACTATTATATTTTAACCGATGAAAGTCGAAAGTCTTTAGAGCCGCAACAATCACATAAATAGGTAGCCTATATAAATACTATTTATAAAATGTGAGTTTATTCTATTGAAAGTCAAAGTATGTTAACATTAGGGCCTAATATATTAATTACCCTAATTAATCACTTAGAAAAATTCAAAATGGCCTCCAAAATACCTTACAACTTTATGTGGAAATCAGAGCTGGCCGCCACCAAAATCAAAGATGGCCACTCCTATACCTTATAAGCATAGCTGGAGCCCATTGATCTTTATATTATAACTGGATGGACATCTGCGGCTAAAATTTTTGAGCTGTCATTTGTACAACATTGCTTAAGAGAGAAAGGAAACATTAGAGTATCTCTTTCTCTCTTATACACATACAAGGCAATGTGGCATTTAAACATAATTCGCTAATTTTATTTAATTTAGGAGATATATCAATGTATGAATAGTTAAACGAAATAAATGGGTTAGTAAAAGGTTTGAAGGGCATAACTAATTTCAACACTCATGACTTGTTTCTTTAAATAAGTTGATTTAGGCTAAAATAGTAATATTTCCTACACGCCTATACGCTAAATGATCGTTTGAACGTAAGACTTCTACACAAAATTTTGTCGTTCGAACAAAATTAGCCTGGTTTTTAGCAAATATTTCATTATAGTTATCTAACATTAAATATAATATGGCTTCTGAAAGCAAAAGGCAATACACGCTAAGAGCCAACTTAATAATATTATAATATAGTAGACCTAATATTTCGTATAAACCTCTAGCCTAAATGATAATTTGAATACAAAACTACTACACAAAGTTTGTCATTTAAACGAACGTATGTAAGTTTGAAGCTACCTTTTTTCATTTTAGATATCGAACTCTAAACATAATATTGTTTCTGAAACCAATATATTAGCTAATAACCAATTTTAAACATACTGTAATCTTGGCAGAATGTAAACCACATTGGCTTTAGCTACTTATTTTAATATATCAAAGATTTTATTCTTATTTGTACAATGTTACATTTAAAATTGAATAATTGTATATCCTCTAATGTAAATGTGTCTTCAGTCAAGTAGGGTATAAACAAACTTTTATTCACGAGAGACACGTTTTGCTCAAGAACATTAAAAGAAACCGTTAAATTTGTCCTCTAGCTAGCAAGCAGACGACAAACTTGGTGTCACGATTTGGTCCGTTGCAAGGGGTGTGTTAGAGAGAAATACGCCATGGATTATTATTATGATTACTATTATTAGCCATCTTAATTTTGTTTTACATGTCTTTCTTTACAATTTTATAAAGGAGCTACAACTTAGCTTTGTTCGAGAATATTCAGTTCATCTTGACGAATATGAAGCATACAGTTTTTCTAAGCACCTCAGGATTGTTTACGATAACTGCATTATTGATAAGGTCGTAATATATCAATGACAATGTGGGTAATAAACCTATTTATATAAAAAATAATGCTGCATTATATTACCCAGCCAAAATATTGACACTTTTGAATCACTAAGGTAGAAATGAAGAAGGTATAATGTAGAGTAATTATCACTGTATTTGCATGGAGGCGGAGTGGGAAACCATAAAGGAAAAATACACCTCAGTACACATAGGTCATATGCCAGAACGAGTTGGGTTTTAAAAAGTAAATACTCAACTCCAAGAAATGACTTATGGACTAGGGATAGAGTGAAAACCTCACTTCCTAGAAATGAATAGTGTGAAGCCACGCTTACACGAGGCTAGTTGATAGCAGGTTAGACGCGTCAATTTTCGAATTTGCCTGACAAATGGCCTCGTGTATACGCGGCTAAAGTAAAGAATGAGTAAGGAAAATTTTGCTCGGGACTGCACTTCTGTTTAATTTGTCCTATCTAAGCCTTTTCTTGGTAATGAGTATTCACCCACAATTCTCACTTATTCATTTTCGTTCTTGTATACCGCCTATAGCCAGGAATATCTCCTCAGCCTCTGACACTGAAAAACCAGATCGAGACAAACTTTTTCGGAGGGATGGGGAAGGAGGAGGAGGGAAACTTGCTAAGGAGTCAGTATAATCTGGCTTACCGGTGAAGAAGATTTGGATTCGAGTCCCGGCTGGAATCACCCACTTTACTGGAAAGAATTTTTTATCCTTTTTCTAGGAATATGCTGGTATACTTCCGCTTGAATTACTTCCTGATACTTAAATAGGGAGATTCAGATACTTCTGGGGGGAATTTTTTTATTAAAATGGTGGACATCGACGCCGCCCCCTCCCCTGGCGTTGCGAAGTCCCCACCCCACCTCTTCGCCCCTTATTAATTGCATTGATTAATTTACTACTTTAATTAATCGCTTTGAACAATTCAAAATAGCCACCAAAATACCTTAAAACGTTATGTGGAAATCCAAGATGGTCGCTAAAAATCCTTACAACTTTATATGAAAATCCAAAAGGACTGCCCTATACCTTATAACGTGATGTGAAAATTTTAGATGGCCGCCACCAAAATTAAAGCTCGCCACCCCTATAACTTATAAGTAGAGGGGATACAGAACCCTAAAGGCCATCAACGCGACCTCATGATGACAAATTCCGTACGCCCAACAACGAATTTACATTCTTTCTCCAGGTGAATGCTGATGCACTTGACATATTCTGAATACCTCCTCTACACCACATCCTCAACACCCTAACCCCATAACGGTAAATTACCCACGTTTCCTCGTAAGGTTATGACATTTCTTCCCTTTGACTTACCTTTCTCTCCCTGACACACCCATTTTTGCTGCAAAATTCCCTTTTTGATACTATTAACATTATTTTTGACAGGTATTGCCCCCTGAGCCCAAGAGCCCACAATGGTAGTTACCCTTGACGCTCTGAGACCTCCTCCAAAATGACGTCCCGACGTCCCGACGCCCCCAAAACCCGGACCTCATAACGGTAATTTACCCTCAACGTCTGGACGCCCCACGAACACGACACCCGCGGCACTCCCAATAACTCGAACCCATAGCTGTAAATACCTGGCGCCCTGTTGCTCCTAGAAACTCGAGCCCATATAAATAACTTCTCATCCTGACCCCCTCTCTCCCAACCAGAGCAGGTATCCTATAACCCCTTGCTCCATACCCTACATTCTCTAACCTGCACGACAATTTAGAGATGGCGGCATGGGATTAAAAATAGATTTTTTTTTATTAAAATATAATTAAAGTAATATTTAACCTTATAGTGTGATGCGGAAAATCACAATAGATCCCTACCCCACCCCCCTCCTTGTACTCAGCATATGCAGGTCCCGATTTGCACCCTCAAACCCAGGTTCTATAGCCCTCAAAGCAAGGTAGTTGGTTCTAAAATCTAGGAGGTGATTAATTATTTTAATGTTTTTTAATGTTGTTTATTTGATGGTCACGATGGGCCTGAATATTTTTGATGATATGGAAGTTATAATTTATTACACCTAGCCTTATAAGACCTAACGGCACAAGACCTAACGGCACAAGACCTAAATGCTACAAGAACTAAACCCCATAAGACCTAAATTTATAAGACCTAATTTTATAAGACCTAACTTCATAGCACCTAATTACATGTTATTTCTCACTAAATGAATCGATGAATTTTAAAGTCAAAACCTTACTAACCAACAAAAATAAGTTACTTTAATATTTATTCCGAAGAAGATACGTCTACAAAAATAACCTTTAAAGGAAACATTATAAAATTTAAAGAATTTAAATTATTACTAGTCACCACAAGAGCAATCAGAAATAATATTTAAACTAAATATGTCTAGCAAAAAAAAATAAGAATAAAAAAAATGTGGCTACCCGAATATTTCAAGAACTTACAAAGATACTAGTGCCCAAGCGGCAATAGGAGACATTAAGTGTTCCATAACAGAATTTAATTTCGAAAACAAAATGTTTTGTGTGTCACCGTGAGTTAGTTGAAAGTTATTATAATTAACTTTAGACCAGCACAGTTATTATATTAACGACTTTTATTATAACCATATTGTTTCACGCACAGATGATAACTACTTACTACCGATCACATTGTCTTTTTTAGAGCTGGTTGGTGACTTTGGTGCAGTGTTGCCAAGTCTATAGTTTCTAGTGATAGTACATGGACCTGAAATGGATTGTACTTTAAACGGTAGGATACTACTTTCTGGCATTATATTGATAATCCCTGCGATTTTCATTAAAAATTATAATTAATGTAAAATTGGTTAGTAGATAGTAGGGCCACAAGATACTACATTTAGAAAATATCCTAAAATGGATTGTACACGTGATGAAATTATATCAAAAGTAGTATCCAGATCGTACAGTTGGCAACACTGCTTTGGTGTGACCAACCCAAAATACATTAACTTCCCTTGTACAGTACTAATAACACCTCCTTATTGATATCTTTTACAATGTTGCCAACTGTACGATCCGGATACTACTTTTGATATAATTTCACCACGTGTACAATCCAATTTTAGGATATTTTCTAAAAGTAATATCATGTGGCCCTGCTATCTAGTAACAGATTTTACATTAATTATTATTATTTTTATGAAAATCGTGGACTTATCAATATAGAGCCAGAAAGTAGTATCCTACTGGTCAAAATACAATCCATTTCAGGTCCATGTACTATCGCTAGAGACTATAGACTTGGCAACATTGATCTTTTAGGATATTGTGTAAGGAACGAGCTTGTGAGATGTATTACTTCTGTCTTCACTCACAGCTGCATTATCCACAATAGGTTCATCTACATTATGAACCCCATCATAATGCAGAAGAACCTATAGAATGCTTACATCTACAATCTACACTCAGGGGCATAGCACGAAATATATGGGGGGGGGGGGGGGTGGTAGCAGTGTTTTTCTCAACTCTAAGCATTTCGAAATTAGAAAAATTCTTAAGTAGCAAAGGAGAGTACAAGGAAATGTTGAGAACTGGGAGGGGGGTAGGGAAGCAGGAGGAGGCTCCAAGAATTTTTTTAAATTTGGGGTGATAATCAAGCCTTGAATCACGCTTTTAGGCTGTATTTTTAAATTTATTTATTTATCTGCTCATACTGGATTTTTAAAGCTACAAGGCTTTTTCAGTGCATAAGAAAATAACTTGAAGAATTATTATTTATTTCAGTTTACCTGCATTTGAGCTAAATATTCATTTGAGATTAAATATATTTATTTAGATTTGCAGATATTGTTCAAATCGTGTATTTTAGGTTAAAAAATGTAAATGACTTTATTACAGCGGCTTCCAAAATTTAGTAGTTTATGGCCACAACTTTTCTCTCTGTGGCCATCGCGACGTTTTAATAACTTAAAAGCGTTCAAATCTTAGTTTTTAAGCTTTTTTTCACTCTGTATTACTACTAGCCCGGACTATCTACAGTTAACTACACCAGTGGGATAGGTAAAATTAAGAGGAAATGTAACCTTATTTGCTTGGAGAGATATTAGGATAAACTACCCCTGGCCAGAATTTAAATCCTTATTTCACCTTCAGCAACAAACCAAACCAAAAAAACATGACATTAAACCCGCATGTCCACTAATGATTGTTTTATTTTTTATAAATTGCTTATAATAATGATTATATGCAAGCAATATGTAGTAAAAGAGAATCAACAAGCCAGTAGTTGGGGGATGATTTTATATTATGTCAGCAGCATCACAAGGCTGCCACAGTAAACAAGTCAGCAAGAAGCTATCAGAATGGAATAGCCAAAAGGAACCTAAACAGTAACTAGGTTGTGTTTAGCACTTTAACAACTTATATTTCTATTAGAATTACACATCTTCCTATAATCATTAAAATCCCTGAAAAAGTAAATATAAAGCTAAAACCGCTAATGTGACCCCACCCAAAACACGCTGCGACCCCCAGGTTGGAAACTGCTGCTTTATTATAACACACTTTGAAGAAACATTTAACTAGTTAGCTCCCTGAGATGTAGAACTCGCTTGTCACTTTATCAAAAAATTAGCAATTTGGCCATGTTTGTTTGAAAACATTTTCAATTGCAAAATAAAGCAATAAGAAAATGGAATTTATCGATACTTCAACAATATTTTGATACCTGCCTACCAATGTCCTGCTTCATAACCTCATGGAAGTTGACCTAAAATGTTAATACTGGTATGTCAATAAACTTTCAAAACATATTGTAATTTAGCGTATGAGGGTGAAGGGGCTTCCCTTGACATTTTATTAAATAACTTATGGCAAATTCGAAATCACACTCTAAACAACATGGCTATACAAAATTTCAAGCAAATCGAACACTAAATAACAAATTTAAAAATGTATCCCAAATTTGAGAATGTTAAAGGTGAAAAAAAAAGCTTCATTTTTTGTTTAATGTAGCCTACTTAATCAAATGAAAATTTTTAATAAGAGTTGTAACAATGTAACACAGCCATATTACTCCTCTTCCTTCATTGTTGCTTTGAGCCTATTTAAATTGCTTTCATAAAGCCTATTTTAATAAACAATGAAATAAGATACATCAGTTCAATTCAAACTAGTTTGGGTACTTGCTAGAAAAATAGTATATATTTCAGAAGTCAAACATTAACACTTACCTCAATGTCCTCATTTCATCAGTCAGAGATTTCAATAAGAAAACAATCAAATGTTGGTAAGATTCACTGCATTTATGCCTTCAAAATTTAATAAAGCCCTAATTAAGGCATTGGCTGTACAACATATGATAATTTGGAATCATAAAACTGTGACAGTCTAGCAGCCACTAAAGTCACAACTAAAAACACAAACAAACAAAACATTGGCTGACAATCTGCCACTTCAAGCATTTCTGGCTGAGTGAAATTTTGCTACTGGGCAGCTCATGTTCCCTTATGATTTGTTTCCAAACCGCATTCGGCATACACTCACAGCCGTTGTCTCTGCCTACTGACAGCAGCGCTACTAGACTACTTGATTAACTAAGATTTCTACAATCTACTAAACAAGGAATCCCCTTTCAATGTTTGATGATTTTTGAAGTTGGGATATTTTGTAGAGTAGGGATCAACATTTGGGAAGTTTTAAATTTGTCTGTACAAGTCTGTGGTTAAGGACTTTCATAATAGAAAGTAATGGGTACAGAATAAGCCTAGAATTTCCCAACTCCAGATCTCAAATCTCACAAAATTCCCAACTTTCAAGCTTTAACC
Organism: Timema podura; assembly: GCA_033556935.1. NCBI lineage: Eukaryota > Metazoa > Arthropoda > Insecta > Phasmatodea > Timematidae > Timema > Timema podura. The sequence goes on from JAVRXN010000011.1 coordinate 12,218,698, forward strand.
AACATTGGGGGTGACATCCCGCGACCTTGCCACCCTGGCGCCACTTCCACTAAGCTAGTGATTCCGAAGCTTTGAGACCCCCCACATACAAAAATGTGTGAGGTTTCCTCAAGACAGATGCCAACAAGTGTATTTAGTTTTAGTACAATCACTGGTTCTCAAACAATTAATTCAAACAAATAAATAATGTGTAGTGAATTCAGAGTTTCTGAAAGATTAATTCGCTGTGACTAAGGAAAAAAAATAAGTGCGTTCCTCTCTGGGGTCTAGTGGTTAAGGTCTGGTTTGTCTCCAATATATAGCCTGATTTTCTTAAGAATCTTCTGGAAGCTCCTGGATCCCTAATTTCCTTTTTGATTTGGAGGGCAAAAACCTTCAAAAACTTCATAATTTTACTAACTGCCTCCTTCCCCTTACATAAATATGGTCCTCCACCACCATGATTCTTCTCTTCGAGTCAAACATTTAAAGTGCTCCTCATTGTGAATAACATATTATAGTAAGGCTACCACTACACACAAGTGCGCTTAAATTTACAAATTGGAAAAAAGAACAGAAACGAAGTGTACATTGTATGTAAGGCCACACACATTATTTAAATCACTGCCCTTTGTGGTTACCAAAGAAATAATTTAAATATCATCCAGAGGCATTCAATAAGTCATAGATTTTTTCTGCCTCCCTCCTCGTCTCGATACATTTTGACACCCCCAGCCCCAGTACATTTCAAAAGTAGTATCCAGATCGTACAGTTGGCAACACTTCTCGCGAGAGTGATGATTAAAATAAAGATACTGTTAATTCTTACTAACCAACTAGTTTTAATTATCTACAACTATGCAAATAACCTAAATTTATTGCATACGATCATTAAGTTAGACATTTTGTTGGGTTTCATGAAAAAATAAATACTGTCGAGATTCAAACACCTATAAAACTGTTTATTTATGCCTACCTGCTTATGTATTGTATATCAATTGTTTGTTTGTTTAAAATCGATTCAGGTAATCTGATCACTTAGTAAGCGAATTTTAAGAATCAAATAATGACTTGCTAATTCATTATTTGTTTTTAAATTGATTTTAACTAATAGATTATTATTTTTTTAAATATGTTTTTGAAGTAATTGTAAAATATCAAACATAGTCCTGCCTTATAAAATGGGAATGAACATATTGGAGTCGAAAATATGTTTGTGTTTTAAAAAAAATGTATTCTCAGAAATCGATATATCACAAGAATCAAATATATTTCTTGTTTTCTATGCGAAGATAGATAATGGATATAATAAGAAAATAATAATAAAACAAACTTAGGCATTATTGAGTTCACTATTTCCAATGTATGTTTAATTGTTAAGCATGTGGTTTTAGTCTTTATTAAAAATATCCATTTGTATTTTTATTTTTGCTTTCTTACTAAAATAAATTATAATCCTTCAAATTTATGATTAAAGTTGATCAAATGATAATTAGGCTAATCTGTTTATTTCACATGTTTTCTTAGAACCCAACTCATTCTAACAAAACTTTTAAAAATAACTAAAATACACTTAAATTTTGATTGATTTGATTTTTAAACAATAATATGAGTCTAGATTGTTTAATTTGGCTGATTTTAACCTGTATTTTGGAGGGGTGGTTGGGGTTGATTAAAATTGAAAGCATGATTGAAATAAATTTAATTCACAGTTTAGGCCTATATTGTGTAATGTAGGTCTATTTATAAATCATCAAAATTTCTAACAATTTGCTAGGATTCGGATTTGAGATTAGAAAATAAAATGTAGATTCGGATTCGAGAAATAGTGGATTCGACCCATCTCTAATATTTATGTAGTTGTGTTAAATAAAGAATAATTAAATTGTATCTATGGGTTCCCCCATTTAATTGTAAATCTATTACATTAACTAATCAAAGAGTTGAGAAAGTAATAAGTCCACAGTGAACACTTCTATTCAAAGACCGAGGGCTCTATGCAAGAACATCACTAAGTGGATCCTTAGTGGAACTGGATTTAGTGACATTGATTATCTTGCTAACATAAGTGAGCTGGGTTTATTTCCCCAGAAAATGATGTTAATAGTGCCTCTCATTTTATGATGGTCATTTATTGGATAAACTATAGGGTGCTTATCTTAGCAAGAAAAGTAACGCTTATGTGACAAAATGTGATGAAAGAGCGAAGCAAGTGATAAAATTATGAAACAGTGTTGTGTTTGAAACCTGAAAAACGAGCTAAATGATTAAACTCAAAGCTCGGTGAAAGTAGAGGTATTGCTGTAATCAAAGAAACTGGTAGAAGACACCACCCATCATTTTCTGTTAAAGGGTTCAGTTCATACCTATTTGGAATTATTCTACTTTAATCCAGTTGGAAACGTTTAATTACACCAATAGAAAAAATCGAGGGAAAATATATTCTCACTTATGTAGAGGGATATTGGGGGGGAAAAAAATTAGAAAAATTGTTTTTATGCTTAACCATGCATATATTACATTAATATTTAGTTTTGAAACAAAAACACATGTTGAACTTTCCTTCATTTTAAAAACATTTTATTTTCTTGTATAAAAATACCTGCATTTTATACAAAACCAGCAGGACATGAACATGCAAACGTAATAATGATGACATTGATGATAATCAGGGCCCGGATTTTGATGACATGTCTTTATTTTTTGTTCGTCACACACAATGCTCATAAGCACACAAACTCTGTTCGTGATTCCCTGGATGTAGAAATGTATATTTTATATGTACCTATGTAATTTTTTGTCATTTTGGAACTTAAGGTCATATTTTATTGGTTTATCTAATTTGTAGGAATTTTTTAGTCATTTTAAGGCATTCATATTTAATAAGTATATTTTAAACGCTATCAATATTTTATAAATGCAATAATACTCAAACACAAATGTTTCCTACATACAATTGTCAGAATGAGAAGATATTGTAGACAGTGAACTTTGTATCCTCTTTGTTTGTTTGGTTGTAAAATACACTTTCCTGGTGAGACACCGCAGTCAAGCTTGAGAGGGTTGCGTTGGATAAGATATAATTGTAAATTATTATTGCATTTAGCATAATGCGAGCATTTTAATTGTGAAAGGCTTTTTATTGCATTTTAAATTTGTAAAATGTGTGTTTGATTTAGTCGTGTGGATTTATTAAGATTTTATTCAAGTTATTTTTTGAAAATATGAAATAATTTTTTTAGAATATTTAGGTCATTTTTTGAACATTTTTGGTCATCAAAATCCAGGCCATGATGATGATAATAATATTTTTGGACAATGATTTTTGCAATTTTTCACTTAAATTACATTAATTGTATAATTAGTCACATATTTTTATCATCGATAAACATTAAAAAAAAACCTGTTAAAATGCATCAACAACTAATGTATTATATATCACTTCTGGAAACAAATTTGGCATCATTTGTTGAACTAACTTAATATCAACAATATACAATCTTCAGGCTCACAATGGAATAGATCGAGTAATACTATTTTCAATTAGCAGAGTGCTACATTTACATCAGGTTCATAAATATGACCTGATCAAAAACTTTTAGTATAGTTCTGTTAACTTGAGATTAGATACAATCTCTGTGTTTTATATTTTGATTTTGTATCATGTTAGTAACTTAGCAAAAACATAATATATGCTTGAGAATCGCCAAATTTTACACTATAAACAACAATTAGGCGGCAACAAGTTATTAATGCAAGACAAACAATATTGTAATGTAAATTTTAAAATACCATAAATATATATGTAGCAAGCAACCTTCTATCCAGGGCTGTGGAGTTAAGAAGCAATTTTGGGTGGAGTCGAAATCTGTAGAAATGTACAGACTCTTACTCCGGCTTCAAAATAGAAACTTATAATGTTATACCAATATATGGTAAATATATAATTATAATTTTAAACTTTTTATTCTTTATGACCAACATCTGTAATTTGAATTGATAAATTTATTCAAATATAAATTCACAATGTCAAAATTAATAAGCTTCCCATAAATTCATATGTATTGGAGCATAATATTAGTGCAAGGAATTTGTTATTACTAATTAATATAGTTTAGCCATTTATGCAGGAGTTGGAGTTAGATCATCGAAAAACAGAGAAGTCGGAGTATTAGCGTCCCGACTCCACAGCCCTCTATCACAACATAAACCAATTATATTGAAATGCATTTATAAGAATATTAAAAAAACAAATTTGTGATACAGTAATATATGATTCTTTATTAAAAGATTAAATAACAAAAAAATACAATTAAAATATAGGCAAGTTAAATTTAAACTTAATATACTACTTTGGTTTGTTGTCTGCATTCAGAATAATTGAAGAAAATGCTAAATTCCAGTTAGAGTTTAGTGAAAATATAAATGTAATTATTCCCCATCCAAATTCATAAATGTTTTTCAAGAGGCAGATTATGATAAATTGGATTTTTTCTAAACTAAAATAAACCAACTATAAAATGATGTGGATAAAACTGAATCCAACTTTCTATTAAACATTTTTAAGAATAACACACACACCACGTGCACACACATGCGCTGCGCACACACACAAACACACACACACACAACATACATTACATACATTACATTAGAGATGGGCAGAACGGCTCACTCTTGGGAACGGCTTAAAGTGATTCAGTTCATTGAAATGAGCCGTTCATTTTTATCATTCAGTCGTTCGGGACCGACCTGATACCGGCTAGTAGATCATCGTTCGCGACCGACCTGATACCGGCAAGTGGCTCACCGTTCGCGACCAACCTACGGCCAGTGTTGCCAGCTATATGATCTGGATACTACTTTTGATATAATTTCACCAAGGGTAAAATCCAATTTTAGGATATTTTCTAAAAGTAATATTCTGTGGCTCTGCTATCTAGTAACAAATTTTAATTAATTATCTTTTTTTAATAAAAATCGCAGGGCTTATCAATATAATGTCAGAAAGTAGTATTCTTCTGGTCAAAATACAATCCATTTCAGGTCCATGTACTATCGCTATAGACTATAGACTTGGCAACACTGCCTACGGCTTTCAATCAGTCAGTTACCGATACCATTTGGAGTAACACATCATGTAAATGAGCTATTCCCTTCGCATCAAAGGCCTGCTTTCAGGGAGAAGTTTTTAAAGTTTATTAAAATAATTATTGTATTATTTATGCTCATGAATCAAATCTAAAACTTATTAAAGGTAGCACTTTATTTATTAAGATTAATTACGTAGTATAATTGTATTTAAATGCACATTTGCTTAAAAAAATAAAATGCCACTAAGAAAAAGTAAACTTTGGGATCACTTTTCCGAAATTGAAGACAAAAAATCCAAGTGTGGGTATTGTTCACAATTCATCAGTTTAGCTTGTGGTTCTACCGGGAACTTAATAAGACACTTTAAAGCCAAACACCCTACTTTTAGAAGTGAGTTTCCTCATAGGTCAGTACCATCAGTTGATCAAGCTACATTAAACTTAGTTAGTGAGAAAACTGTCGACGATGTAGATATTATAGATATAGAAGTGAATTCAGACATTAACCAACCGTCTACGTCAAACCAGGCCTCTCAGTCGGCGCCCCGGATCTAGTCTCGCGGACCGTAGGTTGCAGTGCGCTGCCTTAGAGCACGTGATAGTTTTAAATATTTGAGTTTCTAAGGAAGCATTTAAATTTGCCTCTTGTACCCTTTTTCCTAAACTCTAGAGACCATCTACCTGTGAGGACAATGTTGCTTATTGTTTGGCTTTATTGACAAGAGGGGGGGGACGCAGAAGAGGTAGATTTGCTGAACAAGGAGGGAAAAAAACTTCTTTCGGCCGAAGAGTTTTCTGATTGTCTTGTGTCATTCAATTCGAACTAGTTCGTGTCGATAAGGTGAAATAGTTCACTCATTCACCTTGAGAAGCCGTTCAGTTTAAGCCAGTCGTTCACAAATGACACATCTCTACATTACATACATTACATACATAATACCTAATCATGCCATTCTCTTATGGGGTAGGCAAGAAACTGTGCATATAGATAAAAAAATTCTTACTTAATCCACTTTCACTAACTTTCTCCGTACTTCCCTATCTTTGCATACTCCCTTCGCTTCAACAGCATCCATAAACCAAATCATTCATGCTCTTTTATTCTTAACTCTTAATGTTTCTCTTTTTCACATATTCGTCTACAACATTAAGCCACGTCTTACATGCCTACCCCTTTCTTTTGATCCATTACACTTTACCTTTATATATTTGTTTCGTCACTTGATCCATACTCATCCTTTCAATATGTCCAAACCACCGTAAGACACTTCTTTCACAATTACCTATTGGATTCCCTTTAAAATTGCACTCCTTCAGCTCTTATTCATTACTGACTCTGTCCACACTAGTTTTTCCACATACATTTCTTAGATATCTCATTCCAACCGCATTCACCTTGCTCTTGTGTTCCTCCTGACAAACCCACGCTTCACATCCGAAGAACGTTGGCGTTAACACACTTTTATATACTGCCAGCTTTGCCTCTTTTGATACTACCTCAAATTCTTTACCCAATAGTCTACATACATCCAACTACTCTCAGAGATTCATTCACCCATCTGTCGATTTCACCATCCATCCTTCCATTTTTACAGAACATTCTGTCCAGACACACACAATCATTCACTTGTTTATAACAATCACTTGAATATCCTGCTTTCCTGTGAAGTCAACCACTGACAACAATTCAGTATGAAGATCACAAAAATGATTTGGCAAAACAATTTTATTATAAAATTTATATTTAATAAAAATACCCTACACTGGAGGCTAAGGTGGTGGACTCGTATTGTACTTGGTTGTCAGTGACCGGGAGAACAAGGTTTGAATCTCAGTCACATACTGAGGATAGTTTCTCCATTATCTCTTAAGTTCCTCTAACATACCCCAATAATAACTATACCTGAGATGATTTGTATGTAAATGTATTAATTAAAAATATAAACAGATGACAATCAGACAATAGCTGTGAAAAGGAAATAATCATGCAATCGCTGTGAAAAGGACATACTCAGACAATGGCTGTGAAAATGCATAAACAATCACTGTGAAAATGACATAATTAAAAAATAGCTGCGGAAAGGATATGATCAGACAATAGCTGTGGAAAGGACACAATCAGACAATAGCTGCTAAAAGGACATGATGAGACAATAGCTGTGGAAAGGACACGATCAGACAATAGCTGCGGAAAGGACATGATCAGACAATAGCTGTGGAAAGGACACAATCAGACAATAGCTGCGGAAAGGACACAATCAGACAATAGCTGCGGAAAGGACACGATCAGACAATAGCTGCGGAAAGGACACGATCAGACAATAGCTGCGGAAAAGGACACAATCAGACAATAGCTGCGAAAGGACACGATCAGCAATAGTGCGAAAGGACATGATCAGACAATAGCTGCGGAAAGGACATGATCAGACAAAGCTGCGAAAGGACACAATCATACAATAGCTGCGAAAGGACAGATCAGACAATAGCTGCGGAAAGGACATGATCAGACAATAGCTGGGTAAAGGAAAGATCAGACAATACTGCGGAAAGGACATGATCAGACAATATTGTGAAAAGGACACAATCAGACAATAGCTGCGGAAAGGACATAATCAGACAATAGCTGTGGTAAGGACACGATCAGACAATAGCTGCGGAAAGGACATAATCAGACAATAGCTGCGGAAAGGACATGATCAGACAATAGCTGTGGTAAGTACATGATCAGACAATAGCTGTGGTAAGGACATGCTTGGCTGATCAGTGTGGCAATCTCCATCACTCAATGTTCTAGTCTACACATTTTATGTTTGTTTGGCAAATCCTTTATCGTTAATCCAAGTCCTCACATGATCTCTCTGTCTTTTAATGAGAGGCCCCAAACAGTAATTAAAGCCTCTAAAAAGGTTTTGAGAGTGAAGTAGGCTATATAAAGTAATGAATAGCGCGGAAATTCTAGTAGAAAATTTATCTTAAGATTACTTTTTTTGTGGTTTTACTGTTGACTTTTGCTATATTACATTTATTATTGGTAAATAAGTTATGCTGGTCTCACACTATCCACGAATGTAAACGAATGTTCGGGTTTCGGATGAATGTCCAGAAGTTTGGGAATGGCAAATGTTCAGTCGAATATTCGAGAGCGAGCGAGGGGTTTCGCTGTGAAAGAGGTTTTAGAGCACGAATCAAAGGAAGCGAATGTTCACGACTATTTGTGACAGACATTCGCGAGAAATGTGTGAGTTCCACAGTAGATGAATATTTGTATAGGTTGACAGGAACGTAGACAAACATTCTGGCGAATATTTGACCGAAACAGTCATCCACATTCGCGAATAGTGTGGGAACTGCTTCAGCACTTAATTTACACCAGAGGTCCTTTGACCACAAATTATTCAGAATAATAATTGAAAAACTTTTGGTTTTTAAATTATTTGTAAATATAAAAATAAGGTTTCTTTCAATAGTACACTGCCATGGTATGTCCATTTTCAGCGAAATCTTACAGCCGCATGGAGTTGTTGAGTGATGAACCACTAGGCGTTGCGGGTGACGAGCCACTAGGTGTTGTTGGTGACGAGCCACTAGGTGTTGTTGGGTGACGAGCCATAGGTGTTGCTGGGTGACGAGCACTAGGTGTTGTGGGTGACGAGCCACTAGGTGTTGTTGGGTGACGAGCCACTAGTGTTGCTGGGTGACGAGCCACTAGGTGTTGTTGGGTGACGGCCACTAGTGTTGTTGGGTGACGAGCCACTAGGTGTTGCTGGGTGACGAGCCACTAGGTGTTGTTGATGATGATCCACTAGGGGTATTGAACTTCTAGGCACTGTTGGGTGATGAGCCACCAAGTGTTGGTAGACAATGAGATATGAACCAAGGACCAATGTTTCAAACTCCATTTTTTCCTGATGGTATTTTATTCTATAAAACACTGCATTAAGAACATCACAATATTGATGGTATTTATTCTATAAAACACTGCATTAAGAACATCACAATATTGATGCAATTATGAAAAGGTTCAAAAATACATCCTAACTTCTTAACACATATGATAGTTTAAAACTTAAGCTAATACCAAGAACCAGAGTTTCTCAACCTGTTTTGAGTGAGTCACTCCCTAAGAATTCATAAAAATAAGAGCTTCATATCTAGTTCAAAAGATAGAACCTAGCATTAGTAATAATCTTCTTACCATGTATTAAAATGTGCGAGCCAAATACAGTCTACTCCTAAGAATGTGGATATTTGGTTCAATAAAACCTCTTTCCTGCGCCCTTCCCTTTTTTTATGAAGGGAGTGAGGTAGTGACAAACAAAATAAAAATATAAACAACAATCACATATTAATGAAATATATTAAATTATCTTAAAATAATCAGTTGTATTCTGCTGCTTGCTAAAGTGTTTTAATTTATATCTTTTATAAATCCTTCTCTGGAGTCGGTTTTTTCCAAGCTAGTGAGCTAGGGATGAGAAGGTTGAATTTTACATGAAATGTGCCCGAATTTGCATGGAGGGAGAGTGGAAAACCATCCTCATTGTACCTGACCAGGATTCGAACCTCAATCCTCCTGTCATTAGCAGTTTAGTCTACTGCGAGAGTAGCATGTTAGACCACACAGCCACCTACGAGTGTCTCTTCAATAACTTTTAAATAAGTCCACTTGGAAAATTATATGTAAGTTAGAGCCATTTTTGTAAAGTGTGATGTCAACAAATTTACCATTATTTTAAAATTTCAGATGCTATATATCTTAAACAAGGGTAGTCCAACGTTCCCAAGGGCCAAATCTTACTATCAATTTTCACCGCGGGCTGAAGATATGATTTAATGATCCCATCAACTTAATATAGGCCTACAAACACCACTTAAGAAACAATTTATTTTCAGTATTCATGCATGAATTGTATTTTTGATAAGTAGCGTCTTTAATAAACTCTTTTGGCAGTAAAATTTGAATCACCTAAATGTATTATAAAATCTGAACACGCGCACACTTTCAAAAAAACAACTACCATTATAAATATATATTCTATCTATACATATCTTTACTTATCAAATAAATGCATGATAAAATGCAATAACTATTTTAAAGAATCCCATCTACCACCGAAGAGTTTCTTTTTAATTTTCCTCCAGGAGACTGCGAGGGCCAAATTTTCAGTGGGCACGGGCCACATTTGGCCGCCAGTTTAAGCCATAGAGGCTAAAAATAAATAAGTATAAGAATTGATTAGTCAATTAAAAAAACCAAATAAAATAAATTTCATAAAATTCAGATGGGGTTGGTTGAGGAATGAGCTTTTTCGGGTTAACATCACAACCCCTTGGTTGAGAATTCCTGCTGGGTTATTCAAGCTGAAACATGGCTTTAGCACAACCCTTCTAATTTGTAATTTGCACTTCTTTTATTTTCATAACTAAAAAATCGCCGCTAAAAGTTTACTTGAGAATATATTGAAGATTTTCTCTGGAAATATGTATATCCCGGGTGTTTATTTGAATTAAGTGCATCTGTACCTACAATTTAACACCAGCAAGTATTGTCTCCATTGGTCAAGCTGCCAGTATTTGATTCCCTTGTAATAGAGATTACATCAGCCCGATGAAATGCTGACTTGAGGTTTGTTTTTTCATCATGGGACGGCGACTCTTCAGTTTGTGAGCTAAGGTCATGAAGATAGATTCCACATGTCCGCTTTCTGAATCATCATAGGCTGATGTTTCAAATAACTGGAACCAAAAAACACATTAACTTTGCTTTAATATTATATGAACACATTTTTGGCCGTTTTAACCTCCTTAGCACCCATCTCACTTATGTTATATTTGTCGAATTTTCTTTGTAATATTTTTTATGCCATTCATAAATTACTGATTATTATTAACGCATTGATGTAAAGAAATGGTGTGAAATAATTAACAATAAATACTACTGGTTAAATGAATTTAAATTTACTGTGCCAAACATGTAAAATTTAAAAAATTATAAAATTTTAATTTACACAAATGAAATAATATAAAAAAGCATTATTAATGAATACATGAATTATTATAGTAATAAAAAGACTCTAAACCACTTTTGAACTGATAACCGAGGTCCTTGAGTCCACGTCTTGACACTTTTAATTATTATGTGTCCATTTGGGGTGGCTGGGTCACTGAGCCATTATTGCCCGTCTTACATAGGTATTTTTTAATCCCTCCTCCAACCTTGTCAGCAAAAATAAGCAAAGTTTAACCCCACCTAGCTGTTAAATGTGGTTACATAATACTTGAACACCCTCTTATCGCCAGTAACAGCCAACAGTGACTTGAAATAGTTGACCCTTTGAATACAAAATAAAGAATGAAGAGCTTTAAGGATCTTCACCTTAATTCACCTGGAGTGAGTAGAGCTGTAGAGACGACATCATCGTAACCAGGTCACCAGAATGTCAATAATGTTATTTTAGATATAATTATTATTATGTTATTATTAGAGACTAGCAATGAAGTACCCACCATTGCCCGGGAAAAATATTATAGGATAAAAGGTGTAAAAAGGGCAAAAAATACATAAATCTTCTAAAAAATTTTTTGGAAAAAAAAGGTAGAAGGGTTCAAAAGGGAAAAAAGGGCAAACAGGGTATTATTTAAGGGTTAAAAGATGTAAAAAGTGCATCTACTCCGTTAAACTTTTTTTACCTTGTAAAACCTGTTTACCCTTACCCATTTTACCCTAATAACATTTATACCCATTTTGTCCTTTTTTATTTATTTATTTAACCTTTATAGCCTTTTTATTTTTGTTAGATTTATTTTTTGCCCTTTTTACGACTATTACCCTATTTTGCTCTTTTTAATTTATTGGTTTTTACATTGTGCTTTTTTTAACATTTTCCCCATTTTGGTCCTTTTTTTTTAACATTTAATTGATTTTTTTAATTATTGCCCTTATTGGCCTTTTTGATTAGATTAAAGCTAGACCCCCACAAGGAGCAAGGCGCAGCGCGTGTCCGCCCACTAGACATGGCAAGGCACCATTATTTACTAACACTTAATAAACTAACAGGAATTACACTTTGATATCTTGAGATTGAACACTAATTGACTAGGCCTACACATGCCTAAAAATAATATTTTCAATAAAACTTATAGTTTAGTCAGTAAATATTTTTCCCCGAAAGCAAAGGAAGCTGGAATATTATCCTTTTTCCCCTCATCTGTTCAATTAGTAATTATTCTTGAGAATAATTGAAGTTTGTGCGTTATACACAATGCTCACCGAGCGTGACATATGAATTTATGTAATTCATAAACAATGTATTTAATAACTGGCTAGTATATATATATTCAAATAGCTTAGCAACCATTAACTTATTTTTATAAGCGGGCCTAATCTATAACAGCAACAGCGTGCAGCATTCCTCTGTACAAGACAACAATACACAGATGTTTTTGCCTTCCCACAAAAAGGAATTAACCTCCCACAGCCCCTCCCCTCCCCCCCCCCCCTCCTCTTGTGGGCTTTGAAACTGAACTCTTCACGTAGTGAGCTAGCCGAGACCTCCCAAAGACGTACCGAATGTTCCGCCCACTAGAAGCACATGGCACCACTTTTCCAGAAGCCCCGAGACTTTTCTGGCAACGGGGCTTGCCGCGCCTTGCCTCTAGTGGGCGGGCAGCTTTACTCTGTACCCTTTTTGCCCCTACATTAACTATCCGGCTTAGCCCCAGAGAAATATCTTAAATTAAAATATTGTAAAAAGTGCATAAAGGATTAAAAAAAGGTAAATCTAACTAATTTTTTTAAGGAAAATTTGGTGGGTAAAAATGTTTAAAAGTGTAAAATAGACTAAAAGGATTAAAAGGGTGAAGAGGGTAAAAATGATAAAAAAAAAAGTAAATATAAACAAAATTTTAAAATTCTAGCTTCCGGGTGCACATGTTTGTACACAAGGTCTACCATAACTCGCATTACCCAACTGTAGTCAACAAATATAGTGTAAGTATGATGGGGAGAGGCGCGGGGAGGGAGGGGGAGACGGGCGTTTGCTTATTTTTTCTTACATACGGGAGGAGGGGGTTCCAAAATGGCGGGAGGAAGGGGTCCAAAATGGCCAAAAACGTGCTTACATAATACTTGCTTTTGTCACAAAGCAAGTAGTGGTCACAGTTTTTTCATCACAAAGCAAGTTGTGGTCACAGTGCTTTTGTCACAAAGCAAGTAGTAGTCACAGTTTTTTGTTACAAAGCAAGTAGTGGTCACAGTTTTTTCGTTACAAAGCAAGTAGTGGTCACAGTGCTTTTGTCACAAAGCAAGTAGTGGTCACAGTTTTTTCATCACAAAGCAATAGTGGTCACAGTGCTTTTGTCACAAAGCAAGTAGAGGTCACAGTGCTTTTGTCACAAAGTAAGTAGTGGTCACAGTGCTTTTGTCACAAAGCAAGTAGTGGTCACAGTGCTTTTGTCACAAAGCAAGAAGTGGTACAGTGTTTTCGTCACGGCAACCAAGCTGCAAGTAGCTCTAATGCAGCCAGCAAAGAATAAACCCCGACCTATTGAAACAAAGATTTCTTCCGTGGTTGATTTTACATGTAGTTAGATTGGAAAAGTTCACAAGAAGATTTTTTATTTTTTTTTTCATCCATCTTAGTAGCCATTCAGGTTTTACACATACATTAATTTATTCTAATGGTTTATGAATAGCGAAGGTAGAGTTTTAGAATAAATGTCTCCAGATTTGCACTTTGGAAAAACCAACCTATATACACCCGAACAGGGTTCCAACCCTGATCTCGCAGTCACCGGCAATCCAGTCCAACATGAGAGTGAATCATCAGAGCGTGCAACAAGCAATGTGGGTAGCTAATATCTGATGATAGTGTAGCCACTCAATTCAGCACAGGCCTGGGTCTTAATAGGTGTTTTATGAGTGTTGAAAGTAAGGTTAATAGGCCAATAATGACTCACCGGCATGCTGTGGAGGTCGGCAAACCGTGTCGCAACTTGAGTCTTCACACATTGTTTACTTTGTTTTTCACATTTATTTCCCACCAGGATTCGAGGAACATCGCTAGTTAAGTTGTTTTTATCACATTCTTCAATCCATTGTGTCAGCGACTACAACAATGGAAAATTAGATTTATTAAAGCTATATTATTTTAATATTTTAAACTATTACCATGTTTAGATATGAGGTCCAAGGACTGAATTTATAGTTAAGTGTACCAGAACCACTACAATGGGTAGGAAATTTAGGGAAAGGTAAATTTTAAATATAGCTTATAATGAGTGGTGTGTGTGTGTGTGTGTGTGTGTGTGTGTGTGTGTGTGGCTGCGGGTGGGTGCGCAGTTTGTTGTGTATGTATCCCCCTTTTTTTAGCACCACGTCTTACTACCAGTTTGGAATATCTGCTTATGTACTAATTACGCTAATGTCTTTAGGGAATAAGGAAGGTTATATTTTATAGGAAGTGTACTCGCATTTGTGGTGGCAGAAGAGTGGACAGCCATTTTGGATAAACCATCCTCAGTACACCCGACTGAGATTCAAATCCCAATCTCCCTGTCATCGGCAGACTAGTCTATTGCAAGAGTGACACCTTGGACCATGTGGCCACTGAAGTGAATATTCCATGGAGGCTAATCCACCAAAATTGTTGAGCCGGTGATTTGTTTTTAGTCAACAACTCGAGACTATTCCTAGAGCATCAATCCCAAACAAGTTAATGGCTTCCTACAATCATGTCTATTGGATGCCAATAAGTAAGAGGACCTTACTTGTTAGTCATCTCCCTCTACTCTAAGGATGATTAGAGGAGTAATGGTTCAGACATTGAGGTATACAAAATTTGCCATCAGTGACAAATGGCTGGCCCCTCTCCAGCCTGATAGAGATGACTTAGGGCTGCTGTTAGTTCTAGTTCTAGTTGTTATTATTATTATCACCGCGTCTTACTACCCGTTCGGGTTATACGCACTTAACGCTAATGTGTAATGGTAGGGTGATTGTGAGATGAAATGGAGGACCTACGTTTAACGTAGAATCCAAACCACGGTGGAGGCCTGGCATTCCTCACATTCACAAGTTGTGATTAATACACGTCTTGTCAGAGGTGAAGGAAGGGTTCGGCAATCAGATAAATCTGTGCCGGGACCGAGGTTTGATCACCGGACTCTCTAGTTCTAGTTAGTTGAGCACTCATTACATCAGTTAGTCTCTTCACTGTTAAAGTTCCTCAATAAACAGGTTACTGCTTCGCTTCACCTCTAGAGCAGAATGTTCATGTTAAATAAATGGAAATTAAAATATAGAATAAATGAGAGAAAATAAATTGAATGAGTTGAAATCAGGTATTAAAGAAAACCATTAAATATTTTACAAGTTGTCAATAAGGTAAATGTGGCAGCAGTGAAAAAAAATAAAAATACCTTGTCACATTAATTTCCAAACTTTTCAAAGAGAGGCAATTTATTAATGAATGATTTAATCAAAACTATAAACATTTTCAGGAACAAATAAAGTGGTAGTCTTGTTATTTTATATATTTATTATTTATTTATTTGAGGTACCGTCAACTGGGGTAGATTTAACTGGTGGGGTGAATATGATCATAATCTTTAAAAAATATATGTGTGTTCATCTTAGCTAATAAAGTGATTAATTGATGCTTTATTTTTTATTTATTTTTGCAAAGTTACATACGTATACCTTTAATTCAGTAATGACATAATACAAATATTGTAGTTGTTAAATGGAAATAAAAAATAAACAAACACATTGTTAAAATTCATTCAAAATTTATATTGGTAAAAATCTATTAATTAGCTGTCTATAAAATTATTTTGAATGTACAGTAATAAAACCAGAAAATAATTAGAAGAATACTTTGCTAAGGCAATCATGCTGTTTTCCTGATAATATAAAAATGTTTTGTCTAAATATGTTAAGATTAAATAAAACATGAGAAATTTAGTCAATATTCGGGTAAAGTTGATCAATGCTTATAAGCGGGGTAAATTTGACCACCCCTTTATTTATTTCAGTTTTATGAAACGGAATAGTCTAGAGCTAACCCAACGCCTTGCTAACAATATTAAGTGGGATTCTTGGAGACTAGGTGGTCTTAAAGGAGATCCTTGCTGCACAGAGAAATGTTGTTGACGAGGTTCTCGACACAATCGTTCAAATCATGGCTGGTTTGACCTGACTTGTTTTACCGATTGGTTTAAAACACTTTTCTTGTCACATCAGGGTGGCTACAAAACATATTTTACAAAATTCCCTGACTTTTCCAGGTTTTCCAATAAACACTTTTCAATTTTCCCTGACTACTTTTTCCTGTTTTATTGGTGGATGATGACTTTTGTTTATTTATTATTGATTACATACTGAAAAAAGTTTGTATCTACTAAACATAAACAGTTTTATCAGTTATTTTAAAAATTATAATGTTATTTTACTTAGGTAGTATTAACTTTTGTTTTAGTATTTAGTTGCGAAATTAATGGGCTATTTTAGATATATTTTTAATTCCCTAACTTTTCCTTATTTTTAGTGAAATTCCCTGACATTTCTCTGTTTTCCCTGTCATCCAAAAATTCCCTGACTTTTCCAGGTTTTCCCTGTCTGTAGCCACCATGTACATGCTTTTGAAATTCCTGGCACAAAGGCTTTGATAGGAGATAATCTTTTCCCCCATTTTACTCAGGAAGTGTTATTATCTCGGTGTAAGAAGCCTCCTAATGTCACACACCTGTGTCAACCATTAGATGCGAGGTTTTTTTTGGGCCCGTGAAAAAAATCATCAAGCATGGAAGAAAAGAAATCCAAAATGTTCTACTGTAGATAAATCAATCTTCCCATCACTCACTAAAAAGCTACTTGAGGAAATGGCACCAAACATAAAACCTAATATAAAAGTGGATTTGCAACTTGTGGTATAAGCTCATTGTGTAAGGAGACTCCTAAAAAAAAAGTCCCAAATGAGTTGATTATAATACAATATCAAATTGAAGAACATAGATCTGCAAATGATGTATCAAATGCTCTTCTTAAATATTTACAAAACCAGCGACAACCCGATTCAAGAGGTTCCACATCAATAAAAAAAAAAAAATGTGCCAGGCTGTCCTGTAGAATGTGACGACACTCCAGAAAAACTGGAAACTGAACCAACCACATCAAAAGGGGTTAAGAGAAAAGTTGAATTTGAAATTGATGAAGAGATTTCAGATTCAGAAACAAGGGACTTTGAAACATGGGAAATGAGTATTACAGATCAGAATGAATGTACAGTAGAAGGGAAAAGGCTTGAATTGATATCCGGTCGTTGGGCAGTCATCAGTATGAAGGTAAAAAAAACAGTTAAGCATTATGTTGGCCAAATTTTAGACACTTCACCGGATGGAATCAAAGTTAAATTCTTGAAAAAGGAGGTTGAGATCAATAGGTTTATTTGTCCAGCTAAAGAAGACATTGATGTTGTAGACGAATCTAGTGTGTGGAATTTAACGGAGCCCACAATTGATCGAAGGGGAGTTTGTATGAAATTTGCTGTAAATTTTGATGGACTTAATGTCCAATCATACTATGGACAAGCTTTGTGAATTTTTTTAAATTTAAAAAACATAATTTATGATAAACTTTGCTAAAATAGTTTTAAAAATTCAACTTTTCTTATTTATATAAGTATTTACAGTCATTGTGCTTTGTATTATACTTTATGTTGGCCTAATATGCGATTGTAAAAAAAAAAAAATCAAAAAAATATTATAGTAAAGTTTTATAATATTTTGAAACTCTGCAGCCAAGTTTAGCCCAATAAGGGTAAACTTGACCACCACAGGTTTTTAAATAAAACAATACGGTAAATAACATAAAAAAATAAATAGTACACAATCTTATTTTGTAATCTGTATCTATATATTATTTTCATCTTATGCTCTTAATTTTTAAGTTATTAACCAAAGAAGTTAAAAACTGGTCAATTTTACCCCAGCTGACGGTATTTAATGTGCATTTTCTGAACCAACTAATTATTTTAAGCACATGATCATTTCTATAAGCGGGAGGGAAAGAGCATACCAATTTTGCTGGGAAAGGTATTTTCACACATCTTCCAGGGTTCTTTCCCATGTCAAAACTGACAAGGGACCGCAGCTTCACTCCCCTCTGAAGGAAGTTGTCTAACATATTTTTATTGCTCAGGAAAAATCTGTCAATCCAGACTGGGTTTGAACCCACAAACATTGGGTCCTGAGGCGAGCACCTTACCTCAATACCAGTGAAGCCGACTATTTTATACAGTCTTAATTTTATTTTTGCAATAATAAGATGCAACGTTTGAGTTGTTTTTATTAAAATAGTGACTTTATCGCTTTTTTTCAACTACAGCCCCACAGTATTTATAATGTAGCTCTTTTGATAAAAACCAGTTTGACACGCCTGTTATCGAGTTTAATTCCACTGATAATTACCAAATCGGAAAAAAAAAAATCATATTTAGATCATAAAACTAAGTGCTCACATGAAATGATGATAGTTTAGTTACATCATAAACAATGACTACAGCATGGACGTTTCGATAGTAGTGCTGTACCATCGACTTTCGGAAACGTTCTTGGCCAGCCGTGTCCCACAGTTGTAACTGTAACACAAGTAGGGTACTTAGTATAGAATGATACAAAATTACAATCTAATTTTTTTTTAACACTTGTACCTTGTAGTGTCACACATGATATTAAGATATAGCTATAACTGGAACTAGCAAATATAATAGTTTAGTTATTTAATCCATCATGATATGCACATTCATACAATTGTTATTGTATTATTGGCAGCATAAAGCCCTACAAAGGCGGCTGCGTTATCTGATAGCTTGTGATCTTTTTTTTCACGAATCACATCTTACTACCTGTTTAGATTATACATATATGTACTAATCAACCTAATAATAATAATAATATTTAGCACTGCGTCTTACTACCCGTCCGGGTTATACGCTTAAGTACTAATTACGCTAATGGATTAGGAATTGGGAAGGTTGAATTTAGAGGAAGTGAACCCGCATTTGCGTGAAGGGAGAGTGGAAAACCATTTAGGAAAAAAAAAAACCAGTTCACCCGACCGAGATTCGAACCTCGATTTCCCGTCCTCGGCGGCCGAGCTCAACACGACTAGCGCGTTAGCCAACTACGCCACCGAGGCTAATCAACCTAATGAGTTAGGAGAATGAATAAGGTTTAATTTTAACTCATTAGGCAAGTGGGACAACTCCTGAATAACTTTGTGGTTAGAGCTGTGGTTAACTGCTGAATAGCTCAGGGTTTAGAGCAATGGTTAGTTCCTGAATAACTCAGAGGTTAGAGCATTAATTAACCCCTGAATAACTCTCTGGGATATCCTCATTTCCATTCCATTCACTCTCCCACTTTCAACTAGTTTGGTTGAAGGTACTAACAAATCATCTTTAAATTTTACTATTTTGAAATTTCTAGATCCTTCCAAAGCATCCTTAGCAAGAAGCCAGGTCAAAAAGAAATGAAGATTAGCAACAAATCTGCCTTATTCCTCTTACTACATCCATGCTTTGGTGTACCCTATATTCACTCATACTTTTACTCCATTTTCTTCTATCTCTCTGGTTGAATGCCTTTTTCCAGTTGATAAAAACAAGCAATGTCTAGGAATCTTTCCAATATTATCTTAACACTCCAATGGCATCTCTGGTTCCCTTCCCCTTCCAGGAAACAAAATGGTATTTTCCTAATACTTCCTTTAGGCTAACTTCTTTTCTAGAGCCTTAGTGAGTATTCTAATTTACTATCTTTGTTATGTTTATGTGGAATAGAGCACTAAGCTAAATTATTATTATTATTATTAGCACCGTGTCTTACTACCCGTTCGGGTTATACGCACTTACGCTAATGTATAATGGTAGGTTGATTGCGAGATGAAATGGAGGACCTACAGTTTAACTTGGAATCCGAACCACGGTGGAGGGCTGGCATTCCTCACATTCACAAGTTGTGATTAATACACATCTTGTCAGAGGTGAAGGAAGGGTTTGGCAATCAGATAAATCTGTGCCGGGACCGAGGATTGAACCCCGGACCTCAGCACAGAAGTCTGACACCTTACCCCTAGACCACCAGGTCACCACTAAGCTAAATCATGGTTTAAATTAGTAGGGATAGCCAGCACACTTACCTTGGTAATATTGGATTAGAAATTTAGATAGAGCACTAAAAAACACACAAACACATTTTTAAGGACAAGCTGTCTGTGGCAATGAAAGCTTGTCCTTAAAAATATGTGTGTGTGTGTTTTTGTTCTATCTAAACAATTTCTACTCCAGTATCACCAAGGTAAGTGTGCTGGCTATCCCTCCTAATTTAAACCATATCTTTGTTATGTGTGATATCAAACTGATGGTAGTGTAGTCTGCATTTCTTTGTCTTTCTTTTTATTTAGTATGTAGCGCAATCATTGTCACACGTAGAAAGTTTTCAGGCCGATCTCCT
Organism: Timema podura; assembly: GCA_033556935.1. NCBI lineage: Eukaryota > Metazoa > Arthropoda > Insecta > Phasmatodea > Timematidae > Timema > Timema podura. Next base: position 12,239,283 of record JAVRXN010000011.1, read on the forward strand.
GTGTTGTATAACTTGTTCACTAATTGATTAAGAACCTTAATTACATTTCCCCCCCAACTCTTTCAGTAAATCTGCTAGTATTTTGTTGTCCCCTGTAGCTTTCCTTCATGTCATACCTTTTATGACCTTTTCACCTTTACTCTTCAGTATATTAAACCCTTTTTCAGACTCCTCCATTTCTTCTACTAATTCTATAACTTCCAGGGTTTAATGTCCATCACACAGGTTTTCTAGATATTTCTCTCATAGGTCAAAGCTACTCCTATTACATCTTTTCAATTCTTTGTAATTCCATCATCTCATTAGATTTCTCATTTATATACTCTTATCTAGCCTCTCTGCTTAGCTCGTTGTTCAGCCTCCTTTAACTTTGTCTTCCTTGCTAGCTGTCTGTATTTGTTTGTATCCTTCCACTTTCTCCTTGTTGCCATCTTATCAAGAAATGTTTGTGTTATTCATGGTTTCTTGGGTTTCTGTTTCATCTTAACAACTTTCTTCTTCAGGGTTTCCAATAGACACTTTTTTTATGCTATACCACTCTACCTCCGCATTTACACTTTCATGTATCCCACCAAATTATTCCTCCAAAGTCTCTTATACTATATTTATTGCACTTTTGAGGTTCTTTAGATTCAATCTTGTCTTTTTTTTTTCCCCCGCCATCTTGATTTATTTCAGTCTAGTAGGCTACAGATGTTTGCTGCCAGCAAATGGTTTGAGCGAATGTCCCCTGATGGCTTAGTTTTCACATCCTTCAAACTCTTTATGAATCACTGCTTGACGGTTACATAGTCTAGCTAATACCTGGCTTTGTAGCCTGGATTTTTACATCTGTAGTGTCTTCTAATATATTTATTGAACCATGTATTCATGACCACCAGTCCATTCCTCTGAAAGAAACTGACAAGCATGTATCTATCCTCTTTAGTTACTCTTTCCTACTTCATATCGGCCTACAATTTTACATTCAGCTTCTCCCCCCACCCTCAACTCGTTCTAATCCAAGGACTGTGGAGTCGGTATGGCAAGCCTTCGACTCGGATGCTTCTATATTTCTACTGTCGGACACCTTCAAAAATGACAAATATATATTAATTAGTGATAAAAATTTACTGCAGTAAAACGCTCTAATACAAATTACTTCATGGGAAGCTTCTTTGCCATTGTGGGTTCATATTTGAATACATTTTTCAGTCAAAATTACAAATATTGGTTCTAGAAATATTAAAAAATGTAAAATTAAAATGTTATATTTATCATTTCCCTTTGTTAAAATGAAAACATGTTTCTGACCTTCACTGTAAGAGTACTAGGCCTATGCCCCGTTTTGGTAGTGTAAATAATATAGTTTTTAAGAAATTAAGCAATATTAAAAGGCATGCAGGACATAAAGTAATAAATAGAATAAAAGGGGTGTTGTTGGGGTTGTTTTCAAGTACTAACTGGTCTTCCTGAATTAAATGGGTTTTTTTTTTAGTTTTTACCTTTATTTCTTCGCCGTTGACATCAACAGTTCTTTCTCTAAAATCAACACCTATAGTTGCCTCAGACTTGGTTAAAAATTTCCCTTCGCAAAACCTGTAGGTTAGACATGTTTTACCGACGTTAGAGTCTCCAACAACGATGATCTTATAAATTATTTTGGGATTTCCTGTCTCCCCAACATTAAGGTGCTTCTCAAAAGACACCTGTGAATTATCAATCTTTATTCCACTACTTTCCATAATTGAACAGCTATTAAGTATATAGTAGTAGTAGTAGTATATTTTATCTAGATAATAACGTTTAAGTTGGTGCATGTCGCATGATAGATGTCAGTTATTTTCAAATTGACAAAATGACATTTACACAGTGCGATGTCACCTATTTGCTAAATATAGCTATTGTATAGTCAAGATAACAAACATTTAAACGTCATACACAGAAACGCCAACGCATATACCAAAAATCCCGCCAATAGTGATAAACATATTCCAGTTTCCACTAGTTTTGAGCTAAGTAAAGCTTAATTTGCAGATTTTTTTTAAAAACATAGTATTAAAGCCGTTACGGCATCTTTATATGATTTAAGTTAATGTAATGCCAAAATTCACATTAAAAGAAAGATGAGTTGGTAAAAGAAAATCTAGTGCGATTAATTTATTTTAATATTTATTTATTTAAACCAAACGAACTTAAGGGATGATGAAAAATTATTCCAAAGTTAAATGAACTAAAATGTACCATAATTTGTATTTTTTTCAAATTAATTTATGATAACTAAATAGTTGTATTTTGGGAAGCAAATGCAAAGTTAGTTTACTACCTTGCGGGGTAATTTAAAGGCACTTATAAATTTCATTTTAATTGCACCATATCTAAATAAATAAAAAATGCAATGAGAGTGCCTGGAAACACACTCCAAGCACGTTCTACACTTAATAGCCTCAGTGTTGCCAGCCCTAGTACCCTAGAAATCAGTAGCAATGACCTCAAAAATTCAGTAGATTTCAGTTATATATATATATATATATATATATATATATAATATATATATATATATAAGTGGAGAAACATTATCATTATCATTATTAATTATTTTATTGAACGTAGGTGATATTACTTATGTTATTCCTCCTCCCTTTAACTTATATTTTTCTTCTTTGCTGTCGTCCTCAGTGGTATTGGGGTAATGTGTTCACCTTAGGATCCGGTGTTCGTGGGTTCAAACCCAGCCAGAGTCGACGAATCTTTCTTGAGCAATAAAAAACCGTAGCACATCTTCATTCGGAGGGGAAGTAAAGCTGTCGGTCCCATGTTGATTGTGGCATGTATAAGAACCCTGTGAGTATGTGAAAATACCTTTCCTGGCAAAATTGGTAGGTCCTTTTGATCTCGCTCATAGAAATTATCGTGTGCTGATAAAATCAGTATGTTCAGAAAGTGCACGTAAAATACTGTACCTAAAATAAACTTTAAAAAAATCTATGTGTATGATCAACGCTTCCTGCTTTGAGTGTCCGGAAGTACGTGTTACACTAGCTGGACACAATAAGCTGTTAAAAATGGTGTATTTTAATGTGAGTGAATTTCTTCAGACTAGTGTAGTAGCGCCTTCCTGTCTTTTCACTGTGACAGCCAACTTCTTGCAAGAGGGGTTTGACAACATACGAACATATCAGTAGATTTGTTAATTTTATTTGAATTAATCAGTAGATCAGTAGAAAAGTTAAAAATCGGTAGATCTACTGAAAAATCAGTAAGGTTGGCAACACTGAATAGCCTCTCTATTTTGGTTTTTGATATTCCGATTGCTATGTCTCAAAACTCATTTGTATTGGCTTTTTACCAAAACATAAAGGTTTCGTACGAAAATGTCGATCATTCTGTGTTGTTTGATAACATTTTTTGCCTGGAGTGTTATAATAAAATGTATTGTTGGTTAAGCTTTTGATTTCAGAATATATCGTACATCGTAAAGATAGGACACGCTAGATCGTTTCCCCGAACTCCATAAAGGGTCCTACCGCAGGAATGGAGCTCAGTCCTCTGTTATAGGCGATTTATTTAAACAATAATGATAGCTTTTTCCTGGCAAGTGTAACTACTTCACAGTATGCGGGTGGCTTGGTAATGTACGTTGAGGCTTGTAACTTGAGAAAGGGGGGGGGGGGTAAGCTAAAATAAATGTTTCCTTAGCTTTCCTTTGGTTGGAAGCTCACTATTTAACTCTAAATGTCGCTAAATGTGTGGTCATCTTCACCCAACAAAGAGTGAGAGATAACTTAGATTAGATTATGAAGGACGTCGAATTTAGGTACAGCTAACATAGTATGGCAGCTTAACATGAAAATGTGGACACACCGGATAAAAGCACCAAATTTTTACCTCCTCAGGCAGCCATCTTAAAATATATGTATATTACCAATATCTAGGCTTCTAAAGCACTTAGTATCACAGTCTTTGTGTGGAAATAGTTATTTCCGAAGTCAATGAATACAAATAGACTATTTTTAAATGCGTCAGATGATCTATTTATTCACAATACAATTTTACTGGTGTGCCTGTGTATCATATATAAACTATTCACCAATTTCTTGTTTTGAAAATTATATATATACTAACAGAGGCGTGACTACGGTTTATGGCACCTAGGGCAAATAAAAAAAATTCGTACCCCTGAAATATGGGATTGTTTCTATCTTACTGAAATGTTATATTGGTTCAAATATTAGTTTTAAAATATAAAAAATACATTTCTATTGTTATTGGTTACAAATAAAGTAATAAAAACATATTAGTACACTTCTATTGTTAAAAAATGAAATCTATATTGTTGCTAAAATATTTTATTTGTACAACTTCGACTCCGTATTTATTAATTTTATTACTTTGTTAAATTTTTATTTTATTTTAGAAATTTAAAAAAATCACCAGTCATAAATAATCAATAGTTACTGGACTTAAGAAAATAATTTTGGATGTTCACACTATAAATTGATTTTTCTAGCTTTAACAGATTCAAATTTTTATGTATGTGAGTGCTAACTCAGGTCACATTATAACCGCGAATATAATAGGGGCAGTTCACGGCTGTTACCTCGTAACACTGACGCTACACTCGTTTGTCTGTCATGGCGGCTGCGCACTTCACTTGTTTCTCAGTTGTTTAGAATGCTTTCTGGCGCACAACAAGACTTGTATTACACATATACTACGTAAATTGATTGATAATATCATAAAAAATTTTTTTTCAGTTTTCTCACGTTCAAAGCTGAGCAAAGCTAAGCAGAAACCCTCTCTTGCCCAATTGAAGCTCTCAAATATGAGATCAATGTTTGCTCACTAAAAGATCGCTCCCAGCTGGAAATTGAGATTGAAACAGTGAGCATTATCTGAACAGCAACTGTCAAGTTTGGAAAAACATTTTCATCTCCATACTGGACAATAAACTTGAGGAACTACTCAGCCTTAGAAACCCTAACATTTGCACGACTTTTCAGAAGCATCTTGCAACCAAGAATTTCTTCATAAAGCTAAAAACTGTCAATATCATTCCTACACAACTGTCCAAGATTGACACAACGTTTCTTCGAGGTATTTAGATAATCATCATTTGAGTCAAGCAATAATCCATTCACATTTAAAAGAAACCCAAATTTTGAATCCAAGTCATGGAGAAGGACAAATCTTTTTTTCAATTTCATAAGGAAGGCGATCACTAGTTCCTTACATTATCCTTTTCATTTCTTCTTTTGTAGCGAGCCCTACATCCTTTGCTCTTACACCCAGCATTTGTTTCTTCTTTCTGGGGCGTCTCACTATTTGAATATTACATCCGTCATACAATTTCATACCCGCTTCAAGTGATTCACTGACCAATCGTCTTGAAGAGCTTTTAAATCATATGCAGCATCATGAAAGTTCATGGTTCTTGTTCATAACAGGGCAATAATATAATCGTCTTTATCAGTGATCATTGTAATTCCTTTATATATATATAAGATCTTAGTACTCGGGAGTAACGTAATTTTGTAAAAGAAGGGGTTTATCTCCCATTTAAAAAGATGTGGACAACGTTTAATTAATCACTGTGCTAAGTTTGATCTTTGTACTTTAATGGGAAGTTTTAGAAAAACACTGGACAGTGGATAGACTGGCAAACATACACCACATGGCTTTTATTAAGCCTCGTACACATCAGTGACTGGAATGGCAAATCGAATACCAAACCAATCAAGGTGCTGCAAAATTCCAGCGAACTCGTAACAAAGCGCACGCATTTCCCCGATTCACCCAATGTCAGTATTTTGATGAACCATCAAAGGAAGGGGCTCGTACTTCTAGTGTGGTCGGATAAGCGAACATTTCAACGAGCATAGATTTTACTTCAGTCTATAGATGAGAAAAAAAAAGGTTCTTTTTATGTACGGTTCATTGAATATTATTTCGAGAATTTAAAAAAGTAAATTTAGAACATAAACAGGCAGGAGCGGTAGAACCATAGTGAGGTATGGGGAGAGAGAGGGGAAGGTATATTAGTCTAAGAAATTGATTACTTTTAATTAAATTTGTCTCTGCACAGACACTATTTGAGCTTGGAGTAAACATCTGGGCAGAGATTACTTATTCTATTAATTATGGTCTATCAACTACTCTGGTTTAGTATTTTTTATTAATAAATACTTATTTTAAAAATATTATAAAAAGTAATCACCTTTTTATAATAATACTTGGACTTGGACGGTATTGTATGGTAAGAGACGAAAAACCAGCGAACCGAGAATTCTCACCACCTGTCAGTGTTCACAGCGCAGTTCGGCGTACGGTTCGCTGTGCCTGTTCAGTTCGCCATTCCGCTTGCAGATGTGTATGTGGCATAATATAGAATTCTGTTTGAAAACTTACCTTTATCTTACGTTATGTGGAAAAATGTTGGCCTCAAAAAGATAGCCTTGACATGTGCAATTCCCCTTATATGACAAGAGATCAGATACCCTTAAATACTTATAGTTGATTTTATTAACATTGTTACAAACACATAAAATATATCATTGAATTGAATGAATGTAAATAATCAATATATCCCCACTCATCCATCACCACACTATATCATTTTACAACTGAACAACTGGTTGAAGTGTCAAGTGTTGAGGAAAGAGTTGCAATTCTCAGAAATCATCCGCATAGCAAGAAAAGAAAAGGAAAAAAGACTCAAAGGAGGGGTATAAATGAGTATCCAATAGTTTAGTTACCATCAATATATGATTTCTACTTGTGTAAACCAAGATGGATCAACTGGTACAAAAGTGATATTCAACTAAAGCAAAATATCAATTTGTATGTTTTAACCATGAAAATGCCCCCCTCCCCCCTCAAATTTGGCGCCCAGGGAACATGCCCTACTACCTCACCCTAGTTACGCCTCTGTGTACTAAATAAATATATAATAAATAAATACTAAAAGATATACATCAAGACAACAGTGTATCCTGGGATCCTGTATGGAACATGCTACCTGTTGTCTCAAAGGCTTGTAGTGAATTGGTGAAATGTAAGAGACAAAGTGGATGTGATGATGTGATGGTAGGTGTGAATGCAGAAAGGCAGGTTGGAATTGCACAGAACTCTGTGGATGTCAATGTTTGATTACGGCATAAGCAATGACATTTTTCATTTAATACGCCATCTTTCATATAAGGATGTATAAAAATATATGTCTTTTAGTATTTATTAGTATGTATTGATTTAGTACCTGTATAATTTTCAAAACAAGAAATGGGAGAATAGTTTTTAAATGATTCACAGGTACCTACACCAGTAAAATAATATTGTAAATTAATAGATCATCTGACGCCTTTAAAAATTGTCTGTTTGTATTCTCCTTACCCCTAAAATGTATATGCACACACCAAAATTGTGATCCTAAGTGCTTTAGAAGCCGAGATATTGGTAATATACATATATTTCAAGATGGCCGCCTGAGGAGGTGGTTCCTATCGAAAATTGAAAACTATTGCCCTAAATAGCACGTGGAATTAATTTGGTGCTTTTGTCCGGTTTGCTCACATTCACCTCAAATTCATTGTTAAGTTGCCGTTCTAACAGTGCGATTTATAGGCATGACACTTAGACATGAAGGATTCTTGACGCCCTTATTTTTTAGAAATATCTGGAATTTGCAATAGGTTTAGAAATACTATTCGATCACTGGCGGATGCCTCTTGGGGCTTGTACGTTTGCGATTAGAATATGGGTGTTTTTTTTTTTATCACATTGCATCACGCTCTACACTAGCAAAGCTGGACAAGATCCAATATGCGGTAGTAAGAGTGTGTCTGGGCGCTGGTCGTACATCACCGACCGATGAGAGCTTCACAAAAGTGAGTGAGCTTAATTTATTTCTTAGGTACCGGACTTTTTGAAGGCAAGATTTAATTAAAGATTGTTGTTCAACCTTGAGATATTTGTGATATAATCTTCGTATCCTTACATATTAAATCCAGACCAAACAATTTTGGTTAAACAAAACATGCCCAGGCACTCACATCGAAAATAAGCTGAAGATAGTGGAAAAAATCTATTCTGGGATCTCTGGTCAAAGACAGATCACCTTTTAAAAAAATAATTTGCAGTAACTATTTTTTTAAATGGTAATGCATTTATTTTAAAATCTATTTAATAACTTATGTATAGAAAGAAATTAGACTAGTGTCATTGACAGTGGTTCACTCCCAGATATCTAACATTTAAATATCTAGCTCAATTACACTTGCCACCATTTAACCATACTATACCCCGATTTTAGTAGGAGCCGGGCGCATCCTGGAATACCTTATTTCTTATAAAAATCCACCAATTTTATGCTGCCTTAGGGTTTGTAGCATATTTTGCTACACTTAAACAAACTATCTTTCCCTAAGACATTTATAATGTTAAAAAAAATTAACATAAGAGAATTTTGCTTTTTTAAGTTCAAGCACAATAGGGCCCAATTTTAGCGGGATTTTTTTTTATATTATGATATGGCAAGACTGTTTAGACGAAACAACGTGCTCAATATAATATTGATAAATAAATGTAAAATTATTCAAATTATTCAATTAGTTTGTGAGAAAAAGTCACACTTATACGCAGATGAAATAACGTTGAAAAATGTCTCTGAAAGGAAAACTAAAGGAAGTGTTAGTCTTTTATATTTTCATTGTCAAAAAATCAGCTATTGATGCAATTAAATTTTTCTCTTGTATGTTTAAACTCGTGCTGAAATAGTTAAATTTAACCTAATAATAGCGTTGTTATTGTAGGCTTTATGACTACCCATTCGAATGTATATTAAACAACCAACTAACCACGTTAATGATGAGGATGATTGCCTGATAATTTAAAAATTGGCTATATAAATTTTATCCATATTCTAAAAAAAAATAATTAATAGATAATGATGATTCAATTAGGATTTATTTAGGAAAATTGTTCTCTTCAACAGACAGAACAAAAATGTGTATTAAATAATCTTTTCATGGGGCATACAGTGGGGAAAGTGCTCCCTAGAAAACTATACACAAATTATCGTGCATCCAAGGAACTTTTACCCCCATCAAAATAGGCTTACCCGCCTCGGTGGCGTAGTTGGCTAACGCGCTAGTCGTGTTGAGCTCGACCGCCGAGGACGGGGAGATCGAGGTTCGAATCTCGGTCGGGTGAACTGGGGGTGGTTTTTCCTAAATGGTTTTCCACTCTCCCTCCACGCAAATGCGGGTTCACTTCCTCTATATTCAATCTTTCCAATTCCTAATCCATTAGTGTAATTAGTACTTAAGCGTATAACCCGAACGGGTAGTAAGACGCGGTGCTAAATATTATTAAAATAGGCTTATCACCACTTAATATATTTTACATTTAGATTGGTTTAGGGCATGTTGAGAGGATTAGTGCAGATCGAGTGATGAAGCATAAATATGACGTGTGGATTAAAAGGAAGGAGTAGGCCTACCTAAGCCATGTAATACGGGGCTTAAGGTTGTAGACGAATGTGTGAAAAAAAAAATTAGTTGTTTTTAAGAATAAAAGAGCATGCATGACTCTGTGTATGGATGTTGTTGAAGTTTTATAATAATAAGGTAAACTTTTTTACACCTAAGTCAAGTCTAAATAATAATTATTAAAAAAATTATATTACGGTACACTAAAACAGATAGGCTACTGGGTTTGAACTAGAGGATATGTTTCGAAGCCTATTTTTGAATGTTATCTTGATCAGGAGATACACATGAAGATCTTGTAGCTAGGTGATCTTAAATTGCATGAACTCTTCTTAATAATTATTTAACGACAGGAGCTTCCTTAAACACTCACATTTACACAAATACATTATATATAAAAAAACACAGATTTTAATTATTTAATGTACACATACATATTAGCCCATTAAATAAATTCATACGGGGTTTATAATGAGTTCATTTTCCTGCGAGGAAGAGTGAGAAAGGTTAACTGAAATGTAACCTTAATAGAATATTTTCCAACACACCAAACACACGATACAAGGGGGTGGGGGGAGGAAGTTACAGGTATGTGGGCGAGAGTAGGGGGTAGCGAGTTTCAAGAAAAGTGCAGTCCAGCGGCTGGAAGAGGGTCAAAATGGGGAGGGAAATAACCAGTAAACGCTACCTAACAACGAGCAGTGTTTCTATGTGAGACCAGCAAATAAAGGAATACTCAACACTGATTTTTTTTTAAATACCCGAAGAAATTTAGACACCAAATCTGAAAATATTCACAAACATTTTCTTGAAGCTTAGCTTATAAGACACTTATTGTTATGTACATATTCTAAAACTGTTGAAAAAACTAAACTTTCTAAACTTTCTTCAATAGGTATTGAAATAAGTAATAACCTGCTTTGGTGGCTGCATGGTATAAGGTGCTACTCTCACACTAGACTAGACTGCCGAAGACGTAGAGATTGGGGTTCAATCCCTGTTGGCTGTAAGCCTACTGGGTGTGGTTTTTCCATAAATGGTTTTCCACTCCATGCAAATGCAGGTACACTTCCTCTAAATTCCACCTTCCTAATCCCTAACTCATTATAATTAGTACATAGGTGTATAATTTGAACAGGTAGTAAGACGGTGCAAAAAAAATTCAAGTAATCATATTTCTCAAAATTAATAAACTTTTCATAAGCCCATGATTTTTCATAAAAAATAGTCTCTTGTGACATTCCGAATTGAGGCCTTCTTTCTAAATATTCTTCTATGTCTACACTTGTTTGTTTATTTGTTTGTAGATATGAAATTGAAGCAAAACATGGAGCATTCTTCACAGGTGGTCTTGTTCAGGTAATATGACAGTGTTTATGTTGACTGATTATTGTCTATTGCATTAAATAGTGATGACAGGTGCACTATGCATTTTATGTTCTTTACATGGTTTCCATTAAAATAGATATCAATATCTAGGGATTTATTTTTTCTACATTTGAATTAACTAATATTGTGACTCCCATTTCATAAAATTTTTTTTTGAGAATGGAAGGTTAGGTTAAGTTAGATTTGGTTAGTTTAGTTATGCATGTAGTAGTAACAATAAGTTCGAGTTCATGAAATGGGCAAGAGTTGATGCAATTTTGGCCCAGTTCATGAAATGGTCAAGCAAAGAATCCAGTTCACGGAATGAGCAGAAATTTGCCCACTTAATTAAATGAGCAGTTTCACTATTGGGATGTAACATGTATCAATCAAATATGAATTAGGTTTCTTAATTATTACTCTCTATGTTAAATATATAAATTTATATAAATTAATCACACATACAGTAATACAGCTCTAATGTAATCTTATACACACATTTATATATTCAACATAAAGTTATTAAACACATAGTCAAAAGAAGAAGAACAGTGTACATTAAAAACTGCACCAGCATTTGCCTGTAAGTGAAATTGGAAATTAAATTTATTGCAGCTATGCATTTGTGATGAAACGTAGGGGTACACTTGGATGTCCTGCATTAGGTGCTTGGTAATGGAGGTGTGTTAAGTGCTTTTAAATACAAAAATTAACCCACTCCGGTGATTGAATGGTCTATGGCATCATTCTCATAGTAGACTGGTCTGCTGATGACGGGGCGGTGTTTTTTTTTTAATCCTTGTCGGGTTTACCGAGTGTGGTTTACCTCCTTTCATGCGGCTGCAGGTGCACTTCCTATACATTCAACCTTACTCATCCTTAACACATTAGAACATATGCATCTAACCTGAACAGGTAGTAAAAATGGTGCTAAAACCAACCCCACAGTTTCTTGTGAACATAGCTGAGGGCTACACGGTAACTCTGATTTAACTTCATGACCCATGCCAAATTATCTGTATTAATAAAAAAAAGAGATATGAAATTTAAATATTAGTAATCCCTGTGCATGAACATATACACCTGAAGCCAGCATTTTAAAATTTGTACTAGGTTTTTAAAAAATTTAATCAAAAACTGTGCTGGAAGAAATAAAATGAAGAGTATTTTTCTGTCTCTTTGAAGCAAACATTGCCAGGGGTAACCACACAATCCATTGCATGGTTACCCTGGGCAACGCCACGTACTTTGTATAGTCTACTTAATATTTGTGTAGGTTTGTGATTCAGACTCTACACTTCTTGTCAAAATGGTTGGATGTTTAAAGGCAGTCACATACAGACCACTTGTTGGCGAATCCAACAAAACACAGATTTAATGGCGTTGCTCCCACTAGAATATACATTCACAGACTTAGTAGCATCACTATCTCATGACTCATGAGTGTTCAGTTTCACACCACAACCTGATCACAAAAAAGACAATGTTTTAAATTAGTGCACTCTACCAAACACTTTAAAGTGGTGGAGTGGCACTCAATTGCCAACATGAATTCCAATAATTCCAAAGATTTTTCTGAAATCAATTGTCAATGTAAATTTTTCTTCTGCTGAAAAAGATCTTGTCTATGCAATGTTTGCTTGGGGAAAAAGAAAGTAACTCATCAAAAAGATTTGCTTGATATTCAACGGTACTGAAAAAACTTATGATTTGATTGTCCCAGATCTTTATACAATATTTGAAACATGCCTTTTGACAACATTTCCTTTATGTAGAATGTCCCCTTTATTTTTTGTTTGTTTAATCTATTTCTTAAGATTTGGTTAGATCAATAAATTAATGATCTAAACCTAAATCAGAGGTCACATGTTATATAACCTGTCACTCTCATGTTGCATTGGATTGTCGGTGATTGGAAGATTGAGGTTCTAATCCTGGTCAGGTTTACTGAGGGTGGTTTTTCCTAAATTGTTCCCCACGCTTCCTCAACACAGATCTAGGTATATTTCCTCTAAAATTCTATCTTCCTCATTGCTATCCTACCAGTGTAATTAATATATACATGCATACAACCCTGATGAGTACTAATATGTGATGAGCATTTTTTTTAAAGTAGTGCTTCTTTGTTTGATTCTCTCTTGAAACTGGTTTGTTGATGTTCGGTAGTGGCGATTGCTACTCCCCAAACACTCTAGGTCACCGCTGGGTGGTCCGTGCGTAAAGAGAGGTCCCAAGTGTTTAAGGTCACATTATTTATTTAAATTTTTTTTAGAAAAGGTATGTCAATATTTTACTTACAAGTTAATGACTGTGTTGTCCAGTGGAGCATTTCGGTGAAGAGATGCTCTGTCAGTGGGCGGGGTGGTACACGTGTTGGACATGCAGCATGGACGTATAAAAACCACCCTCGGACAAATTGGAGACGTGGAGGATGAGGACACTGTCACCACCTTCACTCTTAGTCCGGACAATGAGACGGTTATCACCAGCCATAAGAGCGGGCTCTTCAGACTTTGGAATTGGAGAGGTAAGTGGTTCTTTCAATTTTGTTAGTAATACATTTCAATAAAAGGCTCCTACATGCTTTGGTGGCCGTATGCTCTAAGGCACTTCTCTTGCGATAGATTAGACTGCTGATGACGGGGAGATCGTAGTTCTATCCTGATCGGGTGTACTGAGGTGGTTTTTTTCTAAATGGTTTCCCTCCCACTCTCTCTTCACACAAATATGTGGGTACACTTCCTCTAAATTCAACCTTCCTCATTTATAACCCGTTAGCATAATTAGTACATAAGGCTGAATAAGTAGAAAGACGAGGTTCTAAATAAACAAGCTCCTATTTACTTAAGTCAATGAGAAAGGGATGAGAATAAATGAAAGGAATTGTGCCAGTATTAACCTGGAGGATGAAAAAAAAATCTCAGTTGAACTGGTGAGTAATGAACCCCGGCTGAGAGTCAAGAACACAATCCAAGCTGCACTCACTTCGACAGTCTCATGGTTTAATGTGTTATTCTGAATCCATGGAGAGGGGAGGTCAGGATTTAAACCCTGGCTTGATGGACTAGGGGTGGTTTTCCCCAAATGGATTTACATTCTCTCTGCACACAAATAATTTAATCTAAATTTTACCCTCATCCATAACCCGTTAGTATAAATATACAGGTGTAAGGCTTGAATTAAATTAAAGTCACCAATTGTTCTGGTTTATTGTATGTTATTTTAGTTTGAGTTGTCGACCTCGGTGGTCTCAGGAGCCGGTGTTCGTGGGTTCAAACCCAGCCAGGGTTGACAGATTTTTCTTGAGCGATAAAAATCTGTAGCACAACTTCTTTTAGAGAGGCAGTATTGTTGATTTTTGCATACAAAAGAACCCTGGAAAATATGCAAAAATACCTTTACCGGTAAAATTGATAGTTCCTTTTGTTCTCGCTCATAGAAATTCTTGTGTGCTGATATAATCAATCGGTTAAGAAAGTCTACCTTAAATACCTCCAATAATAATAATAATTTAATTTGGGTTAGACCAAAGTTTCTCCTAGGTATTTGAATAAAGTTTGCTTATTGAGTCAACACATTAGGTTTTGTTGAATTAATATACCCTTCTCACCAAAATTTAAACAGGGATGATATAAAAACACTTTATGATTAAGTTTTTTTAGTTCTAGTTAGCTTTATGTACAATTTTGATATTTTTAAGCTAGACCATCATATATATTAATAGCTGACCAAATTTTACTAGAGCCCGGATTTTTATGTAATATTAAACTATAAAATATGTACAAAAATATTTATCAAAATCAGTTAAAATATGTAGTAAAATACACAAGAATGTGCAATATATGTAAATGAATCTTGTTTTACCACGTTAATAATATATACTCTCATTATTGAAACAAAATTTAATTTTATGGGCTTATATTTCGGAAGGAAGTATTAGAAAAATACTTTTCTAAAAATATACACATAAAATTACTTTTTAATGAGTTGTATTGCGTTATTGGTTTGTTTTACACCCCATAAATTTCCCATTGATTAAACACTTCAAATAAATAGCATTATTTAACTGATTTTAGAAATCATAAAAAATACTACAAACTTTCAATGTAACTTCCACTCTTGCCAACTTTTTGAAAACGAGTGATTGTCAAACTACTCTAGATTTTTTAAAGTCACTTTCCTAGAATTCTTTCTTTCGGCCTGAGTTTAAATGTTTGGTCTTGACATAATAACTGATATTACACCATGTTATATCCATTTCTTATTCTGACCATTGAACAAAGGGAAAATGAAATAATAAGATACAAGAAATATTGTTTTTACAACTTGTTGACTTGTGCTTACAAAATAGCACGTCCCACAAGAGACGCTGACCCGCTGAGGCCAATATCTCTCACTGCCACATTATCTCCCCTTTACAGCACGAGAAACGTCAAACTTAAAGTTATGTTATGGCAACTGTAATCCTCTCTGATGAGCCAGCATACCTAACTTAGACTTTGCTCACAGCCATAACTTAACTGGATACATTTCTTTATGAAAGTACAGATTGCCTGAAAATGAGTGAAATAGCATTTAAAAGTATTTTCTCTAAGAAAAACATAAAACATAATACCACTAAAAACCACACAAAATAGGTAGTTTTATGTAAAGTCTTTGAGAATAAATAGAATTCAGTAAAATATGTATAAATATTTAATACTAAAATTGAAAATACAGTCTCAAATAAACTAATCCTTTAACATTTTCTTTTCACATAACTGGCAGGATTCAAATACGTAATTACATAAAAATCCAGGCTCTAGTAATAATTCAAACACTATATAGCATACATTTTATAGATGGCTCCGTCCTGAAAATGTGGAAAAGCATTCACAAAGGACCTGTGGCGCGTTTGGCACTGAATCCTACTGGTTGGTTGATGGCAAGCGGGGGCAGTGACTCTAGTGTCAGAATATGGGACCTACAACATCAAGCTTGTACTCTCAATCTCCGAGGGATACAAGGTGTCGTCAGGTAGGCAGTGACTCTAGTGTCAGAATATGGGACCTACAACATCAAGCTTGTACTCTCAATCTCCGAGGGATACAAGGTGTCGTCAGGTAGGCAGTGACTCTAGTGTCAGAATATGGGACCTACAACATCAAGCTTGTACTCTCAATCTCCGAGGGATACAAGGTGTCGTCAGGTAGGCAGTGACTCTAGTGTCAGAATATGGGACCTACAACATCAAGCTTGTACTCTCAATCTCCGAGGGATACAAGGTGTCGTCAGGTAGGCAGTGACTCTAGTGTCAGAATATGGGACCTACAACATCAAGCTTGTACTCTCAATCTCCGAGGGATACAAGGTGTCGTCAGGTAGGCAGTGACTCTAGTGTCAGAGTATGGGACCTACTCTCAATCTCCAAAGTACACACACTAGAGGTATTTCATTTAAAAATCAGATGATATGACATTAGTTTCCCTATTTAATTTGCTTTATGTCCCACTATTGGTTTGGGCAGTTGTGTAGAGAATATTAAGTCAGAATTTATAGAAAATGCAACCGCAGCTGTGTGTGAGTGTGGGGAGGGGAGGAAGGGGGAGTGACTGAGAATAAGGAAAAACTACTCTCAATACATCTGACTGGTATTCACACCTTGATCTCTCACCGTAATTACATTCTATTGTGAAATAGGAGGGATAGCCAGCACACTTACCTTGGTGATACTGGAGTAGAAATTGTTTAGATAGAACATTATAAAACACACAAACACATTTTTAAGGACAAGCTTTCACTGTCACAGACAGCTTCATCAGGCCAAGAGAGTAGACTGATGCTTGGTTGAACTGCAAGGTTGACTGTCCACAGCTGACTGTTTTTCAGTTATGATATCACTGTATAGATGGTAGCACTATGAGTAACTAGATAGATAGAAAAACTAAAAAATTGTTTTATATACTGTATTATTATTGTTGTGACATTGAATATAATAATAATAAGTGTGCTGGTAGGAAGGAGAGGAATTATCTGAGGTTGAGGTTAGGGGCTTGTCTGGATTTGATGATATATTGATGGGCCAGTTCCCATATCCTTAGTTGTGAAGGGTTGCATATTTCTTTATTCAGGGATTTAACCACCTTAGTTGTGTAACAGTGATTAAAGTCCAGATTATGGGTTTCGGCATGTGCTGCTACAGGCTTATCTTTATTTTTCATTTTTGTGTCATGTCGATGACCATTCATTCTCCTTCTTAGTGTTTCTGTTGTGAGACCAATGTATTGTGCTTGGCACTGGTTGCATTCCAGTTGGTAGATGAGGTTTTCAGAATCACAAGTGTGGTGGCCTTTTATAGGATAATTTATTTTAGTTATGTTGCTGGAGAACGAATTTGTTGGTTTATGTATGGTGCAGGTTTTGCAGGGGGTGCGGTTGCAGGGAAATGAACCTGATATTTGTTTGGGTTGTGGTTGAATAGTGGGGTCCGGCAGTTTGGGTTTTACAAGTAAGTTGCGTAGATTGGCTGGTTGTTTATAGGTTACTTTTGGGGGCTCCTTGAAGATATGTTGTGTAGTGGTGGAGGATTGCAGTATGGGGAAACCCGTTTTCAAGAGATTGTTGAGTTTGTGGAGTCCAGGGTGGTAAGTAGTGACCAGAGGGATGGTGTTGTTTGTTGCAGTCGATGTTGTGGGGCCGCTATTTTGAGCTCTCTCTATTTGACTACACACCAGTGCTTTGGGGTAGCCTCTGTTCATAAAAGCATGTTGCAGTTTTTTATTGTATTGTAAAAGGTCATTGTGGTCAGAGAAAATTCTCAGTCTACTCTCTTGGCCTGATGAAGCTGTCTGTGACAGTGAAAGCTTGTCCTTAAAAATGTGTTTGTGTGTTTTATAATGTTCTATCTAAACAATTTCTACTCCAGTATCACCAAGGTAAGTGTGCTGGCTATCCCTCCTAATTTAAACCATGATTTAGCCTAGTGCTCTATTCCAAATATTCTATTGTGAAAGTGATCTCTCATTAAAATCTAAATATGGTTATTTCTATGTTGCAACATTTCTACAATGTTCATTTGTAGTAGTATTTTTAAATTAATCTATCCTCACTATCATAGTGTAGTTATGCAAGAATTATATAATCAATATTCACTTATTGAAGTTGACCATAATTTGTTCATAATGTTTGGCGATAGCTAATTTTTGTAAATAATTCCATTAATACTTTATTCAATAAAGCTTAACAAACAAACCTTATATTTAACAATTTATATTGTTGAATTTTCACAGACATTTATTTGATGAAAATGGCATTTCTCTTTAGTTAAAATACCATTTTAACCCAAATTTTTTAAATTGTGATATAAAAGAAAAGAAGGGTTTCTGAAAGTATGTTATAAACCAGTCAAAATTCCATGGCTAACTTTACTAGCAAGTTGTTTCTGTCCTAGTGTGTTGGAGTTCCATCCAGAAGAAGAACGTTCCCAGGTTTTTGCTGCTGCCGATGACACCACGATATGTGCGTGGAGTGTTAAAACAGGCGAGCGGCAGCTGAGCTTGGCCGGCCACTTCAGCAAAGTGACTGCATTGGCCTTCCACAAAGACTTTAAACACATGATTAGGTATTATTTGACAAATGTAATGTATTTCTGCATATTAATCAGTATGTTGGCTAGTAAGATTTTTAATACGGTTGGACACTCGAATTATTAAATCCTTTGAATCCTTAATCAGGGTGGTCACAAACCTGGAAAACCGGGAAAACCTAAAATAGTCAGGGAATTTGAAAGCCAAGAAAAAATCAGGGAAAAGTCAGGGAATTTGACGATGGAACAGGGAAAATGAGGCATTATCATTATTTTATCAAAATAAGATAAACATTAATATTCTTTTTGTTAACTCCTTTCCATTATTCTATATTATGGTAATCACAGATAAAGTGAACTGATAATAACCTTCAGACACATTGTGTTGCTTTGATTATTTTCTTAACCTGAACCAATGTTCTCTAATTCACATGTGTGTAAACTTTGTTTAGTTTGAACGGGAGGGCTCAAACAAATTCACGAGACAATATCCAATCAAGTATTTCATTACATATTCACTTGCATGAGTAGCGAACAAAAAACTAAAGCAACAACAATATTGTATATCTCCACTGTTCTGATTCGTTCCTTGTCCTGTTCCTGTCCAAATGTGTGCATTTGAGCCTGGACCCCATCACCAGGACTGACACCTTTGTCAATGTGCTCACCAGTGCAGGTCACAGAAAATTAATATCAGTTCAAACATGTATGCCATTGAAGATCGATCCATACTTAGTGACCAACATTTATATAAACGGGTAAAACATAATTAAGGGAAAATAAAAAATTTTGTATAGAAAACCTGGAAAAGTCAGGGAATTTGTAAAAGGAATTTCTGTGGTCACCTTTTTAAGTATAGTTGAGAAAGAGAATTTGAAAAAATTTCAGATTCGAGACTCAAATCCTTAGAGTTTTTTTTCAATATTTTAAGTGAAATTTGTTTTAGAGCCTGAATATTGCTTATTGGTGGTTCAGAACCAATTATAATTAGAGAATGAACATAACAACCAGGCCCCAGACCAGTAATTTAACACTTAACCGAATGTATGAATGTTATAATGAATGGATTATAAGAAAGAATGTTAACATTTAGTTACTATTTGTATTATTCTATTAAGTTTATATTTCCACTTATGTTTGTTAGTTTTTCAAAAATTCTGATTCAGATCCGAGATTCGGGATACAAAGGTAAATTGGAGATTCAGGTTCGTAAAAGAGTGGATTCAACCAAACTATATTTTTTTTTTACCATACATTAGTTATTGTTTTTACTCACCTCTTAATACCTGTCCAGCCTTAGAGAAGAGGGTGGTGGAGTTTATACTAAATACACCCACATTTGCTGAAGGTATATTGGGAAACCATTCGGTAACAACCATCTCGTCCAGGATTCGTATCTTGACCTTTTTGTCACAGCCAAACCTGACGGGACATGTGGAGGCCTAGCCTAATTTGTCATGATTTATTATTAGAGGAATATTTCAAATAATACTTTGTGAATGCTTACTGCTAACCAATAATAGTTGAATAATTTGTTAGCAATTTATGAATTAAATACTACTACACATGTACCAATGAAATTAGCAATTTATGAATTAAACACTACTACACATGTACCAATGAAATTAGCAATTTATGAATTAAATACTACTACACTTGTACCAATGAAATTAGCAATTTA
Source organism: Timema podura (assembly GCA_033556935.1). Lineage (NCBI taxonomy): Eukaryota > Metazoa > Arthropoda > Insecta > Phasmatodea > Timematidae > Timema > Timema podura. Next base: position 12,259,360 of record JAVRXN010000011.1, read on the forward strand.
TAAATTAAATACTACTACACATGTACCAATGAAATTAGCAATTTATGAATTAAATACTACTACACATGTACCTAAGAAATTAGCAATTTATGAATTAAATACTACTACACATGTACCAATGAAATTAGCAATTTATGAATTAAATACTACTACACATGTACCAATGAAATTAGCAATTTATGAATTAAATATTACTACACATCTACACATGAAATTAGAAATTTATGAATTAAATACTACTACACATGTACCAATGAAATTAGCAATTTATGAATTAAATACTACTACACTGTACCTATGAAATTAGCAATTTATGAATTAAATACTACTACACATGTACCAATGAAATTAGCAATTTATGAATTAAATATTACTACACATGTACACATGAAATTAGCAATTTATGAATTAAATACTACTACAATGTACACATGAAATTAGCAATTTATGAATTAAATATTACTACACATGTACACATGAAATTAGCAATTTATGAATTAAATACTACTACACATGTAACAATGAAATTAGTAATAGATGAACTTATTAATAATTTACATTTATCTTTTAACTGTTTGGCCAACATTTTTCCAAACGTACTTACTTGTTGATTCTAGTTGTGGCAGAGACAAGGTAGTCATAGTATGGGACATAGTTCGAGGAGTGAAAGAACGCACACTGCCTGTATACGAATCACTTGAATGTGTGGTCGTTCTACCCACCAAGTTCTCCCTGCCTGGTCATACTGTCAAGGGTGGTATCCACATTGCCACCGCTGGAGAAAGAGGTAACTCCCACCTTTCACACTAGTGGCTCCTCCAAACAAGGATGAGACGAACCACACTGCATACACACATTATTAAATAACTAAAGATGGGTCTTAGGATCCTTAAGGATATTAGAGATTTGAGAAAATTTTGGATTAAAGACCCAAATCCTTAAAAAAGATATATATTTTAATTTTTCAAGTGAAATTTGTTTTAGAGCTCTCTAATACTGCTTATTGGTGGCTCAGAACCATCTATGGATGAACTTAACAACCAGGCCCCAGACCAGTAATTTAACATTTAACTGAATGTATGAATGTTATAATGAATCACATGGAATTGATTGATAAATTGAAGTGTATTCAAGTAGAAAAGTCGTCGTTAAAATGGTTCAAAAATTACTTAAGTTATAGATGCCAAAGAGTTCTGATAAAAAATGAGCAAGGCTCAAAATTATTTAGTGTTTTGTGATTTTTGGTTTCCTCTTTTAGGAAGTTGTGTTGTGCGTTTCACACTCCTCCCTGATGAGTTCAGATTGAATAAAACCTAGGTTGGGGGATTGGGCGGTGACGATCGATTTTCTTTAAGAGGCAACCATTGCCTCTTTGTCCATTGGCAGCAATGTAAAGTGTGAATTGTGTTCTTCTTTTCATTGTAAAAGCCATATTGTGTTCGTCCCCTTTTATATGTTTCTATCCACCTTTCCTGTACCTTCTTGCAAATATAATGCAATTGCCTCATATAGCGAATAGAGGTTTTCCTTATACAGATATATTAGTGACTATAAACAAATAATTTGTGGCGTTCTTCAAGGTTCAATCCTCGGACCCATTCTTTTCTTAGTTTATATAAATGATTTACACAAAAGTAATTTAAATGGACACATTCAGCTTTTTGCAGATGACCCCTTTCAGACGATTATGTGTGAAACGGTTCTCAAGAGCTGGAGCTACACGTGGGGTATAGCGTCATGTGTAGCCTTTCACATGAGCTCGCTTGAGCTGAAGCTCAGTACGGGAGTTGTTTCAGGTTGCACTCTATGGAGAAAAACATTGTAGTCCTCGATGCAGAAGAATTTATTGAAGAAAGTACATTACTGCTGTACAATCTTATTACTTGAGGAGACATTTAACTTAGTGTAGTAATACATTTCCGACGACCAGTTTTATTGGTAAAACACAGAATGGATTTGGATAGGTGACAAGTTTAAAATGCGAGAGGGAGAGAAGTTCACTGAGGTGTGACTTTCGGAGACTATTCCATAACATTGTTTGCAGAGAGAGAAAAAAAACATGGTGAAAGGGAATGGGGGGAGGAAGTTGCAAATTACAATAAAACTGCAGTCACCTGGCCGAAATAGGGGGAAAAAGAGAGAAATAACCAGCTAGTGGTACCTATCAACAAGTAGCACTTCTATGTTACGCCAGCAAATAAAAAGATATCCAACGACAGCCAACATAATGGGAAATCAGTTGTTATGAATATATAAATCGAACAAAAATATTTTAAGGCTATTTGGAAATGTTATTGTCTCTCTTTTAGAGCGAGCAATTAAAAATATTATTCAGCTCATCAACAGATAATAATATCAAGAACATAATTAAAAAAACTTTACTTTATCCTCTATAAGTTAATGAAACAATGTATGGAAACAGCCATTTTCCAACCTTGAAATTATTTTAGGGTGCACACACAATTTTCTATTTCATGTTTTCTTTCTAATTGGAACTGTGAGCGTTAAAATGATATTTTCTTACGGGTGATGCATTGTATAAAGCTGGCAAGCAGCTTTGTTTTCTTACACACTCTAGTGAGCTTTATAGCCGCTCAACGTACTGGCTCTCGTGAACCAGCTCATGCGAGATTCTCTGAAAGAGGCACAAGTGACCATCTAGAACACAACACAATGGCACTTCATACATTTTATCAAAATGTGGCAGCACAAGTCTGATTTTGGCTTGGATTCTGAGTGACATTTCTTGGCTTCTGTTCACGGGAAGAATGCATGTGGTACTACGAAAAGCAAAGCCACAAAAGCAAGCTTGTAAAGAACCTTTACAAATAAGATCCTTCAACAGAGGAAATTAAAACCGAGGAGAAAGTGTTGAATTCTATATTTTAAAGAGGGTTGTACCTCAAATCAGAAAAAGCATAATGTTACCAAACATCTACGTCTTTTGAATATGAATATCTCCCAGTAGCAATGACACAATCTGGTTTCGAATGTTCTGACTAAAATTTGGTGACTACTTAGTCTGTATTTATTATGAATCATGTTGACTCACCTCAATTGAAAAAAATCAGTTGGGGGAAAATTAAGACCTCTATGTAAAGTTATTCACGCCTCCAGACCGAAGAACATCTTACCAGAAATTGTCTGAGGCATCTTGGGTTCCATTATCAAGAGTCATGAGAAAACTCACACCTCTGTAGCTTGCCACATTTAAAGGAAGGAGCCACCAGATCACTGATAAACACCAGTGAAATATCACAGTTGTACAATGAATACTCTCAGTCAAAATCATTTAAACGTTTGTGATTTATTAGTTTCTCTCCACAGAAATAAAACCTGACAAGGCTAAAACTTCAAAATTATACCACAAGTAACTATCATACAATACTTTATTCCCTGAAAATATCAGGATTTTTTCATTTCTTTCTCCTTATAAAGGCCTAAATATTTGTAAATTTAAGTGAGCATTCATGTTTAGGACTTAATAAAATAGGAGTGATAAAGTTTTAAGCCTTGAAATTTCACAGATTAATTATTTAGAGGGTAGGGTTAAAAATGGTAAAAATTTGAAAATATGGATTCAACCCAGCCTTTCAGTCTGAATTTTGATAGAAACTAAAATAACACAATATGTATTCCACTTTAAGAACAGTAAAATGGTTTCCGTCCCAAGTCTCAAGATATTTAAGTTCTTATGAACATAAATTAATCAAATTTAACATGCCATATCGGAAAAATGGCTATGATGATGTGGTTTTCTTAAGCAATAGACTGAAAATTTATAGGAGATAGACCATTGGCTGACCCTTGGTCTAAGGCATCTTTATTGCAATAGACTGGAATGCCAATGATGAGGAGATTATGGTTTGAACTTTGAACTTTGGTCAGGTATATTGGAGATAATTAATATAATTGGTTTTCCACTTTCCTTTCATACACATGCATTTGCATTATTGCTAAACTCTACACTCTTCATCCCTACCCATTAGTTGTTAGATAGCTTACGTAGCTATATAATGCAGCACACAAACAAAACCATATACAGCCAAGCCATGGTCAGCAAAACTTCCCAAATTGTGATTACATTTATTTAATGTTCACAACATTGACAGGACACACCATTGACAGGAGCTGTATGTCTTTCTTATTCACACAAACAAAACCAAAATATCAGTGTAAAGGTTTCAATATTTTTTTACGGCGTTGTCGGTGAGCCCTCAAGTGTAAGATGGTAATTACCGCTATCGTATGAAAACTATCCATCGTTCTGAGCCACTCTTACCAAATGCCATCAATCCCCAGCTATTACACATCTGGATCTCTAGGAAAATACATGTCAAGTCGTTGACCGAGTACTGCTGTGACAAACTACAGGTGGCCTGGCATTGTACATTAATGCTGGTGGTGGTGTGGATTGATTCACTTGGACTGTCCTTTTGAGGGTAGAGGGGTTCATGTAATTACTATATAGTATATATCCTTCACTCCTCCCTACTTAGGACGTTTGGATAGTCGGCAATTTGATGATAAAAATAGTTTGGTTGAATCCACTATTTTACAAATCTGAACCTCAAATTTTATCTTTGAATCTTGAATCCGAATCCAAATCTTGGAAAAAAAATAATGAACATAAGAGGAAATATAAATATAATAGAATTATTAATATTTTTTTATATTTGTTACATGCTTAACTACTAATTACACTAATTAGGGAATGGGAAGTTTGAATTTAGAGGAAGTGAATCCACATTTGTGTGGAGGGAGAGTAGAAAGCCATCTAAGGAAAACCACCCCAAGTTCACCCGACTGAGATTCAAACCTCGAACTCCCCGTCCTTGTCAGTCTGGCTCAACATGAAATAAATACTAGAAAACACAAACAGTAACCAAATGTTAGAATTCTTTCTTATAATCGGTTCATTATAACATTCATACATTTAGTTAAGTGTTAAATTACTGGTCTGGGTCTTGTTGTCAAGTTCATCCTTTACTATTATTGGTTCTGAACACGAATAAAGAGTATTAGAACTCTAAAACAAATTTCACTTGAAAAATTGATATCTTAAAAAAATGATTTGATGCTCAAATTTGAAATTTTTCTGAATCCTTGATCTTGAATTTAAAATTTTCTTGAATCCTTGTATCTCGAATATCCTTAAGGATTTGAGGGTCCACCCCTAATGAAAGGTCAACTAAACCTTTACAAAGGCTAAAATCACTAAAGAGTTTGAAATGGAAGGATTTCATTATAGTAGGCTAATATTTCATGATTGGGTGTGTGTGTGTAGGTGTGTTGCGTGTTTGGGATGCACTCTCCGGTCGAGAGATCTACTCTCAAGAGAACTCCCTTGTTTCAAAGGCCGCAGAAGAGGGTGGTCTGGCCATCACACAACTGCTCTTCAACGAGCAGAAGTGCTCTTTTGCCGTCATAACTGTGGACCACAATATTATCCTGCACGAGCTCAAGACATTCACCTGCCAGAAACAGGTGAGCAGGATACTGTGGTATATCACTATCACTATTAGTTAGTGTTCACAAGACATTCACCTGCCAGAAACAGGTGAGCAGGATACTCTGGTTATCTTCACTATCACTATTAGTTAGTTGTTCACAAGACATTCACCTGCCAGAAACAGGTGAGCAGGATACTCTGGTATCTTCACTATCACTATTAGTTAGTGGTTCACAAGACATTCACCTGCCAGAAACAGGTGAGCAGGATACTGTGGTATCTTCAGTATCACTATTAGTTAGTTGTTCACAAGACATTCACCTGCCAGAAACAGGTGAGCAGGATACTGTGGTATCTTCACTATCACTATTAGTTAGTGTTCACAAGACATTCACCTGCCAGAAACAGGTGAGCAGGATACTGTGGTATATTCACTATCACTATTAGTTAGTTGTTCACAAGACATTCACCTGCCAGAAACAGGTGAGCAGGATACTCTGGTATCTTCAGTATCACTATTAGTTAGTTGTTCACAAGACATTCACCTGCCAGAAACAGGTGAGCAGGATACTCTGGTATCTTCAGTATCACTATTAGTTAGTTGTTCACAAGACATTCATCTGCCAGAAACAGGTGAGCAGGATACTGTGGTATCTTCAGTATCACTATTAGTTAGTTGTTCACAAGACATTCACCTGCCAGAAACAGGTGAGCAGGATACTGTGGTATCTTCACTATCACTATTAGTTAGTTGTTCACAAGACATTCACCTGCCAGAAACAGGTGAGCAGGATACTGTGATATCTTCACTATCACTATTAGTTAGTTGTTCACAAGACATTCACCTGCCAGAAACAGGTGGGCAGGATACTGTGGTATCTTCACTATCACTATTAGTTAGTTGGTTCAAACTAATAAAAGTTAATACAAAGAAAATAAACTGTGTGAGCCAGTTTGTAAATGCTCAGCTTCACCACTCTTCCTCCTTTAATTTCTTCCATTCCTCTCTTCTACTCTAACACTTTCTGTTATATGCTCCTCCCATCTGTTTCTTGGCCTTCCTTGCGTCTTTCCTCCCTACATACTTCATCTCCAAGTCTGACACCTAAGCTCAGTCTGCCTACTAAGCTAAGGGTTCGGGTTTGATTCCTGGCATGATCGAAAATTTATCACTGATGAAAATATGGGTTTACCCTTTTACATTGATAAATTAATGGTCTAGGACTGGATGTTGTGTTGTCCTGGTCTTAAGTTAGATTATAAGGTATATGAAACTACGACAGGCCTAGTCAGTTGATATTGGAAACTATATGACTTGAATAAAAAACTGACCCAGACAACAGTCTGGAAACAGTAATGGATGAAAAGTAACTTTATCTCCAACATTTTCTTTGGCATCCTCTATTTTCCATCCTTATTACATGCCCATACCATCTCAGTCTTGCTTCCTCTACTATCCCATGCACTCCCTATACCCCAACTCTTCCCCGGATAACTTCATTGATAATCTTGTTTCTCCTCATGAACAGCTAACATTCTCCTCACAAACTCCATTCCCATGGTCTCCACTTTCCTAGTCTCTCTTACATTCAATGCTGCATGTGTGACAATAGGTACAAAGTACACCCTGTACAACACTTTCTTACACTTCAAGGCACTTCTCTTCTCTATAGCAAGTCTGTTAACACCTATAGAACAACTCCCTCGCTGTTCTCTTCTTATTAATCCTCTCTACTCCACCATTCACCTCAATTATGCTTCCATATATTTTACATTCTGTACTTTTCTCAGCTCAACTCCATCCAACCTTATAGCTTTATTAGGCCTTACCCTCTTCCTTGTTATTACCATTACTTCACACTTTACCATGCTAAATTTCACAAAGAAAACATAGTGAGAATCATTAAATTTAATCAGACCATTCACTAGAATTCATTCAGAAAGCCCTTAAAAAGCTGAAATGATTAAGATATATTTAAATATGGACTAATCCCCTAATATCTCATTTAGTAGAGTAGTGGTGTATTAACTATTATCAAAAGGTAAATAGGTTCAGTCCCTGTTAGGTGTATTTTTCAAATACATCACAATCATGTGCAACATTATTAAAGTTTAAAAAAAAAACATACAAATTATATAACATTAAATAACCTGAAAGTATAGTTAAGTTAGGCCTTGATAGGAAAAAAAAATCTCTTCTTTTTTCATTTCTTTCAACACTCTTCACATTTACAATTGCTTATCATTTTCACAGTTCACATTATTTTTAATTTCCAGAAATATTCCCTTTTCATTATCATATTTTACGAAAAACGTGTACCGTATTGACCCTAATTGTCGTGCTGCGTTTATCTCTTTTGAAAACTGTACCCATTTTATATGTGCAGCCTAACAATTTTCACTAAATAAAAATGGCATATTCCTACAGGTGTCTATTTTGTATTATGTCAAAACAAGGCTGGAGGGAAATCGGGTATGTCTAATAATAATAATAATAATAATAATAATTTAAAGGTCATAATGAAGTGATAGAGGATCCACACCCTTCTCTGTCACTGAAATGATGGGGGTAACGCCAGGTTGGGTGTTGTTCCGTTCTTTATGGCTGGTTTGAGACGTAGCCTACTCCTTTCGTCCTTTTATTTTTCGTCTTATCACGTGGTAGGTTGTACTATAGTTGTGCCAATACAGTATATCCGAAACTTCTTATCTCCTTCACTATAATACTATATTATTAAAAATATGTGTTTATTAAAATTTAAAATAATGTGTAACTATGTAAGGGATAAGAAGTGTGAAGTGTTAAAAGTCTATGAAGAAATGAAGAGAGAAATGTATTTGTTTCTATCAATTCCTAACCCAACTATTATCCTTTCAGTTTGGCTTCCTTTCCTAACATAAACATTGTTTACATATGTTAACCCTTTGAGTGCTAACGTCGCTCAGAGCGATGCACGAAATATCTGCTAAACTTGCCAGCGTCGCTCACAGCGATCCCTTGTTTTTGAGCTCTTAGTTCAGTATTAAGTCAAGAGATAGGTAGATTTTATTTCCACTGCATTCTCGTATATTCAAGCTACTTTTATTTGTCTTTGCGATATATCTAACCTGAAAATTATTTTATAACTTTTTACTTTATGAGTTTTATCTTTGGCCTTGTTTGTAAACATGGCTACTAAGAGGAAAGCTGTGATTCAAGACACAGAAATACTTGCAATATTTATTGACAGCTCAACCCAGAGTGATCAATTTGTTTGTCATTCTGAAAGCAGTGATTCTGAACTTGTAAATAATGAAACTGAACAGGAATTTTATTCTAGTGAAATTGAAAGATTGGAACAAGTAGGAGTGGCAGCTGACATTGATGACACGAGTGTGAATACTAGTTATTCCTATAGGGATGAAATAAATTTTGAAGATCAGGATAATCCACCCCAACCTCTTCATATTTATGCAAAAATAACAGGTTTGAAGTCCTCTCACCATCCCCTTCTGATTCCAACCCAATTATTTATTTTAGACTTTATTTTACTATAACCCTGCTAAAGTTGATGGTCATTGAAACAGCTGCTATGCATAACCCAATTTTAGCGTAAAATCTAAAGTTAGTTTTTTTTGTAAACTTTGTTATTTACTCAGTTTTTTATGTTCTTTTCAGTGATTTATTCTATTTCAAGCTATTTAAATTTTCAATGCTTAAAAATTAATGTTAAATAAAACAGTAAAATTTTTTTTTAAATATCTTGGCTAGTGATTTTTTTATTATATTTAAAAATTAAAAAAGTATATATATAATTATATCATCGGATTGGCAAGCATGTTAGCTAGTTTATGTAAAAATTTGAGTGCAAGAAGTTCAAAGACTAATGAGTTATTAAAATTTAAACAAACTCCTGCATTTTTCAGGAAAATAGCTTGGAACTTTTAGCACATTTTTTTTGTCATTTCTCTTGGTACTCAAAGGGTTAAATAGTTATACACAACTATATTAAAAAATAATATGAGATAACTGCCAAAAACCTTCATCATATCCTGAAGTTGAATGTGATTACATTTTGTGCCAAATTGAGTTTGTAACCTGTTAATATCTGTAATATGTTAATATCATAATGTGAACATTTAAATCAACTGCATTTAATATAAAATGTAACATTTTGTAGCTGCCTTTCCTATGGCTAGGGATTCAAGAAGATTGACTACGGCTCAAGGGGACTCTGGTTTGATTCTAGATAAGACCTAAAATAATTAAATAATATGTCAAAAGGACTCTGATATGATTCTAGTAGGACCTAAAATAATTATATCTATTTTAAGTGCCCTCTGGTTTGACAGAGACTAGCAGAATTAAGTATTTGCATAGAGTTCATTTTCTATGATCAATAGTATAATATTTATCTTGGATATTTACTGTTAGTTTTATCGTATTAAGTTAATTTGGTTTGTAAGTTGTGTTTAGAAAGTGAACTCCAACCAAACTAAAAATAATAACCTGTTTGATAGGGGTTGAACCCATTAAGAAAATTTCTCCTGTTCCGATTCTTGTTCTAGCTAATTGGGTTCAGTGATGAAATCCTGGATATAGTTTTATTGGGAGCAGACAACTCACATTTGGCTGTTGCTACCAACAGTACGGACATAAAACTTTACAAAATATGTGATATGGGCTGCCAACTTCTGCGTGGTCACACCGACTTAGTTTTGGCACTGGCTGTTACTCCCAGCAACACAGATTTGCTCCTTTCTTCAGGGAAGGTTGGTACTTTGTGATAATAAATGCAATATTACTCAGATTATTTGTATATTAATCTTAGTTTTTGTCTGGCTGTACTAGAATTGTTTGTTTTAACCATAACTAAATATAAACTATGTACACCCGGTCTGGCGGTTGAATGGTCTAAGGCAGGCTTGCACAACTTGTGATAGAGGCCAAACTGCTACCAGAAAAACAGCATTTCTTTATCGTTGTTGGTTGACAATATTGAGTCAATAGTAATGTTATCAAACATTAATATCAATATTGATGATGATAATATTAATAATTAGGGATGAGATTCTAAAATCCTTGAATCCATCCATTGAATCTTTGAGGATTTGAGACTCAAGTCCTTAAACTTGGGGTGTGTGAAGCTTCAAAACTTCAACTTGGCTTCGAAACAAATGTCAGCTTTGACTTTGCTTCGCAAAAAATTCTAGCTTCGACATTTACAAAGCTTTGCCATTAAAAATATTGAGAGCAAAAATACTCAATCTATGGGAACATAATCTCACTCTGAGCTGTTGTATACATAACTAATTAGTAATTAATATTTATATGGAAAAAAACTGTAGTAATTGACTTGTAGGTTGTGAAAATAACTTGATTTATCGGATCGAAATGAAATATTACAAACAATTGGGTAATAAAATGATTCCAATTACTTTTAGTGTATAAAGTTATATGTAATAAAAAAAATAAAAAAATTCGAACCTCGCTTCAACTTAGAGAATATTTCATATATTTGATTCAAGTTCGCTTCAAATTGAAAAGGTGGACTTCACACAACCCTATTTTAATTTTTTTTTTTTTTTCAATTTTCCAAGTGAAATTTGTTTTAGAGCTCTAATAGCTTATTGGTGATTCAGAACCAATCATAATTATAGGATTAACTCAACAACCAGACCCTAGACCAGTAATTTAACACTTAACTGAATGTATTATAAGAATGCTAACATTTAGTTACTATTTGTATTTTATATTATTATATTATATTTATATTTCCTCTTATATTCATAATGTTTTCCAAGATTCTAATTCAGACTCGAGATTTGGGAATCAAAGGTAAATTGGAGTTTTGGGTTTGAGACTCGGATTCGTAAAATAGTGGATTCGACCAAACTATAACAATAACAACAACAACAATAATAATAATAATAATAATAATAATAATAATAATAATAAATAATAATAATAATAATAATAATAATAATAATCATAATAATAATAATAATCATAATAATAATAATAATAATAATAATAATAATAATAATAATAATAATAATAATAATAATAATAACAATAACAAAACAATAATAACGATGACAACAACAAAAATTACAACAACAAACAACAACAAAAACCACAACAAACAATTAATAAAATAATAATAGACAGTGATGATAATGATGATGATGATGATGATGATGATGATGATGATGATGATGATGATGATGATGATGATGATGATGATGATGATGATGATGATGATGATAAATAATTAATAAAAAAAATTATAATTATAATTATAATTATAATAGTAAATATAACTATAATAATTATTATAATAATATTTTGAGAGTATATTCTAATTTAAAACAGAATTAAAAATTATACATTTCCTTATTATGTTTACTTGAAGCAAAATTACATTTATAATACTTTAATTAAAACGATGTAATTTCCTAATCATTTCACAAACTTAATGAGAGGTATTACACCCATTTTTTTTAGCAACGAGAGTGTTGTACTCTGGGGTTATATTTGTAGTAGACATCTTCAATGTGTCTTCCAAGTGAACATAAATCAGTCAGACAAGAACACTTTATTTTTATTCATAAACATAAACATAATAAAGAAAGTTTGTTTACTAATGTAGGAAAACTGCCAATAAGGCTGAATGTTTTCATTGCAGTTGCGATAAGATTTGTGTACTTTTCACTATCTAGACTTATGTAGAATTCTTGTGGACTAATTTCTTGGTACTTATTTCTGTAATCTGTTTAACACTGAATATCAATAGCGTTCAGCTGCGTTTAGAATGAAAAGTCTGCTGGATCCACTGAAAAGGGATCTTCAATCGTATTCAATTGAATGTATTTTTCTTTAGGCAAAGTGAGTCTTCTATCACATTATTCACACATATCAATTTCCATATCATATTTTCCCCCTAGCTCAGCGTGCTTGTAATGAGGAATATGCTGTGCACAAGTGGGAAAGTGATGTATTTAACCTTTCAACAGCTGGTTTCTGAAAAGCTTTAATTTCATTTTGAAAGGATTTTTTGATGAACATTCATACATTCAGTTAAGTGTAAAATTACTGCTCTGGGGTCTGGTTGTTAAGTTCATCCTATAATTATAATTGGTTCTGCACCATCAACGAGCAGTATTAGAACTCAAAAACAAATTATACTCAAAAAATTGTTTTTTTAAAAGGATTTGAGTCTTGAATCTGAAATTTTCTCGAATATCCTTAATGATTTGAAGAATTTAAGGGTCCCATCCCTAATTTAAACACAAACATAGTTTTTATATTATCACACTATTGACTTTATAAAAAAAATTGAGTGAAATAGAGAAGAAAAATAATTGCCTACTATTCCATTTTGAATTTAAATAAACTGTTAAAAACACTCTGGTAAATTGAAGTTGGAGTAAAATAAAATTTGCCACACCTTTAGCTTTAGAAATGCAACCTATCTATTTAAATTAAAAAGAAATAGATAAATTTTTTTCACAATGAATAATTAAAAAAACAAATAGAAACTAATTTCTAAAATAAAATAAAATTAAAGGAATTTATAGCAACTAACTTCTGTTGAGGCCTGGTGGTAATCTTGATTTGGTAATCCATTGGTGGGCCAGTTCCCACTGTCTAAGTTGAGAACTGTTGCACTGTTCGGGAAATATTCTTAATATGTTGGTGGTGTAGCAGGTTTGAAAGTCCTGGTTGTGGACACCAGCATGGATGGGTACAGGCTTGTCTGGATCTTTGTGGTTTGTGTCAAAATGATGATTGTTCATTCGCTGTCTGAGAGAACATGTAGTAATGTCTATATATTCTGCATCACATGATTTGCACTGTAGTTGATATACCAAGCTATTTGTTTTGCAATTGTAATGACCAGGGATTTTGTATTCCAATTTAGTAACTTTGCTATTGAAGGATGTAGCTGGTAGGTGGATCCCACATGTTCTGGAATAGGGGCCGTAAGGGTATGATCCTTTGGTAGTCCTATCTGATTCTCAGGAAATTTGGGGTGGATTAGGATATTATGAAGATTAGGAGGTTGTTTGAAAGCGACTCTTGGAGATGAACTAAGAAGGTTTTGGGTTGGGGTAAAACTGGTTAGGAACTTGCAGCCACTTTTAAGGATTGTGTTTATTCGATGTAGACAGGATGTATTTTGTTGTGAGAGAGATGTCTACATATATCCCCAGAGGCTAAGTGTTGTCTCTGGAGACTTGGTTGTTTATTAAAGGCTTGTGTGAACCTCTGCCTTGGAAGGCAGAAGAGAGCTGTTCTCAATATTCAGCTAAATCACTAGGCTATGAGCATATTTGTTTGGCTTGTGGCAAGTCTGTATGGTAGAGATATTTTGGTTTATGAGGGTGGGCTGCTGTGATAGTTGAGATTTTGTAGTTGATTGGTGGTTTTTATGGGATTTTTGTTGTTTTCAAGGAAGGTGAGACTATGATATGACTTATTGGGGTAAAGTATAAGGGTCTAAAATTGTTGAGATTATCTAGAAAGATGTTCATTGATGCTTCAAAGTTAGGTCAGATCATGAAAATGTCATCGATATAATCCATACAGCTATACAGAGGGTTTGGTGGACAGGAATAGCAAAAGTATTAATTAATTATTAGCACCCATTTTACTATTATTAGCACTGCGTCTTACTACCCGTTTGGGTTGTATGCACAAACAAAAAAAAGCATTCTTCAAGTAGCCTATGGACAGATTTTCATATGAGGAGCCATTCATGTACCATAGCTGTACAGAAAGAAGTGCAGAAAGATGTTTACGGTTAAAAACCTGTGAATAGGAAGATTGGGAACATTCCTGTGAAGTAATTATCGAAATGTCAAGCGGTTGGCACAGTTTTAGTGTAACTAAAGTGAGAAAAACAAATCATAGCTATTTATTGGTAGTTCATCAAATTGACATTGAGTAGTAGGTTAAGATACAGTTTTCTAGTTCCCACAAATGCTAAAAGCAGTACACCACCATTCCAAGTCAGCGTGTTTCATTTATTAGAGGTACAGGTTAAATTTTTTTGTTTAAAATACTATCATTCGCGTTAAATAGATAAACAGTTCTTGGTGACATACATATTATAATGCCCTCACTCGGCTAGTAACACAAACAATATTAAGACATGTTGAAAAAAAAAAGATAAATTTATTCCCTCTAAGGGATAGACAGATTGCCACGTCACCTTGAATTAACGTGTGTCTGTGTTACAGGATAACACTGTTCGTATGTGGCTGATGGAGCCACTGACTAACGTAGTCACTTGTATCGGTGTTGGGTCTAGACACACAGAATCGGTGGGTTCTATTGCATTGAGCTCATTGTCAGCCTCCTACTTTGTTTCAGCGAGTCAAGATTCTTGCATCAAGCTGTGGGATGTACCTAAAACACTAAAACCAGGTCAGTGGGGATCCTCTTTGGTGACAGTTTCTAAGAGTCCACAAGTCACGGTGCATACATAGTCTTCTAATGTGCGGGTGTATTGGAAAAAAGCCAATGCAAGTATATCACTGAAAACAGCTTACTATTTGGTTTGTTGTAATTTGTATTGTACATTTTGGGCCTAGTTTTTATTATATTTAGTACGCGTCACTGCCCTATAGGTAATACCTAAGACTAATTACCTGAAATTGATTAGGAATTGGGCACGGTTGATTTAGTATGGAATGGACCCATCCATTTTGCGTGGAGGGTAGAGTGGTTGATCCTAGTTTAGATTGAGATTCGCAACTTTGAGCGTCACGTAATCCTGATTAAGACAACTGGCGCTTAGAAATTATATTTAGTTCTGAATCTTAAGGGCGTGTTTGTAATGCTGGTTTTTCAAATAAAATAAATACATATCCTGTTCCAAATATATTATTTGATATTGGTGTTATTATTAATGGAAATTGATAAAACATAATGTCGCTACCTGGTCCCCACCTTTGGGCATTTTGTCAGGATGGCCTATGAGATGGGGTGTAGCGTACAAGACAAGAGATGGGGGCAACTTGTTATATAACGTGTTGTGCCAGTAACCCAATGATAATTACTTACACGATTTGACTTACAATGTGAGCTTGTCAGGAACACCCTGTGAACTTAAAGGTCTGACTCATTAGCGCTGAATATGTTTCGGAGAACAGGACTCATGCGCGTGAGTATGTCCGGAGAACGTCTGTCTAATTCGATGCTTAATCACTCAGACTGTACAACTGAATTTTAAACAAACTGCAACCGACTGGGGCTCTCTGCCCCAAACTTTAATAGCTATCTACCTGAAAGGGGACTTACCTCTTGCTTGTTTGGTCATGTCTTCCAGCTCTCTCAGGTAAACATTAATTTGCAACACTTTGTTGAACAAAGTGCATACTCACCACTATGTAACATACATCATGGCAGCTATTTAAGATTGTATGAATCAGCATTCTGGCAATACCGTCCACTCCACATGTCGTCAATGTTTAATCTTACCTAATGAAAGTAGATTAGGGAAAGAATACAAATAATTACACTAGGGATAATTACATAAAGAAAAAAATAATTGATAAGTGAAAATTGAATTAGAAAGCCCAGGTAGAGAAATAGGGAGTAAATGTTTAGAATAAAATGCACAAACATGACATCTTAATCTATTTGGTCTTTTATAGTGGAATTAGCCCCACACACATTGAAACGCAAATAAAATTTTAATTTTCAGGCATTTTTGCCTTCAACAAGTAAGAGAGGGAAAGAGAGGGAAAAAATACCACTCCAACAAATACAAAACCACTCCATTTTTTTATCCAAAACTAAAACATGTAGTAAACTGTTGAGGGCGCAAAATAAAATTTCCAAATTTTACTCCAACAACAGTTTACTAGGTCTTTGCTTTGAATGTAAAATGAAGTAGTTTAGCTATTTGTTCAGTATTCTTCTTCTCACTTTCCCTTCTTTTGGTTTGGTATAGGCAACAATGCCAACATATTAAAACTTTATTTTTATTTCAATATGTGTTGTGTGTGTGTGTGTGTGGTGTATGTGTATTGATAAACAAATGAAATTAAACATGTCACCTTTGTGCATTGGATTCTAACCACATTTTTTCTCTTTTCTTAGGTGGATCTTATTATTAAATTTGTTGTTATAGGGCTTTCTGTCTTTATATCTATCAATTAGGACAATTACCATTAATATAAAATATTTACACTTCAAAATATATTTCATTACCTTGGTTTATATATACTTTTACAGAGCATTATGTAAAATTGCCATTACAGGATTGGAGGTGTACCTTAACCCCAAATTCACGAGCGTGCTCACGAGAAGGATATTAACTGTGTGTCTGTTTCACCTAATGATAAAATCATAGCATCTGGCTCCCAGGACAAGACAACAAAGGTTAGAAAACATGAATATTTTACTTAGCATGCCAATTCTCTAGCATTGAGATATTCAGGTTTGTGTTGTGTTCAGGACTTTTCATCACTCAAGTTTAAAGTGTGATGGTGTGATGGATGTTTTAGATTGTTAGCTACCAAAAACACACTTGCTTATGACTTGGGATTGTTATTAATTTTGTGCCTCGCTTGAACACCTTCAAATTGTACAGGAGTTTGATTTGAAACACATTATAAGTAAATTATCATTCAGAATGAATGTGCTGCCGTTAATGTTCACAGATATAAACATCAGGCATCACTATCATTCTATCGACACATTGTTTGCTATACTTTGTTGATAAACCATCTGTAACTTTTATTGGTCATTCAAATAGTATTTGCTTTATACATGCATTCTAATGTACTTGCTCTAAACTATTTGTGAGGAAGAAATTAACAACAAAATATTAATAGAAAATGTTGATTCCTAATACATTGAATCAATTCATTGATTCTTACTTGTATCAAAATAATCAAGAATCATTCATAATTTCTTGTTTTTTGATGCATGATTCTTTGCTCTTAAATCATCCCAAAAAATGAAAATCCTGTTATTTAGATAAAATGGCAACTTTAAAAATTGGGTTATTTTCCATTGTGAGCCAATGTTATTGGAAGTTTTTTTTTTTGCTGTTTTGCTTTAGTAGCAACCCATTTTAAATGTACTCAACATGAACTTTGTGTTTTAGTGATCTTGCACAAATCAAACACTGTTGTTTAAATATATTGTTTTTACTATCCTCACTTTTTAGTGTGTTTGTTTACAAATACATTTCAGTATGACATGTAAAAAAGAGTGCCATTTTGCCTAAATGGTGAAGGATCAGAATCAAAAATCGAAAAATTGAGGTTAAAATTAAGAATAATATTTGGAATCAGAAGACAGAAAACAGGACTCGTAACATCTCTACAAAACATGTTTTAAATTTTAAGATATAACTTTAACACACAGCACTATCATCATCATCATCATCATCTTAGAGTTAGAAAGTTGAATAATTGGCCTCCACCCTAAACCAATTGTGCCATAATCGGGCAATGATTCAATTGGCATTGGATCAAGTCCTATTTATTAAGATGATAATTGGTTAAAAATGAGGTCGCCCAATGGCTAAATAATTTATAATAAAGGAAATTGACAAAACTAAAAAAAAGGAAAAATAAACTACTAAGATAAATTTGATGAAGAAAGCCCACCTAGGGAAAGAGGAAAAATGTGGGATGAATCCAATACACAAAGGTGACATCTTCTTCCTTTCTTTGTTTTCTATAGTAGAATAGTCACACACACATTTTTAACACAAATATAATATTTCGCCATTGTTGCCTTTGTGCATTGGATTCATCCCACATTGTCCTCTTTCCCTAGGTGGGTTTCTTACATCAAATTTACTCTTAGCATTTATTTTTCCTTTTTCTTTAGTTCTTCAATTTCCTATATTATAAAATTAAGATGATAATTGAATGAGCTTATGAAAATGTGTCATGTTTCTGAACTTATGTTGACTACATGTGTTAAAACATGTAGTTTAAAGTATAATAACTTGTTTCGCTTTGCAATTACTTATTTGTTTTGTTTTTCACAAAGGAGCTATTCTGAAGTGTTGTTACTTCTGAATGCCTATCATGTTCATGTTGCAGCTATGGTCTGCGGACGACCTGTCGCTGCTGGGTGTGTTGCGAGGACATCGACGTGGCGTGTGGTGTGTACGGTTTTCCCCCGTTGACATGGTGGTATTGACTACTTCAGCTGACTGCCTCGTCAAGCTCTGGTCGATTGGAGACCTCACTTGTATCAAGGTACACACTTAATGCTTTCTGCAAAATATTTGCATTTCAGGAAAAGCTGGATTTGCATCCTGTCCAATTTGAGGAAACAGTGACAGTGTGCATTATTAACAGATGAGACTTTTCACACAAGCTTTAAATTATCAAACACAAAGACCACTGATTAATTAACTGTGAGCCTACCTTTGCGAATGGTGACTGAGAATACCTGGAGTGATGAGATGATAGCTGGGGTGCCCCAATCTTGTTTCTTGAGCATTTAGTAATCATTTCACTCGAGAGAGTTTCATGGCTGTGTATCTCAAGGCTAAAAGAAATGCTTTGATCACAGTTTTATCCATTAGGATAAGAAAAGCACGGAACGAGCGAGCCTAGAGCCATTAGGGTAGAAGGGCGAGAATTGAGACAAATAACAATACATCAGTGCAGTGCTGACACCTAGTGATAATGAATATAGTTAATTAAAACAAAGAATAGAGCACAGCTGGCTCAGTAGATACATTCATACTAAACAGACAGCATATTGCTGGATTTTACTTTTGGAGGCTGACTGATGATAGAGTTGGATAGAATCCACCAGTTAAGTGGTTTAGGGGTGACATGCCCCCTTTTCACCACATGTCAGAATGTCATTCACCCCCTTTCCAAGATTGCGTAGCTCAAAAGTTGCATTCTGAATAATATACATATAATATTGAAAAAACTTTTCTATATTAGTACATAAATACATATTACTTTGATTATGTTTACTGTGGAGCCTTACAATTACATTAAAATTACCATTTAAGAAGTCTAGTGCATCAAACTAAACAAATTATTTATGCAAAGCCCGAAATATTTTGAAATATTGTAGTTTGAAGAAAAAAATGTTTTATAAACAGTTTTAGTTTGATTCTCCCCCGTAAAACTCTAAAATTCCCTCCCAGTTGAGAACCCTTGCACTAGTTTATGACTCCATATCTCCAATTTACTTTCGAATCCTAAATCCGAATCTTGGAAAAATTATGAAATAAATGGAAATATAAATACAATAGAATAATATAAAATACAAATAGCAGGGATGAAGACGATAAATCACTGACTGTGATTTTTTCACCGATGCCATTTGATCACTGTTACTCCCAGTGACTCGATCTCAAAAGTATCGGAGATTGAGATATCAGTGATCAGAGATACTCACATCAGATGGCAACAGTTACTCGAGCTATGGAGCTGGTATTGCTTCTTCTAGACACACGAGTAAATACTCGCTTTGCGGTCCTTGTTATTCTTTTATTTTCTACCAGCTAATTGAAAATTGACCTTATTGACTGGCATGTTTTATGTGTTATTTCTATTTAAAACACTTGATCTTGTAGAGCTCATTTTTCAAAAACAGTATCAGATTGCTACATAAAAATGACTTTAATGGATTAAATGTTTCATTCCTATGCGTTTCATTACAAAATATTTGTTGTTAAGAACAAAATCGAAAAGCGAGCGTACTAAGCGAATCACAATTCACATTATTTTTAAAAGTAGGCTAAGAAAAAAAATCATTTATTCTTTTTTTCGGTGATCCTATCCCCAAAATTGCAAATAATTAATTAAAATAAGTAACAAAATAGAAAAAATATAAATAAACCTTAATATTTACTATGCGTTGATGATCCTAATCATCCTATAGTCTAATCTAAAGTGTGTGTATATAATAATTGATTAAATATTTTCTAGCATCTCTTAATTTTATGTTAAGTCTCAGTGCTGTGGCTATGAGTTTTACTCCTTTATATTTAAATTAGTTTATTTGCTTCTAATATATGTATAGTTCATCTACTATTAGATGTATGGTATTTAAAATAAAATAACACTACAATAATATAATATATTATCTGCATTCCAAACAACATTTTCTAAACCATTCGCCATTTTGTTATGTTCATTTTTAATGTCACATAAATTTTAATTGTAGTAAAACAGATCACTAAATAAATTACATAATTGCAAGAGTTTCTCATAGTATGTCAAATAAGTTTTAATATTGGTACTTAAGTTTAACATAATATTGGTTGGACCACTAATTTTGCCCAAATTACATTAACATTTCACTATAAAATATTAAATAACATTTTTTGCTCTCTCTTCTTTTCAATTGTATGAAACTTCTTAAAACTCATACTTTTGTATTGACTGTACATTAGTCAGGCAATATGGAACCCAGCTAAAACCTGAAGATTAGGTAGCTGTATGTTAATTGTCAATGTTAGTGTCGACAGGAAGAGTTTATGTTAGTCCTTTAAGTATCAAATTCCATTGAAAGCCGCCAAACACCCGAGTAATAATTTTTCCTTCCAAGTTCCAACCAATTGTCATGGGACTATTCGAGTAAATACACAGTACTCAGAAATACTCGATACTCGATTATACTCGACTACTCGGACAGCAGCTAAATACTAGCTTTGACCGTGGCTGACAAAATATCAGTTCACTTTCACACTTCATTCTGTTGACTAAATGGTGACCAACAGGGGTGGACAGTGGTGGTCTTTGCTTTGATAAACTGTAACCAAAATAAACATAATGATAATTTACATTTTCTAAAGTATATTATTCATTCTTAAAGTAATTGTTGTTCTTTCACTGTTGATTCAAAAAGTGAATTTATTTAAGTTTAACAACAATCTGGGTAATTATCTAGTGATGAGAATGTAGACTTATATTTGAACAATAATACACATTATTTGTACTTTGTAAACAAATAATTTTTTTTTAAATGAGCGGGAAATAATTACCTAGAAACAAACTGTGAAAGTGAAAAAATATCGGTCCATCAAGACACTGTGAATGCCAGTCACAGTGAAAAGCCACTGGTATAAATCACCAATATTTTAAAATCACAATCACTGTAGTCACTGATATCGTAAAATCACTGTTTAGCCCATCTCTAACAAATAGTAACTAAAAGTTAACATTCTTTCTTAAAATCCATTAACTGTAACATCTATATATTCAGTTAAGTGTTAAAATACTGGTCTGGGGGCTGGTTGTTAAATTCATCCTATAATTATAATTGGTTCTGAACCACCAATAAGTGGTTTTAGATCTATAAAACAATTTTTTTTAAGAGATGGATGGAAATGACATTTTTATATCAGAACAAGACAGGAAATGAGTCATAATATTGGGACTGGAATGGGAAATTTAAAAAATGACGCCTTGGAATAACTCTAGATTAAAATAATTATATAATGTTTTTTGAACTAATATGGTAATACTTGTAAAAGCTTTGACATTATTAGATATAATACAAATAATATATCATAAAACATAATAATATAGATTAGAGATGGGTCGAATCCACTATTTCTCGAATCCGAATCTCGAATCTGAATCTACATTTTATTTTCGAAACTCAAATCTCAAATCTGAATCCTAGCAAATTGTTAGAAATTTTAATTATTTACAAATAGACTTACATTATACAATATAGGCCTAAACTGTAAATCAAGATTTATTTAAATCATGCTTTCAATTTTAATCAACCCCAACCACCCCTCACAAAATACAGGTTAAAATCCAGCCAAATTAAACAATCTAGACTCATATTATTGTTTGAAAATCAAATCAATCATAATTTGAGTGTCTCTTAGCTATTTTTAAAAGTGTTGTTAGAATGAGTTGAGTTTCTAAGAAAGCATGTGAAATAAACAGATTAGGTCTAGTTATCCTTTGATCAACTTTAATTATCATTGAAAGATTATAATTTATTTTAGTAAGAAAGTAAAAATACAAACGGATATTTTTAATAAAGACTAAAACAACATGCTTAACAATTAAACATACATTGGAAATAGTGAACTCATTAATGCCTAAGTATGTTTTATTATTATTTTATTATTATATCCATTATCTATCTTCGCGTAGAAAACCATTTAATAATACTTTAACATAACTATAATCTACCAAGATTTCACTGTTTAGTTATTTTAGTAAAAAAATAGTAATGATATCAATGTAAACATGTAAAACAATAGCTAAGAGACATTTTTCAAAAATTTTAATTTCCTTTTCACTACAATGCTAAAATCTCAAAATGGTTTGGTTATCATTATAGATATTTTTTTAAATTTGATCGTTGATTTATTTAAATATTATAAGTAAAGTCTTATCAGTGTATTAATACCTCATGATTTATGAATAAGATTGTTATCACTCACGGTAGTTGAGAAAACCTGTTAATATTTTAGCCTTAGGTTAAATGGTTATGTGGTTTCCATCTAGTGTAAACCTCTTTCTTCTGACGTGTCACTAGTGTAAATCTAAAGCATTGTTATGGACTATAACTTAACCATAAATGTAGTACTAACAATTTTTCTGGTTAAATGAGTGGCAACATAACACTAATGATTGCATTAGAATTGGTCGTTAGTGCTTTACTGGAAGATGGTGCGCATTGTCAGGTTGAAGACAATGTGGCCCTACAAATTCATTTTGACTTATAACACCCACGAAAATTTAACTCTAACAAAATATTTGTATTCATTGACCAGCACTAACGATTGCATCAGGTTTTGTCGTTAGTGCTGTACCGTAAGATGATGGGCGGGGTGAGGTTGACATCATCTTGGCCCTGCCCACTGATTTTGGCTTATAGCTCCCACTAAAAGGTAGCACTAACGAAATTTTTGTGTTCAATGACCAGCACTAACGATTGCGTTAGGTTTTGTCTGGCTTATAATATCCACAAAAATGTAGCACTAACGACATTTTTGTGTTTATTGAGCAGCACTAATGTAGCACTAACAAACGCATTAGGTTTGGTCGCTAGAGCTGCACTGTAAGATGGTTGGTTGGTGCCTAGGTTGATGTCAACTTGACCCCGCCCTATGAATTTGGCTTACAACTTCCACAAAAATGCAGCACTAACAATTTTTTTTCTACTTAGCAGCACTAACGTAGCACTAACGATTCCATTAAGTCCTTTTGTTAGTGCTTTCATGGGCGGAGCCAAGTTTATGGACCTTGTTGATAGACAGAGTACATTAACTCACAAGCTTTCCAACTTGTTTGTCTCACCACAGGCAGTAAAATACCCCCTCCAAGTTGCTACACAACAAAGAAGATAACTGTATCCAATAGAGATTGAGCCAGTAGTACTTGCTAGAACAATAAGTGGGCTTTATTTCCTGCCCGAACCCTTGCCGGGATAAATTCCTGACATTTTCCCAAGATTTCGGGATCTTGTCCACACCCTCCCTTTTTTTTTTAAAGGATTTGAGTCTCTAATCTGAAAGTTTTTTTTAGATCCTCAAATATCCTTATGAATTTGAGGATTCGAGGTGCCATCCCTTCATCTTATGTGTGACTTCTTCCACTATAGAAGACAGAAGAAATGAAAAAGAGTCACTTTTTTTTTACCTTGGATTCTACCAATATTTTTTTGCCCCTTCTCTAAGTGAGATTTCTTTACTCATTGTTCACACATTAATTTATTTTCCCTCTTTTTTTAATTATTTCTTTGTTAATGTTGGTACTTGTAAAACACTTGAAGGACTGTCTTACAGACTCTGGAAGGTCACAGCTCCTCTGTCCTTCGTGCAGAATTCCTCTCGAGAGGGATGCAACTCATCACCACAGGAGCTGATGGTCTACTCAAATTGTGGAGTATCAAATCAAGCGAGTGTGTTGCTACATTTGACCACCACGATGCCAGGGTGTGGGCTTTAGCAGGTACTCACAATATGTGTTGTTGTTTTATGCCTAATTTTAGCAACAAGGACCTACTGATTTATAACTTTAGTGGATATTAGTGTCACAAATCTCTTTAATGCTGCAATAGTCCATTTGTTGGCAGGTATACAGCTATTCTCTATTCTCAGTATTCTTTGTTGGAGTTAATACTAGGTTGTCCTTTGTGCTATTAGGGAGACGGGAGATACTTCTGTTAGCAGAGAGGGAGATACTTCTATTAGTAGAGAGGGAGATACTTCTGCTAGCAGAGAGGGAGATACTTCTTTTAGTAGAGAGGGAGATACTTCTTTTAGTAGAGAGGGAGATACTTCTGCTAGCAGAGAGGGAGATACTTCTGCTAGCAGAGAGGGAGATACTTCTTTTAGTAGAGAGGGAGATACTTCTTTTAGTAGAGAGGGAGATACTTCTGCTAGCAGAGAGGGAGATACTTCTGCTAGCAGAGAGGGAGATACTTCTTTTAGTAGAGAGGGAGATACTTCTGTTAGCAGAGAGGGAGATACTTCTGCTAGCAGAGAGGGAGATACTTCTGCTAGCAGAGAGGGAGATACTTCTTTTAGTAGAGAGGGAGATACTTCTGCTAACAGAGAGGGAGATACTTCTGCTAGCAGAGAGGGAGATACTTCTTTTAGTAGAGAGGGAGATACTTCTTTTAGTAGAGAGGGAGATACTTCTTTTAGTAGAGAGGGAGATACTTCTGCTAGCAGAGAGGGAGATACTTCTGCTAGCAGAGAGGGAGATACTTCTTTTAGTAGAGAGGGAGATACTTCTTTTAGTAGAGAGGGAGATACTTCTGTTAGCAGAGCGGGAGATACTTCTATTAGTAGAGAGGGAGATACTTCTGCTAACAGAGAGGGAGATACTTCTTTTAGTAGAGAGGGAGATACTTCTTTTAGTAGAGAGGGAGATACTTCTTTTAGCAGAGAGGGAGATACTTCTGCTAGCAGAGAGGGAGATACTTCTTTTAGTAGAGAGGGAGATACTTCTTTTAGTAGAGAGGGAGATACTTCTGTTAGCAGAGCGGGAGATACTTCTATTAGTAGAGAGGGAGATACTTCTATTAGTAGAGAGGGAGATACTTCTGCTAACAGAGAGGGAGATACTTCTTTTAGTAGAGAGGGAGATACTTCTTTTAGTAGAGAGGGAGATACTTCTTTTAGTAGAGAGGGAGATACTTCTGCTAGCAGAGAGGGAGATACTTCTTTTAGTAGAGAGGGAGATACTTCTGCTAACAGAGAGGGAGATACTTCTTTTAGTAGAGAGGGAGATACTTCTTTTAGTAGAGAGGGAGATACTTCTGTTAGCAGAGAGGGAGATACTTCTGCTAGCAGAGAGGGAGATACTTCTTTTAGTAGAGAGGGAGATACTTCTTTTAGTAGAGAGGGAGATACTTCTTTTAGTAGAGAGGGAGATACTTCTTTTAGTAGAGAGGGAGATACTTCTGTTAGCAGAGAGGGAGATACTTCTGCTAGCAGAGAGGGAGATACTTCTGTTAGTAGAGAGGGAGATACTTCTGCTAGCAGAGAGGGAGATACTTCTTTTAGTAGAGAGGGAGATACTTCTTTTAGTAGAGAGGGAGATACTTCTGCTAGCAGAGAGGGAGATACTTCTGCTAGCAGAGAGGGAGATACTTCTTTTAGTAGAGAGGGAGATACTTCTTTTAGTAGAGAGGGAGATACTTCTGCTAGCAGAGAGGGAGATACTTCTGCTAGCAGAGAGGGAGATACTTCTTTTAGTAGAGAGGGAGATACTTCTGTTAGCAGAGAGGGAGATACTTCTGCTAGCAGAGAGGGAGATACTTCTGCTAGCAGAGAGGGGAGATACTTCTTTTAGTAGAGAGGGAGATACTTCTGCTAGCAGAGAGGGAGATACTTCTGTTAGCAGAGAGAGAGATACTTCTGTTAGCAGAGAGGAGGTGGCTGCTACCTGCTTAAGCCGGAGGTGTTGAGAGGTGTGTGATTCATTGTGTTACGTCTTTCAACAGTTATTTGTAAAGTTCGACAGCGAGAGATCTTGAAATATTTAGAGATGAACAAATATATGTTCTACTCTACTATATAATGAGGGCATGGAAATGAGGGAGGGGGAAAATATTATGCCAAGGTCAACTATTTATGAGGGTGCAGTTTCAGTCCTTTAGTGAGCCAGACAGGAAGTAGAGATTAAAGGAGTGTTAAACTAAACAATATTTACTGGGTGTCAAACCAAGAGTACATCTTAAAGGGATTTTAATATACCAAAGTTACATATAAACTATAAAGGGCTTAAAGCCTAGTTAACATGTTGGAGTTTAAAACCTAGAAACCATTTAAGAGGTGTCAAACATAGTATTTAAAAGTCTTGTTGGAACTCTGCCAATAAAAAAATATACAAAACACCATTTTAAAAGAAATTTACTAATTTAATTTAATTTCCATAAAAAATGTAATAATATTAATTGAAAGTTATCACTACTTTGTAACAACCTTATCTCACTGTTTTGCATTAACTCTGCCACAACTCCCCAGTACAACATTATATTTATTTGGAAGAAGGTATATGAAAGGTGGATAGAAACATATAAAATGAACGAACACAATATGGCTTTTACAATGAAAAGAACACAGTTCACACTTTACATTGCTGCCAAAGGACAAAGAGGTAATGGTTGCCTCTTAAAGAAAATTGATCATCACTGCCCAATCCCCCGACCTAGGTTTCATTCTATCATCAAGGGAGGAGTGTGAAACGCAACTTCCTAAAAGAGGGAAAAAAAACACACACTAAAGGGAGAAAATGGAAAATTGTAAAGAATGATAGGACAAATAGATAGGAACATGTAAAAAGTATAACATAAAGGACAAACACAGGAAAAGGACATTGGATGTGAATATATAATATATTTCCATAAGGAAAACCTCTTTTCGCTTTATGAGGTAATTGTATTATATGAGGTGTGGCTACTAAAAAACCAGACTAATTTTTTTCCACTTACCTAAGGTCTCAACAACAACCAGCAGGGTCAGATATTGATCTATTTTCTTTTCTACCTCCACCTTCCAAATTTCAAGGTCATGCAACCGACAGCTCAGCCGTAGCCTTTGTTTGAAGTGGACCGTGTACCTGAGCTCTGTCGGAGTTATGTTGAGTGTAAAAGGTGAGCTGCGTGTCAACGTGAAGTTTCTTGTAAAACTTGGGAAATCCGCTACAGAAACTTACAATTTGTTAAAGGAAGTTTATGGTGATTAGTGTTTATCTCATACCTAAGTATTCTATTGGTTTAAAAAATTTAAGGAGGGGAAGAAAGCGATCGAAGATGATAAAAATCGATGCTTGAGCATTCGAGTAATTGCTGACTTAATTAATATCGAGTAATTGCTGACTTAATTAATATCGATAAGGAAACTATTCTACAAATTTTACATGAAAATTTACACATGAAAAAAGTTTGCTCTAAAATGGTGCCAACACTGCTCACTCCTGAGCAAAAGAAAACTTGAATGAACATTTGTGCTGACATCCTTCATAACACCGAACATATTCATTGGAAGAGTCCCAGTTCACCGAGAGAAACGAAAGCACGGAGGAAAAAGTCCAAATTCAAAGCAATGATGATAGTTTTTTTTTATATCTGAGGGATTGTTCACATTGATTGGGTACCTGAAGGTCAGACTCTTAAACAGGTTTACTATAAGGAGGTTTTGACAAACCTTCGTGAACGCATAAGAAGAAGAAGACCCAGAATGCGGAAGAACGGCTTGTGGATCCTTCATCAGGACAACTCACCAGCACATAAAGTGCTGTATATCCAGAGGTTTTTGGGAAAGTACAAGATTCCCATGTTGGGACATCCACCCTACTCACCTGATGTAGCCCTGTGTGACTTTTTTCTGTTCCCAAAGATCAAGTCAGCACTAAAAAAAACACGTTTAGAGTCTGTTGATGCTGTTAGGGAAAAGCGACAGAGCTCTTGAATAGCCTCTTAGAAAAGGACCTGAAACATTGTTTCCAACAGTGGAAGATTCATATGGTAAGTTGTAGGGATTGGGGAGGGGACTACATTGAAGATAATGACATGTCCATTGAGTAATTTTGTAAATACACTTTTTTAGAGCATCAGTCCGGTTATTTAATAGCCAAACCACGTATTTGGAAGAAGGTATAAGAAAGGTGAATAGAAACACATAAAAGGAAGGAAAAATAAATGGCCACTTATGTAGTTTGCACATTTCTTTAACCACAATTTAAAGTTAATTTAATTATGCCAATTTAACTATACTAAATATTTTTTCTCATGATACATTTTTTCCTAAAAACTATCCCATCCTCACTTCATGCTAATGATTGTACCCTCTGTCAAAATTCTAACTTCTTTATCCCTCTCCTATAAGTGTAAATATGAAGGAAGCTTAGCAAGTGATAAGATTTAGAGCATGAAAAAATCATTTTATATGGGATAAATGTCATGTAATTTGACCATGATTAGGGAAAATTAGGTTATTATATGTATTATATTAAAACGAGTGATTTCAATGTTATTAGGGACAAGACCTCAAACGCCTTGAATCCTTAAGAATCTTTGAGGATTCGAGAAAATTTTTGTATTCAAAACTCTAATCCTAAAGAATCTTGTTTTGTTTTGGATTTTTCAATTAAAGTTTGTTTTGTAGTTCTAATAATGCTTAATATATGCTCAGAACCAATAATAACTATAGGATGAACTTAACAACCAGGCCCCAAATTAGTAACTTAACACTCAACTTAATGTATTAATGTTATAATGAATGGATTATAAGAAAGAATGTTAACATTTAGATACTATTTGAGGGGTGTGGGAATATTCAAAATTTCAAATAATTTTGAATAATTAACAGCGAATATTCAATTCAAAACTCTGAATAGCAAGATCTGATAGTAGTGTCATAAAACCATTAAAAGTCCTGTCCTGTAAGTTTAAAAGTTTACAGGGAGGTGACCCAGACAATAGAGGTTAAAAGGGGTGTCAAGCTTAGAGAACCTTTAAGGGGTGTCAATTCTAGATAACATTTAAGGGGGATCAAGTCTAGAGACCATTTAAAAGGTTTCAAACCTAGAAAACATTTAAGGGATATCAAGCCTTGAGAACATTTAAGGGTTGTCAAGCCTAAATAACATTTAAGGGGGGATCAAGCCTGGAGAAAATTTAAATGGTTTCAAACCTAGAAAATATTTAATGATGTTCAAACTTAGAGAACATTTAGGGGGGCCTAGATAACATTTAAGAGATGTCAAACCTAGCGAGCATTTGAACATATTTAAGAGGAGTCAAGCCTAGATAACATTAAAGAGGAATCAAGTCCTGAGAACATTTAAGGGGTGTCAAACCTAGAGAGCATTTAAAAGGTTTCAAACCTAAAAAAAACATTTAAAAGGCCTAAAACCCAGAACATATTTAAGGGGTGTCAAGCCTAGAGAACATTAAGGGGTGTCAAACCTAAAGATCATTTAAAAGATTTCAAACCTAAAAAAAAAAAATTTAAAGGGGGTCAAACATAGAAAACATTTAAGGGGTGTTAAGAACTAATTTTATCATCCATTACTGTTGTGTTATTTTAGTAAATCTATTATTGTATAATATGAAAGTGTTAGAGGTATGAGCGAGACTAGTAATAACATTCAGTTTACAG
Source organism: Timema podura (assembly GCA_033556935.1). Taxonomy (NCBI): domain Eukaryota; kingdom Metazoa; phylum Arthropoda; class Insecta; order Phasmatodea; family Timematidae; genus Timema; species Timema podura. The sequence continues at coordinate 12,289,387 of JAVRXN010000011.1, forward strand.
CCAGTCCCTGTGATGAATGGAGCGAAGGGGTCACTTGGTGTATGCATTTCAGTGGGTTGATGTGCAATAGTACCTTCTGGCTCAGTGAGGGAAGCAACAGGAAACTACCACACTCCTAATTTCCCTAGTAAGCCTTTTCAGAGCTGCATAGGCTTTCAGCTGACAGTGGAAATGTTTAGGATCCAACCAAACTTTGGGCTGAGTACTAATCATCACACAAACAAAAGTAGGCCCTAGGTATTAGAACATGAGAACTACACTTTGAAATAGTAGAAACGATGAAAGAATCAAAATATGACCTTGCTAATTGTTTATTAATCAGCCCATATATCTACCCTTTCAAATAATAGTAATGTTTTAATTAAAATAAATATAATCTCTACACCGACCAGTTAAACACTCTCATATAATTTTTAAATTTAAATTTCTGTCAAAAACTTATCACAAAATTTAAAAAATTTGATTTAGATGAAACATGTTGTTTAAAAAACTGGATCAAAAGTTTCTCTCATTTTCTTGAAATGTTTCATTAAATTCAGTCTTTTTTTAAATTAATACCAGCTAAAATAACAATGTTTTGAAGTATATTTTTGTATTCTAGCAATAATTAAATATATAACCGCATTTTCAATTTGAATTTTACTATAAAAATAATTTTTATTAAAAATGCAAGGAAAATCTACTATTTAATTTTTACTATTTGGTATTCGTTTGAAATTTTGATATTTGATTTAAAATTATTCAATTAATAATCCTATTTGTACACCCCTACTACTAGTATTTTATATTATTCCATTATATTTCCTATTATGTTAGTAAATTTTTTCCTAGATTCAGATTTGGAATCTATATTTGTATTTGTAAAATAGTGAATTCGACCCAATTTTACTAATATAAACCTTAGACACATTTTGTTGCTTTGATTAATTTCTTCCCCTTAACCGAGGTAATATTGCACATAAGTGTAAATTCTCACAATCGCATTCACCTGGAAAAGTCAGTGAATTTGAAAAATGTACACCTGTGCTCATCCTGGACCTACAAAACATAATAATTTAAAACCTAGTTAACTTAAGAGGTCTACTTTACTATATTCATTCTTAAGCTGCCATAGAAAATAGAAATAATCAATCAATGTTGACATTTTTTCTTTATGCATTCATGATATTTATACTTGATGGGTCAGATTCTCAATTGAAAAAATGGAAATAATTAGAAACCCAAGGGGAAATATAAAGGAATACTAGAAAACACAAATAGTAACTAAATTTTAACATTCTTTTTTATAATCCATTCATTATAACATTCATACATTCAGTTAAGTGTTAAATTACTGGTCTGCGGCCTGGTTGCTAAGAACATCCTATAATTATAATTGGTTCTGAGGTACCAAAGAGCTATATAAAAGCACTGAATCAAATTTCACTTGAAAAGTGGGGGGAAAAAAATCAAAACAATCGAGGACTTGATGGTCTAATCCAAAAAATTTTTCAAATCCTTGAATCGTGACCACACTTAAGGATTCATGTGATTTGAGGGTCCCATCCCTACAAAATAAGTCACCCAAGGACATGGTATTTGGATCATAGTGTGGATAACAGATGTTAAATTTTGAAATCCCCCATAAATGAATCTTAAACAGGTTTTTTTAAATATTGAGCATAGGGTTTTTGATAGCAAGCAAAGCTGCTCGGTCGATGATAGAAATTATAATGTTTGTTTATGTTCAGTATCAAAGAATGAAGATTTCCTTGTAAGTGGCGGGTCAGACTCTGAGCTGGTCCTGTGGAGAGATGTGACCCTCAAGAAGCAGGATGAAGCGAGGAAAGTGCGGGAGAAGCTCATTCTGCAGGAGCAAGAGTTGGCGAACCTCTTGAATGCTGACCAACTATTGACGGCTCTCAAACTAGCACTCACCCTGGACAGACCGTTGCAAGTACTACGAATTGTTCAAGGCAAGATTACTTTCCTTGTTACGTACTAGCATAAAATATTGTTTTGAATGAGTGGGAGATGAATCCTATCCTGAATATCTCAAATCTGAATCTTTAATTTTCTTTCAAATCCTTGAATCTTTAAAAAGTTAACAATTTTCATTAAAATGAAAATATCATTATTATTATCATAATAATAATAATAATAATAATAATAATAATAATAATAATAATAATAATAATAATAATAATAATAATAATAATCACCATCATCACATCTTACTACTCGTTCGGGTTATAAGCACTTACACTAATATGTAATGGTAGGGTGATTGTGAGATGAAATGGAGGACCTTCAGTTTAACGTGGGATCCGTACCACGGTGGAGGTTTAGTTTAGTTTATTTAGACATAGTTAAAAAATACAGACAAATTAGTACTACAATCAGTCAAGTACAATTTAGGTAATTCACAAAAGTTCTTAAAACAATGATAAGCTTTAACAAATATATTTAACTAATCGAAAAGGGACAACCTGGACATTATCCTAAACCTAACCCCAGTACCTATTTAAAAACTGGGGCATGCTACCCTACTTGACTCTATTCCCCTATCATCACAATTCCATTTTATCTAGTAACTACATCGATGTTGGCACCTAAACCTAATGTCCATATATTACCCTCTACCATTTGTTGTTAAAATATTTAGTCCGCCCCGGGTATATTACGCCCCCGGTACCCCACCCCATTGGATATCCCGCCGCTACCGGAACCAGTGGTCCTGATTCGGCAAGAGCTCCAACGGGGGTGGGCATCCTCCTATCCACCACCTGGGGAGGCGCCCTATCAGAGATCTCACTCCACCTACCTTCCTCACGAAGCCAACGCCATGGACCTAAACCTAACATATACTAATTACTAGATAATAATATATAATACAATAAATGAGCTTAACCTAACTTATCCTAAAATCAGTTCCTCGAGGCTGCGGTCTTTTCGTGGTCCTCTCATACTGACGACTGTTGCCAGCCGACAAAGAGGGTCCCCGACGGTCCGGAAGCCCGATCACTCGAACCCTACTACACACTTGTCTCCAAGTGTGCGGATCCTCTGAGCAGAGGGGTGAATTCCACCGTCGACTCATTCTTCCATCTTGGCTCTACCCTAACTAGAACTGCGGCTCCCCACGGTTCATCGGAGGTTCCCACCTCCGGAATCCAGTGGATGCCTCACTCAGCTGGGCTCCGGATATCCAGGAGTCTCATCTCGGTCCACCCTACAGCCTACCGTCTCTTTCTATATGTTAACCCAATACATTTCCTAACAGTTATGGTCTTAAAAGTCTTCCATGTCAGTCCCGTCACCATTACTGGTATTAGTTTCATCGCTACTACTGGTCGTTACTACCAGTTCCCTAATCGTCAAGTCTAGATTTACGTCCAGTCTCCTGTCACGTCGTCTCCTCTTTAAGTCTTTCACGTACCTCTCCCTCTCTCTACGTGACGCATCATCCGCAATTCTGTCGAGAAGTCCCCACCTGTTCACATCCCGCACTATATGGTACACTGTACTAGCCTGCAGAGGCACCTGCAGATCCGCTCTCGATTCTAGTATTTGGGGGCATTCTAATACGACATGCTCAGGCGTGGCCTTCTCTCCACAATCGCATTTGTCACTATCAGTCATTCCCCTACTAAAAAGTGTTGCTCTGTACGGCCCATGGCCAGTTATGTAATGCACCATTCCCATTGATAGCTCCAAATACTCCATCCTCATCTGTTCTCTTACATCAGGAAAGATCCGGTAGGTCCTCCTGCCCGTGTCACTCGCATCCCAGTCGTTTTGCCACTCATCCAGGAGAGCCTCCCGGACCTGTCCCTTAGTACTCACCCCCACTCTGGTCAGTTCCCCCACCTTACCAAGATCCCCCTTCCTGAGCCAGTACAGAGCAGCTCTTTTCCGCACCTCCAAGTCCAACGGCCAGATACCCAGGGCCACGCACAACGAGTCAGTTGCCACCGTCCTAAAGGCGCCAGAGAGCCTAAGAAGTACGCTCCTTTGCATGCTTCTCACTCTCACTCTCTGTACCACTCGCTTTAATCTATGCGCCCAGACGCTGGCTCCATAGCCCACGATGGAGACTAGCAGTGTCTGGTGATAAAGCCTTATGCACCTCATAGGTAGCATAAATCTCTTATTTCCAATGCCTATGATCTTATTCATCACTCTCAATGCCTGACCACATGCGTTCTCCACGTGCGCAATGAAGTTCCTCTTCTAGTCAAGAGTGACGCCCAGGTACCTGGTATTCCTACTACGTCGTATATTCCGTCCGTCCATTTTTATCATCGGATCCCTTTTCAACTCTCCCCTAAATAGCACGTAGGTCGTCTTTGCTGGCGCCAAGCTTAACTTCACCCGCTTACACCAAGAGTTAAGCCCTGCAAGCACCGCCCCACTCTTGGTCTCTAGTTCCATTCTTGTCCCTGCCTCCACTATCAGGAGAACATCATCAGCAAAGGCGACCACTCCCGCCGTTCCAGGGAGAGATTCCACTTCCGAAAACCCAGGCTCGAGCCCTAAGTCCCAGAAAATCGGCCCACAGACCGATCCCTGTGGACATCCCTTGGTTAGTATCTTACTTATCTTCATTCCTGGGCATCTCAGGGTAGCATACCGGTCCCTACAGTAGTCCCTAAAGACCCTGTAGAGGTCTCCCGGACACTGTATTTCCCTCAATCTCTCAAACAACGCTGGCCACCACAGATTGTCAAATGCACCCGAGATGTCCACAAAGATGCCTACAACTTATTTCCCCTTACACCTATCAACCAGGTTCATAGCCTCACAGATAGCGTCCTCAGTCAATATGCCCCTCCTAAAGCCGTACTGCTGCTCGTGCATTCCCTCCTCTCTTCTGTGTTTCGTCAATTTATCGCAGATCACTCTTTCTTGCAGCTTACCACATGTATTCATTAAACATATGGGCCTGTACGACTTTGGGAGTTGCGGGTCTTTTTCATCACCCTTACTGAGAATGACTATCTCACTCTGCTTCCACACGTTTGGTACTTTGCCCTGAGCGGTACACTCATTCAACAGTCCCGTAATGAAGGGCGCTATCTGCTCATTGATCTCCTGAAGCACCTCGACCCTGATACCGTCGGGTCCAGGCGCCTTCTTTCTTTTCATCTGGGCTATGTACCTGGTAACCTCTGCCTGTGTTATCGGATCCGTCCTGGCCTCATTTTCATAGGGCTCCATCATTTCGCGTCTCATGTTCACCTGCTCGTCATTGTCCAGTCCATCATCATCAGGAGGCAAGGTATCTACAAGTAGCCTCGCAGATTCTTCCCATCCCACCGTCATGCCCCCTGCCGGCCTCCTAAGCGTCGAGATCATGGCTGGGGGCCTTATCTTCCCGGTTGCCATCTGAAACGGTATCCCCCAGGCGTTATTTCTTAGTTCTTCCTGAACATAACGCTCCCAGCCTTCCCTCTTCGCCAGGACCAGGGCAGACTCGTATTCCTCCTTCCTTATCCTATAAGTCACCAGAAGTACCTCCTTCCTCATCGGCTCTACTTCAGCCTGGTACCACCGACGAGCCTTTCTTGCTATTCCCCGAAGCCTCCCGAGCCCGTCATTCCAGAACCTGTTGACTGTACTTTTTCTTCCTCTTTTAACCGGAATGGCAATCCTCATGGCTCTCTGTATAGCCCTGGTCAGATCTTTCGCTTTCTCATTGACATTTCCACCCTCTATAAACTCCGGTAAGACTAGTTCCCTCCTAAGTCTGTTCCAATCCGCCTTCTTCAGGTTATATCTCAGCCTAGCTGTTCCATCAATCTGTACCCTTCCTCCAGCATACTTAAAGGTAATCAGGTTATGGTCACTCACTGTCATCCTGTCCAGTACCTTCCAGTTTTGGATCATGCCAGAGCCGCCTCCTGGTTGCACAGCGTTACATCGATGTTTGATCTGGCACCAGCAAGCCCCACATATGTCGGCGGTTCCCCATACACGTTTACCACCTCCAACTGGCTAGCTACTATTACCTCGACTAGCTTTTCGCCTCTCTTATAGGCTCTGTGCCCTTCTACTTTCCCATCCGCTCTCCTGATGTCATCACTAAACCATAGAGGTGATCTCGCATTTGCATCCACCACCACAACCAAGGGCTTCCCTCTAAAGGTTCCTATCATGTTCTCTAACTGCTCCAGATAAGGTTCTATCTCCTCCCTATACTGGAAGTACATGTTGACGAGGATGAACACGCCTGCGTCTGCTCTGATTTCGACGCACGTGACCTTGTCTTTACAATACTGATCAACCCTTGTTACCGTGACTTCCTTATTCACCACTACTATTAAACTCATTGCCCTCTCACCACCATGAATCAGCCTTGCCGTCGGAGGTAACTGTGATTCAATGGTGGAGGCCTGGCATTCCACACATTCACAAGTTGTGATTAATATACGTCTTGTCAGAGGTGAAGGAAGGGTTTGGCAATCAGATAAATCTGTGCCGGGACCGAGGATTGAACCCCGGGCCTCCAGCACATAAGTCTGATGACACCTTACCCCTAGACCTCTAGGTTACCAAAATGAAAATACTTAAAATTGTATTTAATAAAAAGTTAAACCATACAACGAAGAGTACAAATTTGAAGATAAGTTACCGTATAATTGGGGGTACACAAACAAAAAAAGTTTGAATACCACTGTTCTAGAAAACAAACACTACTTTAAGAATTTTATAAGTCATGATATGTGATCCTAGGCACTATATGTCTACCTATTTAATACATTTTTGAAGCAATAAATATTATATATAAATGGGTAATGTCGCCTCCTCGTCCTTTGCGGGACTAAATTGTCAGGATGGTTTGTGGGCAAGGATAGGGGCGCCGGCAAAATAAATGTGTAGGCTCGTAATTTATCAACGGCCTTAGTTTTTAGGGTTTATTAATACCACTATGCACTATTACAAAATATGATGTTATAAATAAGTTACAAAAGGATATAAATACTTTGACATAGAAGCTCGCGAAAGAACTGGTTTGGTAAGAAAGGCATTACCGATGGACTGACTGACAACCTCTGTGGTCCCTCACAGATTCAAACCCCTATACCTGGGCACGAGTAGCCTATGACATGACGTTCTAACCCGCACAACCCCAAAACAGGCAGAGTGACCCCTCTGAATTGATATTATTTTGTCAGCCTTGATAGCTCTCGAACAACCATATATAACTGCAAGTCAGCCCCATTGTTAAGAAAATCGCTGACACATTGTTTTGAGTTGTCAGCTGTTACATTCTAATGTTTACTAACTCATCAAAACAAGCTTAACTAGACCAGTTCTTTCGATCTCTTCTTTCGACACTATAATCTAAACAAACACCCCAATTTAAGGCAGGGCGGTTGCGGTAGTAACTCTTCACTGAAAATGTTGGCAAGAAAAGACTAAATAAGAAGGAGTCGGTGTCGTGGTGTTTTTGTAGTAGAAATTTATTATCTTAAACTGGTTTACTTATCCTAGATACTAAATTTTGTTTTTAGTAGGAAGAGCCTTTAAGAAAATACGAACATTTGTTTGCGGTAAAAAATGGTAATAATTTATTATATTATTATTGTTATTTTATATTGTACCAAATTTAACCCCTGAGAGGGTTAAACTATTGTACAATTAGAAAAACCAAAGATGGTTCTCTTACTATGACGATTATCTTCGATGGGGTGTCATGGCGTTTTCTAGCCTCGAAAATAAGAACTAAACTTGAACTATCTTTGGTAGTTGCAATTGATAATGAGTGAAACTGAAACTACATAGTTATGTAATGGGCCTGAATCTGTCTTTATCTGCGCTCTGTCGGACAATGCAAGTATGACAACAGCCAAATTTGATGACAAATCTTTTGACTCGCGTATTTTATTGGAGTAGAATAATAATTAAATAATGTTTTGTTAATTTGATATCCTGGTTAGATTTAATGTTCTAAATGTAGATTTATGAATATGCTAGGCCTGTTAATTTCTCAAAGGGATCAAAACACATAAAATTGTTCATCCTGCTTCCATTCCCTTTTTTTATTTGTGAAGTCGTTTCTGTTTGCCGTGTAAACCTTGTTTGTTATTCCTGTTCCAAGACGCTATCTTGTCTCGTTCACTGTTTGCTGGGTCTGTTTTCAAGTAAGATGTAGTTCTCTAAGTATTGCCTTTTATTTATTTTTATTTATCGTTTTTCCACCATTTTAACTTCATTCTTCATGTTGCCATTGTAGTTTAATTATTTGATTTATTATTATTGTGCATTATGCAAGTCTCTGAATAATTCCTGTTTTGCCATGTAAAATTATTTGTTATAGTCAGTGTTAGCCATCACAGAAACAGCAATTTCATGGGTTTTGATCCCTAATGGGAATTTGTATGTATACCTTTAGGTGTAATTTTCCATAAATATGTAATTTATTTGGTCTTATTTTAACCATCTCGGGCGTTATTGCCATTTTTATTCTAAGACATTCATAGGTTAATTCTTACTATTTTAGGTAGTAATTTTATTTCTTCGTTGGCCTCAAGTTCAAGAACCTTTTTTATATTTTAAAATACTACGGTCTAATATGGGGAACCGGTCCCTTATGGTATTGTTGTATAGGTAATTTCCATTTACTTGTCCACCTGATCTTTATTAAATCCAGTGACTATAATTTTTTTTTTTAATTGTAACAGCTCCTACCTCCTTTTCCTTAATTTATTGTATTGAGTTTTATTTTAGGCGGGTATGGTACACATAATGATCCTTTAATGTTTTGAGATTGACTTAATTATTTTTTTATTCACAATTGTCTTAAATGAAGTTTTGTGGACTTACATGTTGTCATTGGACAAAGATTTTTTTTTTAACTGATGGGATTGTAATTATTCCTTTTTTTGTGTGTTTATGAACGGAATCAAGAGGGACAGTTTTAGTACAATAGGTATTGATGATTTAACAAAAGTGACAGCTGCACATCACATCACATCACATGACTTGATGTAGGTCCATTTGAAAACTGTTTCAAGTTAATTTTGTGACTGTCAAAGTGTCTGCCTCTATGAACTTGACTCTAGGCAGGGTCATTGGAATGGCTGGCTACTAACCAGGCTACAGACATACCCTCCCCCTCCCCCCTCTCCCCCTTCCTGTTATTGGTCACTGGTCAGTCACTCATCAGCCATTGGTTCTTGTTGAAAAAATATATATATTATGCAAATTTATACAACTTTAAGTTTCAAATATAATATAAAAGTGTTTAATTGAAAACATGTACACAGTTCTTCCAAAATTTATAAGTTAATAAAATGTATAGATTTCATAAAAAATTTATAACTTCATTTAATATCGCCTTCAAGTGTATAACCCGAATGGCTAAATAAATAAATAAATAAATATTGCCCTTTACAAACTAAAACTATATCTGTCTCCCCACTCTGTACTTTGATAAGAAGATCTATCTACCATGTGTAAAGGGCAAAGAATTAACCCATCACACTTTGGATGCAAGAAGGCAAATGGAAGAATTTCAGTAACTTAAGACCCGCCTCGGTGGCGTAGTTGGCTAACGCACTAGTCGTGTTGAGCCCGACTGCCGAGGACCGGGAGATCGAGGTTCGAATCTCGGTCGGGTGAACTGAGGGTGGTTTTTCCTAAATGGTTTTCCACTTTCCCTCCACGCAAATGCGGGTTCACTTCCTCTAAATTCAACCTTCCCAATTCCTAATCCATTAGCGTAATTAGTACTTAAGCGTATAACCCAAACGGGTAGTAAGACGCGGTGCTAAATAAAATAAATAAAATAAGTAACTTAAGCTTGCCATAGAAACCAACTAACCCATTAATATTGCAATATGTTAATCAATTATCACAAATCACTGTAATGCACCTAACAATAGAAAATGAATATAAAATTCAATATAAATGTTTATTTTGGTTGTCAATATTTTTATTGACAAAGCCTTGTAATTATCAAAGCGGAAACATTAAAAAAAAAAAGTGACGTCATGTTACCCTTGATGTTTAATATTGGCTCATCGCCTATGAATAAGAACACTGTAATTTTGTAAGAAGTGTTTTATGAAACTTTACTCAGAACATTAAAATTGACTTCAAAACACATTTAAAGTTAATTGTAACATTTATAAATTTATAATATATGCGTGAATTAAAATTAATAAAATCTTTTCATGAAATTGACTACTTGACCCATTATATGCGAATTACAATCAAGTTTCAGGGTGACCACTTTTGGGGAAAACCAGGAATTATGCTTGAATCATGAGCATAAGGAAAAAAAACCATTGAAAATTTCTTAAATTTCAGGAATTAAAAAATATTATGAGCTTTTATTCAAAGGCAAGAGCAAACTAAATGAATTATATTTTATTTAAATTAGTTGAAAAATGATACCGGCACATGAAAATCAAGCCTGAGACCTTTGGCTTAATACACCAATGCTCTACCACTGAGCATTGTCTTGTGCGTCATTCTTCACTCATAGTTTAAGGCTGAGTCTGTGATGGATACATGGACTCGTCAGATACACATGAGCGACCAATAGTATTGTGAGCTATCAGATACCACAGTCATCTTTGACTCTGGAGTAGGAATGCGAATAAAGTATCAATACTTTACAAATATTGATTTTTCCTTTCGATTCTAGTATTTTTTTACTCTATACTTTTACTGATATTAGTATTCAGAATCTGGTATCGGATCGGTACTGAAAAACCAATGACTCTATTTCTCAATTCTCACTCATTTTCTGCATGACAAGAAAGAAGAAACCCTAGCATTCAATCTCTTTTAGCTCGTCTTAATTCATAGCTGTTCTTGTCATCTTTGTTTATCAATACAGCCTGATACCTGACCAGGCAACGGGGCTAGTGGTGACCAGTCTTACTACCCCTTCCTTTATCATTGAGCACACTCAGCACAAACCAAACAAAATAAGTTTTTGTACAGCTCAATGCACTCACTCAACTTAAGGGTGTTCCAAGCAGACGAAGCAGAAAAGTGTGTGTTTCGACACCAATACCTACTGTTATCAATACTTTTACTTCCATAATAGAACAGTATTGATATTTTTCTTCTGATACTTTTAATGACAACAGTATCGATACTTTTGTTTTGATACCACACCCCTACTTTGAAAGGCTGTTATGCTGCCAAATATCAAATACAAGATTGTAATTAAAGTGAAATATAAATTACTATCAAAAATATAAACAATTTCTATTAATTGAATTGTAGTCCTCTCTGTACTGACAGTGTTATATCTCATAATTACAATGATTTGCAACTTGTATGAAGATATTTATTATATGAATTTTCCTAAACTTGATTTGGTATTAAAGTTTTCAGAAAAATCACACTAGCCTACTTAATATTGTTTTAGAATTGGTGCAACTGGCAAGATGTCTTTTCTAGTTAACCAAAAGTTGTTAAGCACGCATTTTAATTAGATTATCATGCACACTGACAGTCTAGAAAAATTCAAATAACAAGTCACTTTTATGGTAGTTACGAAAATTTCTAAAACAATCTTAGTATATATTATACATCATGTCATGTGTGCAGCTGTTACTTTTGATAAATATCAATATCATATAAGCTACACCATAGTGGAAACAAGCAATGTAAGTGTCTACCTTTCAAATTAAACGAAGTGTACCCTTCATTTACCTTGGGAGGTGGCAAGCCTACCTTGCTCAGTTCCACTATGGCACAGTTTATAAGATAGTACTGTACCGTAATCAGTCAACACAGCTTTCAGTGTTATAAAAGTGTACATATATAAAATATTGCATTCTCAGTTTTATTTCTAGTTTCAATTATTTTTGTTGTTAAAATTGCCTTGTGGATCTTACAGAAGTAATCAAGAAAGGTAAGGCTGGCTTAGAAGACACTATCAGACAACTTCATGCAGACCAGAAAGAATCTTTGTTGAAATGTGCCTCTGTTTGGAACACAAGCAGCAAAAACTGCCATCCAGCTCAGGTGAGAGAAAATGTTACACCTTAAAAATATAACTCGTATATTTTTATTGTTTGACACAGATCTATTTACCTGAACTAGCGGATTGAAAACTGGTGAAGCTAGACAAAAACTATTTTGGAAATACAACCAACTTTAGTGATGAGACACATACTCTGTCAATTTTTAGCATGTCTCTGAAAAACTTTATATTAGGTGTGGGCTCTCTAATCATTAAGGATATTCGAGATGCATGGATTCAAGACTCAAATACTTAAAAAGTTTAGTTTTTTTTTTTTTAATTTTTCAAGGGAACTTTGTTTAAGAGCTCTAATACTGCTTACTTATGGTTCGGAACCAATTATAATTATAGGATGAAATGAATTTAACAATAGGCCCCAGACCAGTAATTTAACATTTAACTGAATGTATGAAAGTTATAATTGCAACTCTAAGTAGGGCTCTGCGAGTACTTGGATATTGAGCTTTGAGCCGAGCTCTTCATTAAAGCTCGAGATTGAGTTCGAAGGTTTTATAAGCTGGTTATTTTAGACCTTCCTCTTGATGTATATATAAATCAATTTTTAAAACATAATGACAACTACCGTATTGGCCCAAAAATAAGCCGCAATTTTTTCCAAGAAACGGCTCTCATAAAACTCTAATGCTGCCTATAATCGCACTCTTAGATAGTACACATTCAATGTTGTACATATAAGATACGCATGTTGTTAAATTGATACATATCAAAGTTAATAGCCACCGCTTTTTAAAAATAGATGAACCTTGATAGTTGGCAAAATTATTTAAAAATAGATGAAGAATGGCTGTCTTATTTGTGTGTACAATATTTGAGCCATAATGGCTGCCAGAATAAAATTAGTTTCTTCAGCTCATTCTATCTGCAATATATCCTTTTGGTAAAGGGAGCGTAAATATTTCGAATTAGATTTTGTTTCAGTACGTTGGTCAACATTTATCCTATTGTGAGAACAATAATTTAGTGTGTGTGATGAATAATTTTTCGTTCTTTCAAAGTGTCTCATTGTTAGCCTATTTTTTTTCACTGATCACATTTTAAGTGTGTCATTATTTTTTAATTCCCAAGTGATCTCATTTTTAGTATGAATAACTTACCTTTTTTTCCCCAAGTAATTTAATTTTGAGTATGAATAACTTACTTTTTTATTTCCAAGTGACATCATTTTAAGTGTAAACAGTGTGGGTTTTTTCTCTGAAAGGGATTTTATATATTTAAGTAACCTAATTCTAAGTGTAGGCACCTACCGATAAATATTTTTTCTTTCCAAATGATTTAACACACACTGATCATATTTAATTGGGAATATTGTTTTTTCTCTGAAAGTGGTTGAAAATTTAGGGTGCCGCCTATATTCGAGGGTGACCTATTTTCAGGCCAATACGGTATAAGCTATTTAATCTCGATTATATCAGCAGTTTCACTTATAAATTATTTGATAACTTAACAAATTGGTAAAATAATATCAAATTTCACATTAATAACATAATAGAACTCAAAAACTATTTTCGACTGATAGACTAAGTCAATATAAGTCCATTTTGAACTATCCTTGATTGAAGTTGCATTGCCATGACAAGGGAATGAAAATAAAAATAGCTAAGTAGATTAGTAAATATTTGAAGAATCATTATTTTTACTATATTTAAATGGTCCCTTTCTTATATTAAAATTTCATTTAAATTAAAAATTTAACCTTGAGAATATGTATTAATTGTTTTCAAACTTAGGATATTTAAAACTTGTATTAATATGTTCATTACAAAACTAGCATTGGTTACTATTTAGTTATAGAACTATGTTGATTAACATGTATAAAATCAGTGTTGATCAACAGTGCAATAAATATTTTACTAAACCTACCACATTTAAATAAGAAAAGCATTCACTATTTCATATTTTCTACTAGAAATATTTTTTAACCATCTTATTTTTAATTTTAAAGTATGAAAATCAACTTTTAAAAGCATTATAGATCGAACTGAAATAAATTTTTAATAAGATAATTATCTAGTGAGAACCCATAACTCAAACTGCATGGGTAAAGGAATGGAATTGGAACAAAAGAAATTTTATTGTAGGTAATTAAAACATGGAGTCTTATTTTGTGAAAAATATTAGCTCATTAAAACATTACTGGTAACTTTTCTTTGTAATCATGAGTGTAATTATTGTGTCCTTAAAGACATGAGTGTTGAAACCATTTTGATTATTTTTTCTATTATATTTTTATTTGAGTGTTATTGTTATTTTTAAATAATGTTTTTAAAATGTTATTTATAATTTAAATTTAAAAAACAATATTTCAATTTTTAACGTGCTTTTTTTTCAAAAGTATTTGCTATTTATAACACTGAGTAGCAGTCTTATTTTAAGAATATGTATGGTTTTATATATATATTTTTAAAATCTCACATTTTACAGATTTTAGTATTTACATTTTATGTTTGTTTTGACTGGTGGCATTTAAAATTATAAATATATTCAAACTCGGTCTTTTTGAAATACTCGACTCGAATGAATAAACCCAAGCTCATAGACCCCTAATTATAAGAAGAATGCTAACATTTAGTTAATCCTACTCTTTGCATTTTCTATTATATTTATATTTTCTCATTTTCATTAATTTTAAGATTCGGATTCGAAATGTCAGGACTTGAGGGTTAATGGATCATTTTGTAAATATGGTTGATATTTTATGTAGATTAATACACTCTCTGATGAAGCTATACATGAAAGATTTTTTAAGTCTTATGTATTTATGTTTTCTCAAATTCTGCACTGCTCACCAATAATGTGCTGCTCCCTCTTAACATGATACTTGCGTTAAGCATATGTTAGAGAAATAAGCGTTCCCTCTTTAACACGTTTCATTGCTTACTATCATGATTATTAAATAAATCATCATCATTATCATCAGACAGTTCAGTCACTGTGTTCTGTGGAACATAATCTCACCACTCCATTCCCCCCCACTCTCCTCACACCACCATTTATAAATATTTTAGATAGTAGTCAGATAACAACACAATTGACATAGTAATAGCATTACATCTTCTTCTCTTGTCGGTGACCTGTGTCTGACAGTGTCGTACTGTGGTCGGTTCTCGTCCTGCACAGATTTATCGATTGCACCCTTCCTCACTTACAATTTGATTATCATGTATGGGGATGCAGCCTCACCGGTTCGATCCACTAACTGTAGGTCCGTCATTTCATCACAATCACCCTACCATTTACCATTAGCGTAATGGTATAACCTGAACAGGTAGTAAAAGTGGTGCTAATAATAAATTATTATTTTCTCTTTTCTAATTTTTTCTAAGATTCGGATTCGAGAGTCAGATTTGAGTTGTAAATTGGAGATCAGATTTGTAAAATATGATTTGAACTAGTTTTTATGTGATTTACATGAATCATACTTGATGAACACATGTGACGTAAAACTTTTTTTTACATTCTACTTTATGTATTTTAGTGTTTTATCTCAACAATTTTGCACTAGCATCACCCTCCTTTTACATGAATACTTGCAGTTATAGCATTTATTGTAAGAAACGTTTCCTCTATAACACGTTTTCATTGCTTACATATATCACATGGACGTTCACTGGTCTGTTTTAAAGCTCTTCCATCTTCCCACCACCTCTTCTCTCCCACCCACTTAACATAAAAATGTTTAGTTGAAGTTCCAGATAAATCACTACCATACAATTTTGTAATAAGAAGTAGAGATGTTTATAATCTTTCTTTCTCTTTGTAAGGCTTTGTTTAACTTCCCACTAAAGATGGAAGAAAGCAACGCATACACAAATAAATCTATATAAAAGGCGAAGCTTGGGGGAGTAATGATTTATAGCTATGGACATGAGCTGCATCTTGATTATAGTTGAATAAATTGAAAATGACACCCAACACCTAAACCTTTGGCTTAGTAGCCATTACTCTAGCCACTGAGCTATACAGGATCGTCCCTTATCAGGGTCATTCTCATTCTATTTTAAAGCAGTCTGTGATGGAATTGTGAATATCATCAGCTTTAAAGCTATAGTTGATATAACAGCCACCGGGACTTGTTGTGCTCTATGCTCCCAATTATTTTATAATATATAATTGATATATATATATGAGTAATTTATATATGAGTACAATTTCATATACACTTAATTGTATAGCACTGCTTTCTTCCATTTGATTTGCTTGAACGTACAATTATTTGTACTATTGGCAGCGTAAAGACACATTTGTTCAAAATTTTACGTATTCGAATTGAGAAAAAGGGCTATTCACACACCTTTTATAATCAATTCACCAGCTATGAGCGATCAAGGTAATTTTAGTCATCCTAAAATATATTATTTGGAAGTTTAAAAGACTCAAAGATCAACTTTTAATGATGCCATAGTTTTCATATACGATCAACTGAAAATTGTCGTGAGATTGACCAGACGAATGCGATTGTGATTGTACAGTTGCTTACTCTGCTTTACAAGATAGGAGATATTTGTTTCTCTTTTTTTATGAAGCTAGAAGGAATATGTTTGCTAGGCTATGGCTTCTAAATTTGTATGTGACTGGCGAAAGTTACAGAAAGAAAAATAATATGTATGAAAAAGTGCCTTGAGCAAAAACATTTGGTAATAAATAAAATGATAGAATATTAGGAAAATGGTGGAGCACAAATAAAAGTAAAAACACTTGACACATATTTACACACACTTCAATAATATTCTATCATTTTATTTATTACAGAAAGAAAAATAATAAAGCGAAAACTGCAAAGAGATTTAAATTTTGTCATTTTAACTTTCGACAATATTAATTTTCTCAAGAACAAACTTTATAATAAATAGGGGTCTATGAAGATAGTATTTTTGTTTCAAAACAAAGCTATACATGAAATATTCCCAAGGTTTGAGTGTCTTGGTGTGTCTGCTTTACCTCCTATTGGTAGTGACATGGGTAACAATATACTGGCCAGCCAGGCAGTCTCTATAGTACTGGTTTGTAGGAACAGTGCTCAGGGTAAGATTGAGTAATAGTTGTGCTTGTGAAATATTGGCTGAAATGTGCCAACACCCATTGGTACAGCATCCTTACCGTAAGCGAATACTGTCATGGGTTTTATTTTATGTTGTTTATTTTATATTTATATAGCTTAACTTTCAATCCATTGCAAATCCCACGTGTTCATAAACTATTTTAACATATTTTTAATAACAATTCCTGTGAGGAAACGTTAATGCTTATTAATTATTACCACAGTGACCGGAAAATAAACAACACTTTTTCCCCCAAATCAGCCTTTATAAAACATAGGGAAGTCTATAATCACACCCTTGGATAATATGTAACAAATGTGTTAACTTTGAGGACTGAAGATAATAGGCTGGGCCAATATGCCCTCTAGCAGATATTGCTGATGCCGACATTTTGCTGCCTATATTGCCGGTAACCGATGCCGATTTATTTTTATTTTTTTCAATATTACATAGTTTAGTTAATTCAGCCAACGGAAAAAAAGGTAAAATATAAATAACTTAAATCCAAAACAAAAATGATTTAAATAGAAAGCAAAATGCATGCGCAGATCTCGGCTCATACTGAAAAATGTAGGTTATATTTCATTTTATTAGGTTAGTATACAACTTATATTCATTAGAACTGCGTTACTTATAGCCATAATATGATGCATTTTTAATTTTTTTTATAAATCCACAACATATAAAATCATACTGGCCAACCTAATATTGTATATTATAGAGTTTAACTTTGTTACTTGAGGAAATCTTTATCTCTAATATACTAACATATATTTCATAATTTGAAGTAAGCCTTAAGATAAATAAAATTGAATGGTTTATTTTGTTTAGAATGTTGGTTTTGCTGTTTATTATAAGATAAAATATCTACCTCAGAATTAAATAATTTGTGTTAACATGCAAGAGACTGTATTTAAATATTTTTGTTTGAACTATAAATTATATTTTCATGAATTAAGAAATTAAAATATAATATCTAAGTATAGATTTTGAATTATCAGCGTAAAATATCTGCATGATAAAAAACCGATTATCCTTGGGTGATTGTGCCAATATCGGCCAATAAATCGGATCAGCTATCGGCATCGGCCCATCCCTAGATAATATATATTGAAATAGTTTATAATCACCATAATCTTAACAGTATGATCATGTTGAACTTATAGGACTAGGGACCAAAACTAATCTTAGGTGGTTTTTTTAAATGTGTAATCTTTTTTTAAACATAATAACCTTAGCAAATTTAACTAGGATATAATTTGATAATTTGAAATTCACAAATAATATTTGTTTCAATTCAAGGTTCGATATGTATTAAAAAAACCTACCTAGTAGATGTCTACCTACAAGCCGTTATGCACTTGCTCATTTTTATAATTATCTAGTTCAAAGGTCCCCAACCTTTTTGTACCTTAGAGCTCATTCAAAACTAACGGTAGTGCGGCGGGCACCAATTACTTTTTCAACTAAATTTATAGCCGAACATAATTCTAATGCAAATAACACGTACACAAAAATACATAATATTAAAAAAAACGATGAGTTTAAAATTTAAAAAAAAATTAAATTCACATATAAAATAACACAAATGGTACACACGCAAAGTTAGTCCAAAACCAGTTTAAACAATTGAAACAATTTTTACCAAACCAAAAGTCAATGTCAATGAATAAAAAAATACTGATTTATTTACGATTTTAACAAGACCAAAATAAATACACAAGGAAATAACTACTCACCACAATTTTGGTGCATAGGTACATTTTAAAATATATATTTATTCTGTGTTTATTCAGGTAGCAAAGCTGGGTGGACCCATTTCAAGATATTTACAAAGGAAATAGGAAGTATGTTATTAGTGAGTAGAATGATAGTTCCGAGTAAAAGTAGGCCTAAACTTTGTAAATGAGCCGGCAAAGAAAGAGGAATCAGAGGGAGAGATTAGAGAGAGGGGGGCTTTCAATCACCAACTTCTTGAGAAAAACATACCTAGAGATAAGCACAAACTTGATTTTTTGTCGGAAAAGTGACAGATTAAAATTATTTGTCAAGAACTTTTCAGCTGTGGTCAAAAAGTGGCGGGCGGACGCAAAAGGCTCGGCGGGTGCCATGGCGCCCGCGGGCATAGGGTTGGGGACCCCTGATCTAGTTGGTAAGTTATACCTGGCCATCGGAATTAATATTGTGTTTGAGATTTATGTATCTGAATAGGTAGTGAGATTCATTGTAAACAAAAAATGTTAGAACTTATTTTTGTTTTTGTTTAATGCAGCTGGTGATTTCAATACTTTTGGACGACATTGCGATTGGCGAGTTAAAGACTCCAGGTTTGTCAAGTTTCCTTGAGGGGGTAATACCATACACAGAGAGGCACTTCAACCGTTTGACTCAACTGTTACAAGACCTTCACTTTTTGCAATACACTGAAGCTTGTATGCAACATCATACCATGTAGCAACAGTGTTTGCTTCATCATCTAAAACTACAAAGAGACTCATTGTTTTATATTTCTTGGAATGTATGAATGAGGATTGTAAATATTTTCAAATTAGATTATAACTCTTTTAAGAAAAACCTCTTCATTTTTATTGTTGTACATATTTTACAAGCTAAAATCCTATCCATTTTCAGATGTGTAAATAGTTTTTAACTTTGTCATTAAATATATAAATATGATATAGTTGTAAAAACCCTAACACATATTACGATTCTGATAGGCAGAACCTTCTAGATAATATAAACATGTTTGCAATCAACATTCTTATTATTTTACACTCAGACCTCATTATATGTGGCAGATACGTCCTCATAAATCACCGCAGGTACTGAATCTGTGAAAGTAGAGGTTACAGGTTATGTTCCAATTTATTCTGTAAGTTGCAGCTAACACTTACATACAAAAATGTTGACATTAAGTTAAGCTTTATTTTTAGATAATAAATTAGATCTAATTTAAGAGAGTCAAAAGATTATTAGATCTTATAAAAACTTACAAAGACAACCAAATTAAACCTCATTAAAAGAAATAAAGAATTGTAATGTTCTTATATAAGGATGGACAGGAATTACTTTTTTATTTCGGAACAGGAAATGAGTCAAAATTTCGGGATGAGAGCAAGAAATTTTAAAATTACGCTTTAAAATAATTTTAGATTAAAATAAAAAAATATATTGACTTCTAAACTAATATGGTAAGACTTTTAAAGTTATAATATTATCAAAACCCGCTTCAGTGGCCGCATGGTCTCTAACCTGTGGCCCATGTGTTGCTTTTGACCAGCCCGCAAAACAAATAAAAACATGTAGTGTCCGAGTCCATCCCTCTCTCTTGACTTACTCTTTAACCGGGTTGCCACTCTCTTCTCGGGTATCCCCCAACCAGAGACACATTTCTAAGACAACATTCCCCACCCCTAATTAGTTCTGCCTGGTCGACCCCCTGTTGGTTTAGGCACACCTTTGTGTGCCATCACAATGCTTCCTCTTCTCCTGAAGCCCTGAGTAGCGCTAAATCATGTGCCTCGCGAGGTGGTCACTGCTGGCCTCCGAATGTCCTTGGTATGATATCTGGAATGGAACTCTCCTTTTGTATTGGAATTCCGAATGCCGCACCGTATGGGAAAACCTTAACGACCAGTGGTACTCTGCTGGATAGAGCATCATCTTCTAACTCTTTTCCACTTCTTCCTTCCTTTTTCCCTAATAGCTCCTCCAACTCCTCTCCATTAGGAAGTGGTGGATTTTGTGGCCCTTCCTTCGTAGGGCTAAGCTCCGAGTCTCATTCCTCCACACCACTCGTGTGGTACCCCTTTGGACCGCTGCCTGAGCTCGTAGATGGGAACGTTGACTAATGGAAGAGCTTGAAGGCAGGGAAATGGTTGATGACACATCTGGCCTCCACCACGATCCTGGTGACGCCCCTTTATTTATTCCCGAAGAGGTTCCAGGGTTCATATGGAAGTCTGGACTAAGTTCTCTCTCTTGAAATGCATCTTGTGAGTGTCTAGCCCGATTATCTTGGTCCCGTTGGCCTAATTTATTTGTCCTTTTATTCCAACCCTTCAGCTTGATTTGGATACGGGACTTCCATACACCGTTTGAGCTGGTCATGGTGAACAATAGTTGTTTTGTAATGAAACAATACATGTTGCAGCCTGTATATTCAACTTCCAAGGTCCTTCTTGATCATAAACGGCCGATGAAGTTTTGCCGCTTCTCCTACTTTGGGAGTCGGCTGATGGAACCACACTTTGTCACCCACTCGATATAATTGTGTTCTAAAAGTCCGATAGTTCCACTGATCAAAATAGATAGTGCCACTGGTCGAACTAGATAGTTCCACTGGTCGAAGCTCCAACTCCGAGAGGGCACCTCCCCAGGTGGTGAATAGGGGGAAGCTCGCCTCTGCCGGATATACCGCTGACCCAGTGTGTAGCGGTATAGCTGGGTGGAAGGGGGGGGGGGGAGGAGGGTACTGGGGGTGTAAAATACCTGTGGCGGACCAACTGGAATGGTAGGGTAGTAGTACTTTCTTATAATAAATAGTATTTAAGTGCCTAGCCTGTTTGTAATAATAGTTTGAATAAGAAAAAGATACATTGTGATTAGCATAAAACGGCTTTGATTTAAAGATTGTTAAGATAACGAGCCAAATAAACCAGAAAAATAAAAAGTCTAATAATACAAAGCTTGTTGTCACCTCTTTGCTACACCCAAGTGTTTCTGTGCCGCATCATGTACACTATCCAGAGACTGTCGCAAGTGAGTAATATAATCTCGGGATCGGAAAGCATTACCCGGTGGTAGACCATACTTGATGTCTGCTGGTAGACGAACTTTGTCTCCAAACATCAATCTGTTCAGAGTGTGTCGCATGCTCTCGTGCACACTAGCTATATATGCCATCATCACATGGGGCAGCTTCACATCCCAGGATCGCTGGTGGTCTCCAGCCCAGTGACTTAGCGTCGATAGCAGTGGAGTGAAAGGATATCCATGGCAACTCATTCCATCCGCCTGGTGGGCACATATGTTTGTAGAGGTGTCCTGGCTGCTGGTGTGGGCATCTTGCGACAGTTACAGTCTTCACACATCTCGCACCACCGCTGTACATCACTACACATACCTGCCCAGTAAAACATTCTCCTAGTCGTTCAAATGTATTGATAACTCCCAAGGTGAGCTCCTGAACTGGCGTTTACATAGTACTAGTCACAAATTTATTTCACTGAGCTACCGCTTGGGGCTGAACCCGGTCTATGGCACAATCTACAACGTAGAGCACTCCTTTCTCACTTAACTGGGGTTTAATTAGTATCCATAGACAATGAGAAGACCTTGGAAGCCCTGTTTCATCAATCGAGTTTTGGCTTAGTAGATCCATGATTGGCCCGTATACCTCATCCTCCTGTTGTGCCACCGCAAGGGCGCACTCTTTTGGCTCATCTTCCAGTTCTTGGCCAGTTCTGACGTCCATGCATACACTTTGGGAAACTCGCTTGCTCTCATATTCGAGCCACATTGCTCACATGGACGTTGTGACAACCCATCCGCATTTCCATGCCGCACGCCTGGCCCGAGAATCCAGCTAGATGCAAAATAGACCTCTGTAGGAAGCTGGCATTTTTTTCCCCATCATAAAATGTTAGGCTCTGCATATAATAATATATAAAATCGCTGGTTGTAGCTACAATGATATATTAGGTATTCTTAGATAGCTGTATCTTAGTGTTTTTTCCATTGGGAATTCATCATTTTATACATTTTCAAGTCTGGAGTGTTTCTTGGCGACTCTCATTTAAATAATATTATTGCAATACTATTTTAGGGCAACAATGTTTGATTACAAATTGTGTAATTGTAATGCATATGTTATTAAAATATATAATAAAT
This sequence comes from Timema podura, assembly GCA_033556935.1. Taxonomy (NCBI): domain Eukaryota; kingdom Metazoa; phylum Arthropoda; class Insecta; order Phasmatodea; family Timematidae; genus Timema; species Timema podura. Next base: position 12,312,310 of record JAVRXN010000011.1, read on the forward strand.
AAGAGAAAATTTAGTATTTTCCCCATTTTTTAGGGGTGGGCTAGTAAATTGGCCAGGGACTGTCTGTATGTGTTTGATTGGATAATACGCATGTATCACATTAATTAATTATTATTTAGGCTATAGTTAAGGCTATGATTAAATAATAATGTTATGATATAGCTACATAAAATGCAAAGAAAATGTTGTGTTCCCAGCTGTAATAATAATTACTGTTACAATGTTTTTAATTTTGCACTTGGTGAAGAATTTAATTAAATATTTAGCACCGCGCCTTAATACCCGTTTGGGTTATACGCTTAAGTACTAATTACTCTAATGGATTAGGAATTGGGAAGGTTGAATTTAGAGGAAGTGAATCCGCATTTGCGTGGAGGGAGAGTGGAAAACAATTTAGGAAAAACCCCCCCCAGTTCACCCGACCGAGAATCGAACCTCGATCTCCCCGTCCTCAGCGGTCGAGCTCAACACGACTAGCACGTTAGCCAACTACGCCACCAAGGCGGGTAATTTAATTAAAATCAATTAAAATATTCCATCATACTAATCCTCAATGTAATTGAAATCTGTGGTGCGCTTAAAATATTAAGAAGTTTATTATAATATATTGTATCCAAGACATATTTTTATTTTAAAAAACTTTGTGTGAAAATACTCGATTGTCTCATTTTAAATACAGGAGCAGTTCTTTGAATATTTTTTCTCTGACTCTTTATTCGATTTGGTTGTAAAAATTTGAAATTATCAAATTACGATTGATATACTCAATGCATTGAATAATATTAATGTAGTTTTAATATAATTTATTAGCTGTACACTCAATTACTTTCATGTAGATTTTTTGACAGTAGACCTGTGGTTCCCTAACTCCACACTCTAACAAATAAACTTAATTTTCACATTTATTTTGACTAACAATTAATTTGAAATAGATTTTAAAAACCTATAACTCACTCTAGTACTGTATCATAACACTGTTTACAAAATGATGTTGAAATATATCATCCCAGTCTTTAAAGTAAGAATTTATTACCGAGACCAAATATTTTCTCAAATAACAAAAAACTAGTTATTTTAATTAATTCAGTCAACGCTTGAAAATGTACTTTTACAAGTACAGGAAACTTTGTCCAAAAAAGAAGAGGAAATTACCGTTCTACGAAAATTTAGTTCCAAAATGCATTTCTCGTGATTGATAGATAAATGATAGTAAAATCAAAAAGGCTTACATAGTTTTGTATTTAAATTTAATTTGTGAGTCAGATAAATGCCTTAATTAACAATATCATCTTTTGAAAAGGGGTTGGGTTTGTACTGCAAGTTTGTGTTCTTGTTCTGTTAAAACCATGAAGCATGCAATTTAAAACAAATGGAGAGCACAAATTTACACTCTATTCGAAGAAATAAAACCCTTAATTATATTTAAATATGCTATAGTTTTTTTATAGAGCTACACCTAGACACAGATTGAACCCAGGACCCTTTGATTAGATAAAAAAAAACTCTTATAAGAATTCAAAACAACCGACATTTTGCCATTTTTAACATATATTGTAGTCATAATATTTGTGAATGAAACATCATACATAACAACATATCATTTTATATTTTAATGCTTATTTTTGGTATCCTCTACACCTTTAAAATACCCGTATTTAAATTATACTTGTAAAATCTAACTCAGATCAATAATCGTTTAAAATCAATACTATTAAAATTCCAAATACATATTTAGATTAAAGAAAACCGGAAATATTAATGTATTCTCATATTCTTGACGTCACTACAAGTAGAGTTACCACAATTGACACTACAGCCTGTCACTAAAGACAGCCCTGGCTTTAGCTCTCTCATTCCCTTCTTTTTCTGAATACACCACTGTTTCCATTATTTACTATTATAAACATTCTTTTATTCTAAACTGACATTTTTTTAATTTTGAAAACAGAAACCTACAAAACAAAATATCTTTTCAAATAAATCATTGTTGTAGACAGTCAAACAGTAACTGACAGCTAACTAAATAAACACATTTTAAATGTTTAGTCACTGGTGAACCCAAACCAAGACTTGCAGGTGGACCTAAACTGCTGTTATATTTAATATTCTGTTTTAAGGTTATAAATTAAAACCTTGTTTTTTAAACCTAAATTAGGTTTAAAAGAAGGGGAGCTGTGCTTAGAGGTATTCATGTTGATGTAAATATTAACACTATAAGTGTGCAATGGGGCAGGTTTTGCTATTGAAGGAATATTGTAACGCTCACGAAAAGGTGAAATGGTAAATTGGTCTAGTTTTACTTGTAACATTTATGTTGTATAGGATAATTAATATTGCTAGTAGGCGCTGGAGTAGTTTAAACTTACCTGCATAGTATTATTCTATGGATTGATTAATATCCATAGTAATAAAATTAAGAGTTTGTCTGTCTGTCTGTCTGTCTGTCATGGGCATTGATGCAGAGGTTTGAAATTTAAAAACTAGTAGCCCTTGTGCACAAACATGTGTACCTTAAAGCTGGATTCTTAAATTTTTGATTGGCTTTTTTTTTTAATTGATTAAAAACCGGGCCAGAAGAACTAAACTGAAGATTTTTTTTTTTCTGCCTGAAACAAATAAAAGCGTTACTAGGGGTAACCACGCAATGCCGGGTACTTCAGCTAGTTACTAACAAGAACAGGGATAATAGGTTTTAGGGAACAATGAACTTGGCTAATATTAAAAGTTTGAAATGATGTACCAATACTGTAGATTATATTAGAGCTTTGTGTACATGCATTTACATTTATTTCCTTATATACTAAGCCATGTAAAGCTACACAAATAATGAATACAAACAGATAAGTACATATTTTACAAACAAATTATGGGCAAAAATAAAACTTCAAATATTTATACAAAAAAAAAACAATTTTTCTATATGTATAACTTACCACTAACACAACTATTTAAAAATAATATATCTCGATTAGGAACTTAATATAATGGCTTAAACATATACGTATATTTCAAAAATAAGATCACTGATAAGCAATAAAGGAGAAAAATGTTCAATAAAAACATTTGGAATTTTACATTTGAATGAAAAAAAAGCTTAGGTAATCACATACAAAAAACACAAAACAGTTTAACCAAACATATTTGGTGTTTTTACTAAACATAATATTCTTAACAGCTACAAACTATAACTAAATAAATACATACAAATTAAGTTTAAATTTAGTTAAAAATTAGAGTAAATCATGTAACATGCTCACATAAGAATGATCAAGAATTTTGATATTTAATTTTGGAATTCATTCAAAAATCTATACTTTTTGTAGGTCTAAGTTTCCTTAGTAAATGAATTAGTTCCAAATTTATCTTCATATAATAGTCCCATGAATGTAAACAATTGAGGATCAAAATAGGTAATATTGGTTATTATTCTGTTGGATAGTCTTGTGCAATACACTTAGCTCTACTCCTTGGAAACCAGAGCATCTAAAAGTTGTTTTTGTGATTTTATAGCACATTTCTGGGGTTTAACTTAAACAAGAATGTTGGAATATAATCTTATAGTTCCTTAAGGAAATTTACAAACTTTAATCGATATATGTTACTGTTGGCCAAATTTGTATTCAGTGTTTCTGACAATTCCGTGAAATCATATTATTATCAAAGAGCAATTATCAAAATTATCAAGATATATGGTTTAAACTTAAAAATAAATCAACTTCCCCATTCAGCTATCGTATGTGATTAGTGCATCATCTATTGGTTAGTTTATAAATTCCACAATGCAGTTTATGATTTTATTTGGATTTACTAGTTTGGAATTTGAAACATTTTAATTGAATGGACTTTACAGACATTATTGCTTTATAAAGCATTAAATTTATTTACAAACAAGCTGATGTGCCCATTATTCACACGAGGATTCTATTAAGTAGTTTTGTTATAAAATTAACCACAATGAAAATTAACCAAATCTTAAATTATATTTAAATATTAATCCTTTATTGGTTTAGATAATGTTTCAAAACATGAAAAATAACTATTTTTAATGTTACCTTTGTGTAAGTTTTATTAGGACATGTTAAAAAGTTAAATAAACTCGATTTGCCTTCTTATGTGAATACAAAACAACCAACATGAAATTTAATTTTTCTTTGAATTTAAGATTGAAATCTATTTGGTTTACTCTTTGGATTGCGGTTGATTTGGCCATCAAGTTAGGTAGGGAAAAAAAAATTAACTTTACATTCAATAGGAGAATACAACATTGATCACGTGGTTTATAACAGAATATTTGAAAAAAAAAAAATATTTTAATAGAAAATATATAGTCTGTGTGTTGCTGGACGTCCAAGCTAGATGTATGCGAGATTTCAGCGCAATCAGTACAATGGTTTTTGTATTAAAGAGTGACAATCAGAGACCAACTAACTCATTTTTATACCTAAACTAGACAACATTTCAGATAAGACCACTCAATGGCACCCAAATTCAAAGTAATTATTGTTGCGAGGGGACCCCTTCTATGAAGACACCCAATCCTCAGGGCTAGGGGACAAAGTAGATCTAGTGTCTCTACTGGCAATTCTTTGAGCATTCAACACCTCAATAAGCTATTTAACGGGGTTTCTCTTCATTTTCTTACCTCATTTCATTTTATATTTTCTCTTCAATACTTTTCCTGTATCCTTTGCCACCCAGATAAAACATTTTTGCAGGTGCTGTGACCAAAATGCCTTGACCTTGAGTTGCGTGCTATTGAGACAACTCAACACTTATTACTTGGTTTAAAAAATTATGTTAAGATCAAAAACTTGAATAAAAGTTTTAATCATAGTAAAATTCCTAAACTGGCCCGTGAGAAAATAGTATGTTATTTAAAATAAGCATAATGTGTTAATTGCTTCTCAATCAAGTTAGGTTACACTAAATTACATAATAATATATATTTAAAATTAATTATTCTAATTTGAACTTATTGAGCTGAACATATTTCATATAAGTGTACAGAAAACATTACTGACAAAACTTAGTTATATAATAAAATATAATTAATTTACATAGTTTAAAATCAACTCAAGGATTGAGAATATTTAGGAGCAGTATGCAAGAACGCCACTAATAGAGCCCCTACACAATCATTTAGACTGTCAGTCCCAAGACTGACAGTACGCACCAGTATTTAAAACGAGATCGTACACGGTTAGTCTTTGCGTCATTATTCTTTATCAGTCTCAACTCCACATGCTCTGGTCATTCCATCACATTATCTGCAATCACAACTGGGACACTCACGTCTACTGGTTCCGCGTCCATGTTTGCTACTGAGACTGAAGGAAATACTGACTGGCACGCTCACATGGTCAGTATTTTCTTTAGTCTCAGTAGCAAACATGAACTGCACACGCCTTTTTCTTATCAGCCATGTTGCACGTAGCGTGCAAAGGCTGAGATTGATAAAAAATAATGCCGCAAAGACTGATCATGTACGGTCTCGTAAATACTGATGCATACTGATCGTGATAAGAAGTTACATATTGAACTCTTATCAAAGGAAAATGCTGCTGTTGCCAATAATAATGGCATGATTATCATGAAAAAAAGTTTTTGAAATAAAATTAAAAGAAACAAAAGTTTCAAGAAAGAAAGTGAAAAGAAAAGAAAAGACAAGAGTAAAGAAAATAAAGAAAAAATGAACACCAAGAAAATTAAGAAAACCATCAACAATAAAAGCTGATTCTGCAATATATATCAAGAATCAATTGAAAAGGGTATATAATTCAGTGCTTGTCATGTAAATTATGGCAACATGAAGATTGTACAAATATAACACCTAGTTTGAAAAAGTATTACTGTGCAGAATGTATTAATTAATATGATTTAATTCACTGCAATAAGTGTTCATGATTAATTGTCCATTATTGACTCATCGATATGATGATTACTAATACATTCTGTTTTTACAACATGTCCATTATCGGAACATTGTGTATTTGCTATAAAAATTTATATTAAAAAACAAATGGTTATAAATTTAAGACTTTTCAATTTGAATAGTAAAAACAAATAGTAAATTGAAGTGTATTATATTAATAACAAGTTGAGTAACACAATGAATTTTTTTATTTAAGACAATGAAACTCGGATATTGTAATTGCATCGCTTAACGTGTCCATGAATGGGACATTTACATAGCTTATTCTAATCTTTGCATTAATATGCTTATTTACATTTTATATAATTATGAAGGGTACAAGAGAAAAGGGGGAAAGTCACACTACACACATTTTTCAGGACAAAACTTTTATCTCTGGAATCCTATAAGGACCCCAGCAAAAAAAAAAAGTTAATTAATTTAAATATGACAAAGACCTCTTTTAATCATAAAAAAATTCTAAAGGGTATAATAAAGGTCTCATGATTGTATAACAGATGGCAGAATAGCTTCATTGGACTTTCCCCCTCTTTCCTCTTCACCCTCCATATATATAATGATGCTAACCAGTAGTTGACACAATGTTAACTACTGGATCACTGCTATGTCTAAGACTGGTACAATACAGTTATACTTTTGTCTTTTGTTTAAAGTATGGTGAACAATTAATTGAAATACAGAAGGTTTACAACTCCTTAGATATTACAATATCTGTTGCTATATAATTCTTATATTTGTTTAAATAAAATGAAGATATTTATGATTTAAGTTTAATATATACATTGAATAAGTTTATTCACATTTAGACTTTGTTTTGTTTTTCTAAGGCAACACTGTTATGTAGGTCATGTGAACCTAATTGCTGCCTTTTTTTACACACTACTCAAAAGTTGGTTGCCATGTGATCATTGTGATGTAGTAAAAGTGTCTCTATTAAATATAACTATGCTGTTTCTCCTTAATAGTGTGTCTTTTATATGGATCCCTGCATTCTTGATTAATTTGTTGGTAAAACTGTCCTTGATTTTAAATATTTTTGAATTTTAGATTTTTTCTTTTTAATTTTCACTTTTGTTGCTAAATTGTTAGGTCTGTAAAATAATATATTTTCATAAGTAGTATATAACATGTTTATGTCCTACTCAAATAATTAGTTGGTAAAAAAAGTATTAATTGATTAACTTAACTTAAGTGAATTAATTTTTGGAATTTGTTGCAATACGGTAATGTCATGGGCATACTCGTGGGGGTGGGGTGGTTGAAACTCCCCGAAATAATGACAACACATTAACACTTATATATATGTGTATAGATTGTTCTCCAGATAGATTTCTACTGTGAATGTACTACATAATATACAGAAATTCTGTGTTGAAAGACTGCATTGTCCAAGATTCACTTACTTCAAATGAACATCTTTCCTTTCTCTTTGCGAAACCAGATGGGCTAGTAAACACGAGGCAGCTATGAGATACAAAGAAGTGTGTATAAATCAGTGGTTAATGCACTGGAAAAACTTCAGTCTTCAGAAAATCGAGAAACTTCAAATTTGGCACATCAATTATAAGACTGCATTACTGCAAGGCAGTTATAATATGCCTCATTGTAATTGAAAAAATATTCTCTTTTACACTGCAGCCGTCAAAGGCATTTCAAAAAGTAGATATTGATATTTCTGAAACCTGCTCTCATGTTAATACAGATTTGTAAGTTTTAGAACTGCAACACAGTAATTCTGAGGAGGAATTTAAGACCCTGTATGCAATAGTATTAATACTGGCATCAAATGTTGGCAGCACTATCAATGCCCAGATCAACTGCATCAGGTTTACAGAGAAAATGTTCCAGCGTCAGGTCCTACTACAGGAGGATAATATTTAGACCATTTTTAGACAATGTAATAATGCAATTAAAGGAATGCTGCTGAAACCACAACCAGCTTCTCCCAAACATCCAAAAAGTGATCCTTAAACATCTCGCAGGTGATAAAAGTGGCCAAAACTTGCAAGTGAGAGTAGATTTCTACAGATAACTTTTCCACATCCGGACATATTCTTCGCAGAATTTCAATTATGGAAGAAGAAGTGGAGCAGTGTAAGTCTAAAAGACAAGCCAAGTACTGCAATAGAAGCATTTGTGCAGTGCAGTGAAACATTCTATCCAAATGTGAGGATACTTTCTAATGCTAGCGAATTGAAAAGATTGAAAAGCTACCTGCGTAACACTATGGCACAAGATTGCCTTACCAGCTTTGCCGTCCTTTTCAGTGTTCACAGAGAAATCGAAGTGGACACAGATGAAGTTATCACCAAGTTCTCACTGAGTCCAAGGAGGGTAGATTTCATTTTGTGATGATAATATATTTGACCTTTTTTTTAATTGATGCAAACTGTAATGTTTTTGAGCCATTACATATGTATTATAGCTATATATATTCTGACTTTACAACACACACACACACATATACATGTATAGGTAATGTCAAGTCATAACTTGTGTTTTGTATGTATGTTGTTTTTAAATCACTCATAAATAGTTTTTCGAGTAAAATTTTGTTTACAATAAGCATAACCCTTCCCCCTCTTGAAATAATTTTCACCGTACGCCCATGGGTAATGAAGTCATATTTTTCCAGACAATATGCCTCCGATATAAGGCAAAATACTTCAATATTCAGTGGAAACTATGACAAAGGCAATTGAAGATGTGCAGCAATGTGTACCAGTTGGTTGCTACGGCAGCTAAAATATAAGGTTCTTAGAGCAACTTTGATGTATAAAGCGAAAGAGCGATCAACAGTTGAACTTCGCATGGGACCACAGTCCACTATGATCAAAGACGAAGAAGATCTTGTTAAATGGGTGGTTAAAGCTGCAAAGGCTGGCTTACCAGTTACAAAAGTTGAACTTTTGGGCAGTGTTCAACCTTTAATTTAAGCACTAGAATGTGACAGCCCTTTTGTAGATGGTAAACCAGGAAGAAAGTGATATGAATTATTTATGAACCTATGAATCACCATCCAGGAATAAGCAAACGATTGGATCAAAATTGAATGTATCGTAATGTGTCAAAAGACAGTTTAAGTCGATTGCTCAATGAAGTATAGTGGTATTTATTGGAAAACAATTTCCAGGGTATTATAACAAACCCACATCATGTGTTTAACATAGATGTAGCTGCCTTCTTCTTAAATCCCAAAGGCAGTAAAGTGTTAGTTGTCAAAGGAGAAAAAAATGTTTACCAACAAGTTGACCGATGGTAAGGCGTGCTTGACTGGTCTAATAACATGGAAGTGCTGATAGCATCTTGGCTTTACCTATTGTTATATATTATTTTGAACGAATACTACAAGTCATTGTTGAAGGCATCCCTAAAAACTGGGGGATTGGAAAACCAGAAAGTGGCTGGATGAAGGGAGAACATTTTTACAAATACATTACAAATATATTTTTTCTTGATTGCTAGAAACATGTATTAAACGACCAATAATATTACACATTGATGGGCATGCATCACATCTCACAATGCACACAAGTAAATTTTGTGCAAAGAATGAAATTATTTTAATTGTATTACTCCCAAATGCAACATATTTGTTGCGGCCTATGGATGTTTCACTGTTTGGAACATTAAAGGAAAACTGGAAAAACTATGTTCATAAGTGGAGAAATTAGAACTTTAATTGCTAGCATTGAATAAGAAATGACTTCACTCCTTTGTTGCAAACAGTCTTGACTGATAAAGTTAGTTTTTCTCCTTCAATACTTCAAAATGAATTTAGAAGATGTGGATTAGTACCTTGGAATCCAAACACTGTAGATTAAATAAAATCCCAGTAACAATAGCAAAAAACAAGAAAACTCCGGGACGAGTAATTGCAATATTAAAAGAAATGGGAAATTGTCTAAAATTCTTAGAGAAAGAAATGGAGGGGGGGAAGTAAAAAATCTTTTGAAAATTCTATTGATGAATGAACTGGTGAACTTTGTGACAAATCATTGTTCAGCTATGAAAGACTGTAAAGGATAAGCATGACAAACTAATACATAATAACTTAACAGGAAGCACAAACTAACACTAATCCTACTACAATTAAAAATAATGACGTGGCTACAAATGATATTCCACTTAAAAACACTGATCGGTTTTCTATGCCTGAGACATCAACACACGTAATAGTAGGTAAACAAAATGAAACAACATTAGTGAAATTGACTACACCACAAAAAAAAAAAAAATTAAGGTAGAGTCTCTTCATGATAGGTTTTTACCTGGATGACAGTTCAAAAATCATTTGTTTAGGTTTTGGATTGCCAACACTTGTAAAGGATCACTGTTTTGTAATGTATGTTAAGTTTTTTAATTACCTCTTATATTTTACATTTAAAATAACATAAACTTAAGTTTTCTCATACTATTTCATTACTTTTAATAATTTCCTTTTATTCAACTCGAAACAATATTTCAAACATAATTAAAAGTACTTATTCTTCGTTTTGAAACATTATTGACTATGTTTAATATAGTGCATACATCAATACCTTTTAATACAGGCATCATATTTACTTGGAAAAGAGAAAATACTTTTCATTTTTTTATATACAATAAATTATTTTATGAATATTTTAACATATTTTGAAATATTTAACTGAATAAAATATTTATATCCACTGTGTGGGTGCATCATTGTAAAAAACTTGTTTCCGTTATGTTCAACCACATGGTTTAAATTCATCGGTAGCCATTTTGAAGGTCGTTAGATCTTTTGTGGAAGTGCCGTGAATAATAATTTTTTTAAGTGTAATAAAACAATAATAAGCTTTGTGTCTGACCTCAAATATATATAAATAATATTGGAAAAAATTACTGTGGTTAGCTATCACATTCATACATTATCTTATGTTTTCATTACAGTGATCCAAAGTGATAGATGCCAGCTGTTGGTGTAGGGATATATTAGGGACTATTTCTAGTAACTTTTTGAGCTGTCATCCAAGTAAACTTAGGTCATGAATGAATTATAGACCTCCCATGTCAACTGAAAAAGCCAGAACAGTGAAGCCTGTATTTCCTACCCCTTCAAGTCCTGGCACAAATTTATCTGATTGCCAAACCCTTCCTTCTCCTCTGACAAGACGTGTATTAATCACAACTTGTGAATGTGTGGAATGCCAGGCCTCAACTGTGGTTCGGATTCCACGTTAAACTGTAGGTCCTCCATTTCATCTCACAATCACCCTACCATTGCACATTAGCGTAAGTGCGTATAACCCGTACGGGTAGTAAGACGCGGTGCTAATAATAATAATAATCCTACCCCTTCAAAAGGGCTCTCTTTCGGAACATTAGGTCAAGAAAAGCAACTGAGTAAAAAAAGATAAAATACTGAGTGTAACATATCTCAGCAATGGCAGTGATACCATATAAAGAAGGAAGATTCTTAAAAGGGGGCAGTGAAAAATAGTTGAAGAACGACAACTTAAAAAATTGCTAAAGAAGTGGCTAAACAGAAAGCAAGTGCAGAGAAATGTAAAATCAAAGCTAAACCTAAGAAAATTATTAATGATTCAACTTCTAATGAATCTGTGTGGGTATAATCTGGAAACTAAACAGATCATATTGACACAATATGAGCAAGTGAATCTGATTGTGACCGCGAATTACAATCTTCTTTACATTGTGTAAACAAGTCAGTGGAATCGTTAATATTTATCTTGTAAAAGGCAAATTCATTTGAGTGAATTTACTAAGGAAGAGAAAGAAAGTATTAAAAATATGCCTGTATTGTCCAATAAGTGTTTGAGTCATATGAACTATAGGTTATGTCCCTGAAGTGATATTAAAACAGTATTTAAAATATATGAAAGGGACAAGTTTAATTAACAGAACACAGATAACAATTAAAAAATTGAGCCCTCCAGCTTTAACTGGCTCAAGTATTAGACAAAAATATGAAATTAACGAAAGTGTAAATGCATATAGATAGTGAATGATGTTATTAGGTAGGCCTACTGTATGTAATTTGAAACAACAATTTTTGATTTACTGGTATAACAATAACTGTTATTATATTTTACTTTTAATTGTTAAGACTTCTTAGACTAGAGTATTAATATTTTATCAGTATAATATCAGCAAGAGTATTACTTATTTTTGGATCATAATGTATTGTTATGATCATATTATTATAATTAAATCATCTATTAAGTTTTTATCATAATACATTTCAATCTTTGGGATTCCATATATTATTTCCTTTAGCCTTGTGCAGGCAAATGAAGTTTAATAGCAACATAGCATTAGTGTTAAACATGTCTCTTTCACACATTTCTTAAAACTATTTTTAAAAACATACTAAGCTGATTAAAAACTATTTATTGAGACAATGTTACTATGCTGTCAAGTATTGAAACCTGTAATTGTCAAATATTGGTGTGACCAAAAAATATGCCTATCAACTACTGGAACATTATAGGGATTAGTACAAAATTAATTTTTGCATTTAATTAAGAAAAATAATGCAATTTGTTGATGGAAAATTAAAGAAGAAGACTTACAACAATGTAATCGCTACAATATATTCTTTAAAAAAGAAAAAATCTCTTAATTTGTCAACTGCTGGTATTGTTTTCGTCACCTTACAAGGAATTTTACAAACCTCAATTGCTCACTATTTTTTTCTCTTAGCTAAAACAAACAACTTCGAGAAATAATCAATGATCATTCTCCTTTTAAAATTTCTGCATTTTAATGACAATGACATATGACTGTAACAATAACAAAGAACCAATCGCAAAAGTATTTAAAACTAATACATATCTTAGATTAGTAACTAGCTGGAAAATTCTAAAGAACCAAATTCTTAAATTACCTATATGTAAAAATAACTTAATTCATGTTCTTCAAATTTGTGAAAAATATACTCAAGGTACAGTACAACAAAATAGCACTCAATTAAGGGGTTAACACTAACACTAATACAGATATTTAGAAAATAACATAAGAGTTGTTTGGATAAAAATGATTGAAAAACAGATTGGGGTGGTTACACTTTACCTCAACTTCACAAAACAATGACATTTTGAAATGGGAAATTCAAGTGCTATCACAAAGCTTTTTATTCAGACCAGAATTATTTCCAGATAATCTAATCCCAATAAATCGACATGCTAACTTATAAATTGAAAAATAATATGGATGCTCAAATCTTTAATCTTTATCAAAGTGATGTCAAGCAAGCTCTACCAAATAATTACACTCAGATTAGAATAGCTATACAATTAAAGTAAGTGTAATTAAAGGGTATGCAGTGCTTAATCTCTGTTTACAAACTTTGGGAGCTTACAAAATAAGTCAAACAATGTGTTTAAATCATCTATTGCCCTTCCAAATAAACAAAACATCACATCTATCCATAGTTGTATAGTAAAGAATCTATCTATATTGGCTCAGCTTACAAAAAAAAGTATATGCTACTAATGTAAACATCCCTAGTAATGAGTTGAATTTTAACAAATTCCTCTTACCAATTTTCTCTTCTAAAGTTATAATTTATTTTATCTTTAATAAAGGTTGCAAATAAGCATACAATCCTCCAAGGCACATGGGTTTTAAGCAAAGACAGTAGTCATGATACAATTATTGGAGTACTCCCTTTGCATACATTTTTATTAAACAGACAAGTTATAGTTTCCATAATTTAAAATCATGATAACATGGTTGGCTGCCTTGGCTATCGCATCCTCAACACTGGACGTCTGTACAGATATATAAAACTTCTTTTGTGAAGACGGCAAGTTTGGAATGACAATCTGTTAAAACAAATTAGATTTTAAAAAATACAATAAAATAGTCCTACTATTATAGAACATATTTATAGATAAGTTATAGAAAATTAAATTAATCATGTACTACTAATTAATAACAATATTTAAAATATTGGTTGCCAGGAGACAAAGGGAGCCCACCCACAGCTACAAGGTTACCATTTAATTTTTATAAGAAATAAAGTAAAACTTTCAAAAGTGGAAAAAAGATATAATAAAAACTTCTGTGAAGTAAATGTATTTTTTAGTAATTGCCGTATACAGTAGGTACCAAATGTAAAGATTGTTATAGTTGTTTTTTAATTTACTTTAAAAAAAAATTATGGATATTTTTAAATGGTTTGCTTGTACTGAACATTTGACACATTAACAAGTAGGTAGTTCGAAAGCATATTTCATGCAGTCCTCTAGTCTAAATTAAGAGCAATCTTTTGAATATACTAGATGATTGGGCGAATCTGTCAATAATTGCTTCTGCATCCGATTCATCTAACAATTCCTTTTTAATAGACAACAACATGTTTGATTCCAAGTTATCCTCAGACCTGAATTTCTTAGCCTTGTCTTTATGATCTTTGGTTTTGAAAATGTCCTCTCACATTGGACTTGAGTAACTGATAGTGTCCAGATGTTTTATAAAGTTCATAACGATTATTATATGCCTTGTCACGAAGTCTGTTGGATGACAGAAATTTTAGTACACACGATGGCTAGTGCTACCAATTTTACACTTGTTGCAAATGAAATCCATATTCTCACCATCAATAAGCAATAGCTTCAATACATCAAAGCTTGAAGCAAAAGAAAACAATTACAATATTACTTTATCTTTGCTTATTTAAGGAGAAAGCTTAATAATACCTTCCAATGCTTTTATCTTCATGGCCCTTCTCTCAATAGTGTTAAACTTTGATGAGTCCAAGCAGGATAAATCCTTATAAAACTTTTGGTGTTGTATGAAGCGTAAACCTAGTGACTGGACAGTGTACAATGTGGTCCATTATTAGGTTAAACACGTTTACTCAAAAATCAGCTTAAGAGCCTGAGGAATATTCTTCATCATCTATAAGCTCATCTGCAATTTTTTCTTCTTCCTATGCCTCTTAACTGGCAGTGCTGTTTCCAAAGAGTCAATTTTCAATGTATGAATTTCATCCATATTTAATTGTGAAATCTCGGCTTTACATTTATTTACCAATTTCATTGTCTTGCTGCAAACGTTATTAAATGTTCTTTTCTCTTTGTTCAGCTTTGTTGTAGCTAAATTTACTAAACTCCATGCAGTAAACATAGCTAAATCATTTGTTTGTAAATAACTTGATAATGGGGCTGTAGTTTCAAATACATACAAGTAAATTCTGTCAATATTGTTTTTAAAATTATTACCTACTATAAAATACTAATACACAGTAAATTTTAGTTGCATACAGTAATAATATTGGAACTTCTATTATATATTCACGCTACACATTGTCTAATGTTTAAGGAGCCCACTTCATCAGGGGCACACAGGGCCCACTTGCCAAAGGGCAAGCTGAAACCCAGACCAGTCCGCCACTGCATATGACGATCATATTTATTCTGGATAAATTACCACCCAAGAAATTTACCATACAAACACTCAAAGTAAATTGGTCTTGTAGAATAAAGACCATGCACTTTTTTCCACTATTATTGGTTTGTTCAGTCCCAAAAAGAACCAGATGAAACCACAGACCTGGAGTGATCAAGACAAAGTCTGGTTTGCATTGGATTTCTCCTTTTCAAAGAGAACCAAACTAAACTAGTTCCAAAGTTTTCCAGATCACGTATAGGTTTAGTTGGTTTATTTGTGTCGAACACGCGGTTTAAGCACAAAAATATTCACTCGTATACATGACAAAGGGATCGACCTAATTCAAGAACGATGATTGATTTTGATGAGAGATGAGAAGTTTACTAAAGAATACTAGGGCTGTGCGTGGAGATGAATGTGGAACGGGTCGCTTTCTAGTGGTAAGAGTAGTTGAGTAGGAAAGAAATGTTGTGAGGAAGTAGCGAAAGAGTACTGAGCAAGTAAAAGTGAGAGTGGGAAAGTTGCAGGATAAAAATGAGAGAGCGCAATATGAAAGATTGCTGGGCGAAAAATTAACTTTAAAGATCATGAATGGAAAGTCGAAACAAATGCTAATGCTATTGAAAAAGCTTGGAACAGAATAAAAGAGGTTGTAGTTGAGTGCGCGAAAGTTGTGTGTGGTTCTGCGGTGGTGGGAAAATTTAAAAGAGATGCTTGATGGAATGAACAGGTGAAAGAAGTTGTGAGAGAAAAGAAAGAAGCATACACACGAATGATTGCTATGAAGAGTGAAACAGAGCATTAGAGGTCGGGGACATATATAAATAGAAAAAGATTAATGAAAAGAAAGTAGTAAAGGAGAGCTAAGAGCAAATGAGATTAAAAGAAGGAGAAAGAATTCAGAATGATTTTAAAGGTAGTAAAAAGCTGTTCTGTAAATGAGTAAAGAGAACGAAACAAGGAGTGCAAGGAAAGACCTATGGCATTCAGAATGAATGTGGTGAGATGATCTGGGATGAAAATAGTATAAGAGAGTGATGGCGAAAGTATGGAGAAAGAAGTGGAAAATATGGAAAATGTTATAATGAGTGAAATAATGAACGAGGCTGAGGTGTTTAAAGCTATGAAAATGTTAAAGAATAGCAAAGCTGCGGGAGTAGATGGGATCACAAGTGAAATGCTTAAGTATAAGAGCACGGAATTACTTGCCAGTTTGTGTGTGTTGTTCATTGTATGTGTTGGGATTTCAAACGCTTCTAATGACTGGAAGAATGCTGTCATTGTTTCTTTATATAAAGGCAAAAGAAGTAAGAATAAATTCAAGATTTACAGGGTAATTAGTTTGTTGAGTATTCCAGACAAAGTTTTTGGAAGAGTTTTAATTGAGAAACTCCAGGCAAGATTTGGGGTGTGCAATGTGGTTTCATGCCAGGTAGAGGTTGCAAGGATCAGATATTAGCATTGCAACAAGTGATTGGGAAATGTATGGCAGTAAGACTTTTTTTAAAGTGCATTTGTTGATCTGGAGAAAGCGTACGATCGAGCGAAGAGAAGTATATTATGGAATGTTCTTAGAGAGTATGGTGTGGATGCATAGTTAGTAAATGCAATTAAGGCAGTGTTTGATGGAAGTAAAGTGTACGTTAGTGTGGATGGAGCTTTGAGCGAATGGTTTGACATTGAACAAGGTGTTAGACAAGGTTGTGTTATGTCTCCATGGTTCTTTAATGTTTTCATGGTTAATTGCTTGAGGGATGCTTGTGAGGACGTGGTTGGTGTGCAAGTGTACAATGTGAGTGTGAGAGAGCTGTTATTTACAGATGATGTATTAATGGCTGAGAAGGAACGTGACCTGCAGAATGCATTAAATCGTTTGAATGTGGCGACAGACAGAATGGATCTTCGTATAAATGTCTCCAAAACTATTATTATTATTATTATTAGCACCCCATCTTACTACCCGTTCGGGTTATACGCACTTACGCTAAATGTGCAATGGTAGGGTGATTGTGAGATGAAATGGAGGACCTACAGTTTAACGTGGAATCCGAAACCACGGTAGAGGCCTAGCATTCCTCACATTCACAAGTTGTGATTAATACACATCTTGTCAGAGGTGAAGGAAGGGTTTGGCAAATCTCCAAAACTAAGGTATCGGTTTTTGATAAGGATGGCTCAGTAAATGATTGTCAAGGTAGTATAAATGGAAAACTGTTAGAACAAATTAGTGATTGTATGTATCTGGGCGGAATGTTCTGTAAAAATGGAAGGATAGTTGGTGAAATCGACAAGAGGGGTGAATGTATCTAAGAGAGTAGTTGGATGTATGTGGACTATTGCAAAGACAAAGATGGCAGTATATAAAAGTGTGTTGATGCCAACGTTGTTTTATGGATGTGTAGCACGAGTTTTTTCAGGAGAAACCCAAGAGCAAGGTGAATGCTGTTGGAATGAGATATCTAAGAAATGTATGTGGAAAAAATAGTATGGACAGAGTCATTAATGAATGGGTGCTGAAGGAGTGTGATTTGAAAGGGAATCCAATAGGTCAATCTTAGAGAAGTGTCTTAGGGTGGTTTGGGCATATTGCGAGGATGAGTATGGATTACATTAATGTGTTAGGAATTAGGAAGGTTGAATTTAGAGGAAGTGTACCCGCATTAGTGTGGAGGGAAAGTGGAAAACCATGTAGGGAAAACCACTGTCAGTACACTCGACTGAACTTGAACACTGATCTCGTCTTCAGCAGTCTAGTGTATTGCGAGAAGCCTTAGACTGAAGTGAATGTTTTCATTACTATTTTCACCTTAAGTAGCACTTTTAAATATTCTTTTAACTGAACAAACTCAACCAGTTTTTTAAAAAAAGAAAGGAAAAATTGTTTTGCAAATTTTAATCATAGAAAATTTGTCCTATTCTGATGAAATCTCTTGATTAATGAAAACATAATTAAAATCATCATAATGTAAAATTTTTAATTCTAAATATGATAAAACAAGTCATTATTACTAATATTATTTTGTCTCCCAGTTCGTTTAGGTTACATATCTATGTAGTGTTAGGGATGAATAAGGTTGAATTTAGTGGAATTGTATCCTAATTTGCATGTAATACCATTTAAGAAAAACACCCTAAGTGCACACAACTGAGATTCAAACCCTGGTTTCCCTGTTATCGGCAGTTCAGGTTCTGTGAGAGTGATGCCTTAGACCAGCGGTTCCCAACCTTTTTTTCGTATGCGTACCTCTTTGCAGTTTATTTCCATAAATTGTTCCCTTAATTTTTTTAACAAAATGTTTAATTACTACAGTAATAGTTATTTCTGATTTATTTATTGTAACTAAAAATAAATGGGCTAGTAATGGGATTAAAAAACCATGTGATAATAAGCTGAATTAAGAGTGCAGATAATTTTACATTCAAAAAGTGAAAGTTACAATAAACACAAACGCATTTAATTTATTTATTAATAACTATAAAGACATTTTATGTTTGAGATTGAAATCATTTTCTCAAGGTCAATTATAGAATAAAACCTGCACCGCACCACACCACATAGTTGAGCTAATTTAATAACTTTTTACTGATCTTCTTTCTTACAATGTTGGCATATTTAGCTCTTTTCGCCATTAATCAAATATGTTCACGTACCCCCAAATGTCCTGGCGTGTACCCCACGTTGGAAACCGCTGCCTTAGACCATTCGAATACCGAAGCAGGTTCAGCTAATTTTAAATTTAAAGGTATGATTAGAATGAATAAAACACTATCAATGTTTGAAAGCAATTTACTTCTGGGTATAGGATGTGCTCAAAGCCCATTTGTATGGAATAAAAAAACTATACATTAAGAAAATCTGTGTAAACCAATTTGTTACCTACCCAGCATTCATAGAGAGGAGTTTTATTGGGTGAATTGCGGATCCTGTACTGGTAAGACGGTAGCCCCCAGTTCCACACTTGGCATAGTTCTTGGAGAGTCTGAAATGTGATTAACCTATTTATACCAAGCATTTACTATGTGAAAAAACTTGTAGCCGTACCACCGTTTGGTGACATTTATCTAAAAGTTCTAAATTACTAAGATGTATTCATAATATTCAAGATCATCCAGTTACGATTGTTGAGAAATGGATTAGTGTCATTCCAAGGAAAATTTGGCTTTCTCTTTAAGTTTAAATATTATTAAAAACTGTTTGCATTTATTTTTTTGCAAATATATTTTGTTGATTTGACTAAATATATTTGTAAGACAAATGGTTATGTTATTTTTTTTAGGTTGATTTTAAACTTTCCAAAAGGGTCAAACCTAACCACAAATCAACCAGGTAGGTACCAACTGACGTTAACTGCACCTCTGCAATTCTAGTTAACTTTTCCCCAATATAGTATAGTATATCTAATTATGAAAAGTTTAAAAGATTTTTTTTAACATTTCACAAACTTAGTATAAGTACTACTGAAGTTAATAACTTTGTAAGTTCAATTAATATGATATATTAGCATGGATTTATGTATGTGGGACCCCAATAAACCCTTGTTTTTCTTAGAACTGTGTCTTATTATTATAATTAGCATCGCGTCTTACTACCTATTAGGGTTATACGCACTTACGCTAATGTGTAATGGTAGAGTGGTTGTGAGGTGAAATGGAGGACCTACAGTTTAACGTGGGATCCGAACCACGGTGGAGGCCTGACATTTCACACATTCAAAAGTTGTGATTAATACACGTCTTGTCAGAGCTGAAGGAAGGGTTTGGCAATCAGATAAATCTGTGCTGGGACCGAGGATTGAACCCTGGAACCCCACCACAGAGGTCTGACACCTTACCCCTAGACCGCCAGGCCACCCTGTGTCTTACTACCTGCTCATATTATACGAATAATAATTACGCCAATGAGTTTGGGATGTGGAAGTTTGAATTTAGAGGGAGTACAACAGCGTTTGCAAGGATGGTGAGGGGAAAACCATTTAAGAAAAAAAAAACACCCTCACCACATCCAACTGGGATTTGAACCCCGATATCCCCGTCATCGGTAGCCAAGTCTATTGCAAGAGTGACGCCTTATACCATGCAGCCATTTAAGTAAGTCCATGTAAATTACATCATAGCGTGTCTGAGGAAAGGTAAAAATTAAGCAAACGTTTAATATTTCACAAATGTAATAGTAACAAAGTAAAAGTAAATAGGCTGCATACAGACTTAATGATAATACTCATTTAATTACAAACTTTCCTTGTTTCCTTTGCAACAAACATGTCAATTATGTTTTTAAAGTCCATTTCATGAAATATATCACTTCCCATGCTAAGTAAGGAAAGGTACGACAGACAATATTGATACATGATTGTACGGAGCAGGTTTGTATTCAAATTTATTTTTGAAAACTACCTTTCACTTCTACAGTTTGTCCACCCAAGTGCTAAATAAATTCTTCAAAGTATTTCAACATTTTAAAATGTTGTTAGTTGAAGATTTATAGAAGAACATTTACTTTGAAAGATTCTTTGTAATTTTCTTTAATGTCCACCACTAGTGCCGCAACTGGAAGGTTTGAAATCATTTTTATAATCAGTGACCAGAATGGTACAGTGGTGGAGGAACCACGGGAGAAGAACCCCCCACCCCTTTTGGAATAAGTTTGCCTCCCTCCTAGATACATTTCAAATCATATGATATTATCGAATATGAAGCTTAAAGATGCCCTTATAAAAAAAAACTAAATTACCTCTAGATACAGCCAATTTTCAAAAATATGCAGGAAAAACCCCACTTTAAATAGCTTCTAGAGTCATCTGACAGGAAGAAAAAAAATCAACTAGATTATTTAATAAGCTTCTAGGGCCATCAAAACTTCAAAAATTTCTAGGGGAGGACCACTCCAAATAGTTTACAGAGCATACCATTTTACAGTGATGACAACTCCAACTATCACCCAAGTGAGGATCATTCCAAATAGCATCTAAGTACCGACATATCACTCTTTAAAATTGCTTGAGAAACTACTTCGGAATATCAAGGTGAGAGTTACTCCAAAAGCTCATTATATACTTTGACTTTTATTAGTCACTTCTTCCTTAAATTATCATTACCCATTTACTCCAAACCGTGATGTAATTATAGGTTGATTCTGCGCCACATTTCTAAACTTTATAAATGTTAAAGTTGATTAATTTTAGTCTGTTCTTCCTTAAACAATTTTTTTTTTTGAAGTTTCACTTCAAATGACTCCTTCTGGAGGAGTGAAATTAAAAAAAAATAGTTTTAGAAGTATCCAATTTTTAAAAATTTGCTGAAGGACCACTCCAATTAAAAAAAAATGAGAAAGACTACTTCAAATAGTTTATAAAAATAATTAATTTTCTAAAATTGGGAAGGAAGACCACTGCAAATAGCTTTTGAGATTAATTTTCAAAACTTCATCGGGAGAGGAGATTGGATTGGGTAGGGTGGAAGCCAAGTCCTTAAATAACTTTTTTGTTGTTTTTCTGCCCGGCCTTCCCTACATAAATAAGTTTCCACCACCACTGGATTAAAAGCTGTAGATAATATCTACAACAAAAAATTAAAATAGTTTTCTTTCTTACGGGGGTTTGTGGGGGCCCAAGGTGATCACCCGATCACGCACCTCCAGCGCTGAGAATGGGCCAAAAGATTTGGAATTTCACCAGTTTCAAACTCTTTGTAAAAGGCTATAGTATATATAAAAGGGGCATACCAGGACACCTAGAAGACCTTATGTTTAGATTGTATTTCCCATAAGAGTCAATGTATAATAGGTCCTTTCGAGTATGAGACAGGGGCAAATAAAGACACATAAAGAGCTTGTGCCACCAGTGTTTCGGTTTCCCACCCTCCCACTCCCTGGACTTAAGTTGTCACCTTCACCTGTCAACCCTCATCAACCTGTCCCTTTTTCTCTCTTGTTCAAACTTTAGCCTCACAGATATTTTCCTCATAGAAAAACAGGCGTATATTTAAGTAAATGCTGATGCAGAATCCACCTGCTCATCTACACAAACAGTTTAGAGGAAGGATGGGTTAGTGATAAGGTTAAATGAAGACTAGACTAAAAACACCAATTATATAAAATTTATAAAAAACTAAACTTACTATATATTTAAGCAACTTCTGATGCAGAATTGACCTATTGAAGAATAGATTAACAACAGAGTATATAAATGTATCAAAGAAAATTAAACTTACCATATCTTTAAGCAAATTCTGGTGCAGAAACCGCCTACTCATCTACATTAACAGTTCGAGGGAGAATAAGCCATCAATAAGTTAAGAGGGGGAATGGAATACAATGATCAAAAAATTTAAAACTTATCAAAAAATTAAACAATAATCATACATCATCATGATATGCAAATAGTTGAACCTACTCTGTTTAACATAAGAACTATCTCCTTTACTTCTTAAAACCTTCTCTACAAGATAAATGTCTGGATGCGATGTTTTCTTCAACTTTCGATTCTACAATCCTCCCAGGATGGCCGTCTTCAACAAGACATTGTCAGCCTTGACGTCATAATCCTGTCAGGAATTGTCATAATTAGTGGGCTGGCGTGCACCTTATTCCCGGAATGTGCGTGTGTGTGTGAGAGTCGTGCTTCGAGGTATTTCGAATAAAACACCAGAAACTTTAAACAAAAAGTAACGTCGATAAAAATCAGTTGCTAATCCTTCAACATTAGCCCAGCCCATTAACTTTTTACTCATCATTAGGCATACCTTGGAAATCTCTAAACGATGGTTTTAACAAAGCTCCTCATGTATTTCAAAACATTCAGTGGAACGCAGAGCATTCCTTTAAATATCATCTTTGTAATTAAAGGATTCAATGTATGTACGTCTTAGCCATCAAGACCATCGTTAAGGAATTCATTCATTCATTCAGTGGAATGTTAAGCATGCTGCTACATAAGAGAATGGTCAAGTAAGCGTGCTTAAAAGATATGGTAATTTTAATTTTTTATAAATTTTATATACTCTGTTATAAGTCTATTCTTCCTTTAAGCTTATCGTTGGTCCATTATTCTTACAATCCATTTATATAGATGAGTAGGCCGATTCTGCATCAGAATTTGCTTAAAGGTATGTTAAGTTTAATTTTTTGATCATTTTATATACTTTGACTTTAATTAGTCTATTCTTCCTCTAAATTTATCATTACCCCATTTTTCCTCCAAACCGTTGATGTAGATTAGTAGGTTGATTCTGCGTCACCATTTTCTAAAACTTTTATAAATGTTATATAGTTTGATTAATTTTAGTCTGTTCTTCCTTTAAACTCATAATTCACCCATTCTTCCTTTAAATCGTGTATGTAAATGAGAAGGCAGATTTTGCAGCAGCATTTGCTTAATGATACGCCTCAGTTTTCTCTGAGAGATAAGACCTGTAAGGATAAAAAAAAGTTGCCCAGCGGCCCAGCTGGTGGTGCAACATGTTTTTTTCAAGTATGACTGCTCGTCATGAAATAAGTAACCGTTCGTTAGTGTTTCTCGCTCATCCTATAATCCAGATAATAGTGTTCAGTTCCGAATAAATCATCCTGTACCAATAGTACATTCTTTCCCTGGAAGCTCTTTTCATTGTCCCAGTATATGAGCTGATGTTGATCGTGAATGAGGGTATGGAATCCAGTTGCACTATTAACCTAACTTAAGCCTAACTAATCAGATCTGGTGACTGTTGGGATAGTTACCCTTTCGGGAAAAATACCCATGGTACCAGCTGGGACTCCTATGAGAGGAGCAAGGTGTGTTGCACACTATTATAACAAGGGGCCGGTTTCTTACCAAATTGATTATACAAAAAAGGAACTAAACCAAATAAGCTATCAAAATATATCTCTGTACTACAGTCTTAACATTTTTCTTTGAACTTAAAGATAGACTATTTTCTATAATTTCTTCTTTGATTTGAAATAATATTTTTACTTGGTAATCCAGCTATATAGAAAAATACATGATTACTATATTAATTGGTATATTAAACTAATAAAGAATAACCATGGCTCACTGTGGTTTAAGAAGTCAGTCTCTCAATAAATGCTTATAACTTCAAATTACTTGAGATTTCGCTATCAAAAAAAAATATATTTGAGTGGAACCATATTGAAACGGATAAACATATTGAAAAACCATGTAAGATACATAATTTGGCCTAAGTTCAAAGAAAGTCTTTGCCAAATTTCGTTAAAATTGGTCGATACATTTGACAGTTATCAAATAACAAAAATACATATATTTTAGTGGTCACCATCTTGAAAAAATCATTGCTATTCGGTGGGTTATATTTGACGGTCGTGGTCGTGTTGGTGTGTATTTTAATACTCAGTGGTGAGGGTCAGTTTGGGGGGTTTTTTTCATAAGAAATCAGACGCGTCATTTTTCTTTCTCTTTTTTGTCGAATGATCCCGCACTAGAATGTTCATGAAGTCCCAATTCATGTCTTCCCGAGGGATGGTTTGTTGCAAGGGTTTTGGTCATAGGTAAAATGGCATATGAGCAGTTCCAGAGGGATTCTGGTTTAAAGGGTTCTGATAGGTATGGCTGGACGTTAGGGAGATCTGGAGGGGTAGTCACGAGAGGATAGATGGAGATTTTTTGGTGGGAATGAAGGAATGCTCAGGTTTTGGGCCTGCGGAACTGATGAGATGGACGAGGAGGAGGAGTTCTAGGATGAGAAATTGTGGAATATGTTGGGGATGGAGGACCTTTGATGGATCTTCTTTTCTCCACGGATTCCTCTTCTTTTCGAAGGGGCATATCTGGGATGGGGTAAGTTCTGGCAGGAAACTAGAAATGTGACATTTGCGAAATACTGGATAAAATTGAAAGCTACAGTAGAGACGAAGAGAAAAATGAGCCATGATTCATTTGTTTAGTGTTTATTAACCTTTCTTCTTTTCACTCATACACTATCATTATCTCTATCGACTTTATAGGTATAGTTCGGATAAACTCAGCTCTTGGCACATAACTTCCAAATCTCTACAGCCAATCAGTATTTCCTTTGTTCATTCGTTCAAGTGATGAATAGAACAAGTTAGTTAAGTTTTCGTCTTTCTACATTAATCGATCTTCTTTTCATTCTTTGGATGGGTCAACAAATGAACTGATTGCTAGTCGTGTACAGCTCTTCTGTCCTTTTCGTTCATTTGTTTTAAGCTGATTGAAGTCATGCACAGCTCTTCTGTCCTTTTAGTTGATTTGCTCCAAGCTAGCTAATTACCCGTCATCCACAGCTCTTCTGTCCTTTTCGTTGATTTACTATAAACTGATTGCCAGTTGTTCAAGGCTCTTAAGGCCTTCTTGTTCATTCATTCACAGATCTTCTGTAATTCTCGTTCATAGTGAGCTTAGCTGAGAATCAGTCGATGCTCTTTTAGCTTTCATGTTCATTATTTTTCTCTCCATAACATCTGACAATAAGTAATAATTTTTTAACTTGATACGTATCTCCTCAGCTTTGTTAATTTTTCAAAATATTTTATTATAGGCTATTATAATCTACCCCTAATTATTAACATTATGATAGTAAGTAATAGTAATTTCTGCTGTTTACAAAAACTAGTTAAAAGAGCATCACTATTTTTAAACTCAACGTTAAGGAAAACAAACGTTGTTTTAAACCAAACCATCTTTGACCTCAATTTTAATGAACGTTGAACGGTCACTGAACTAAACCAGACCTAATGTACCATACATCTAAACTAACCTTTTTGACAATTTTTGTAAACGACTAAACTTGCAGGCAGTAGTTTGGTTGCAAACGATGAACCACACGCTGGAGTCCGGCCGGTCACAAACGATAAATTCAGTAGATTGCAAAAAATTAATTTTAAATTAACGGATCATTTTAGTGAATTGAATAGTTTTGAATCCTTCCCTAAACAAGCTGTTCCACCATCTCACAGGACGCACTCCACGCTCTTTAGTTTTATTACTTGGGCAACCGCCAGAGAAGAAGCGTAACCCAAATGGGTAAGAATCTTCTGGAGTAGCTGCCCTAAATGACTGAATGATTAGTTCAGCGTGAGAGACTAGACACTTTTACTATGCTGTATTATTTATATTTTATTTCCAATCATTTTCTACTTTCAATTATTTAGATTAAATCTGTCAGTGTATTACAAGACCTGATATTCGATTACAATGGTTAGGCTATCTTTATTTCTATTCTACACATACTATGTTCACAAACAACAAGGGGAAGAGAAATATCTTCCTTCCTTTCTCTTTTCTTACCCCCTCCACCTCAGAGGTGCTGTTGTCTTACGTAATTGCACCTTGGCCCGTTCTAATTTGGACCTTGTGTGCGCGTTCTAGCGGTGTGTTGGCATGAGTCAAGTCGGTCTCGTTGCCTAGGTCGGAAACCTAATGCGACCGGCCTGGTTGGGTGGGGGCGTAACAAAAGTAATGGACTGTGCTAATAAGTTTGATATTTTGACCATCCACTCAATCTATTTAATGCTTGTATGTTAGGGTACTTACACAATTTACATCCTTGGAAAAGTAGATATAATATAATCCGTTCACTCTTGATTAAACTAGGCGAATAGAGGCAATACAAATTGTCGGTCTTGAAATACGGTATAAGTCATGACATTTGCTATGACTCCCTACTTTGGGTGTCACTATAATGCTTGACTTCTTTCTACCGTAAGGGTGGATGACCCAAAGTTAATAATATAATAATTGTATATAGTTGTATAAAGTTATAATATATATAACTATATAGTTATAATAGTATTTGTAACACTTGCAATTTCAATAGTTAAAATAGTGGTTCTAAGAAAATGATGTATCTTACTTGAAGAGCCGCATCATTGTTTTGAGTAGTTATTCTTGTTAATGGAGTCACATCAGCAGCTGCTGTGTATTGTGGCGATACCATTGCCGTTTGTTTCTGGGGGACCTGAAGAATAGCAGCATTATATGGCTCTAGGACATCTGGTAGAGGTACAGAAGACATCTGGCTGGAAGCATTGATACAGATGTTTGGAGAAGATGCCATTGGTAAGGGTACTGAGGACACCTTTGTAGCAGAAGAATTTGGTAGACACATCCTTGGAGAGGTTACCGAGTGACGTGAATATCGTGGATTATCTGGAAAACTAAAGAAAATGATTGGTATAAATATTCCGTGCTTACTTTGAGCTTTCATAATATTATAACCGAACTAAACTATAATTTCACTTTAAACTTATGGTTGAAAAATCTTCTGTGATTTCTCTTTGCATTTGAAGTTAATAGTTGTACTTGGTGAACAGGTTAGACAGAAAATAAATAAGCACTCAATATTGATAGTGAATAATTTAGCTTTGTTAATGTATTATAAAGCATTAAGATCTAATTTCTGTTTTAATAATACACCCGAGTTTTACACCCTTATATTCTCCCTTAATACGTAGGCCTAGTTTAAGCTTATCTTGTAGGCCTAAAATATTTTGAATTTTGTTTTAAGAAATCGATACTGATATTAATTTTTGCACAAGAATCAAGGCCGTAGCCAGCCAATAATTTCAGGGGGGGTTTGGTGGGCACATCCCCCAATTGCTGGAAGCTAGAAAAAAAATTCTAAATGATAAACAGTTCTAGAAGCTCTCTGAAGTGATTATTATCATAGTAAAATAACTCACTAGCTGCCGAAGGCTTGGAAAATTTCTAAACATTTTGAAGCTCTGTGAAGTTTTTTATGGTAAAATAATCCCCAAAATGCCGAAGGCTAGGAAAATTTCGAAATATTTAACACCTCTAGAAGCTCTCTGAAGTGCTTTTTATGGTAACACAGCCCCCTAATTTGTATTTGTATCTTAATTTTAATATTGTTTGAACCATAAATAAAGTCATATATATTCTGTTCATAAAATTTCGCGGGGGTTTGAACCCCCAAAACTCCTCCCTGGCTACGGCCTTGACAAGAATAATCCAAGTTTGATTCGCTCTACCATAAATAAACTCAAAATATTTGTTTAAATCTATTGGACTAGAGTAGCTCTTGTAGCAATACATTTTGTATTAACTTGAGCTCTACATAGTACCCCCTGGTCAATCATTCTAGCAAACTTGTGTTTAAAACTTGATCTCTAAAATGTAGACTATGTACAAACATTTTTAGAAATATATTAGTTTGCATCTATTTGTTTTTACTTTCTCATCTAAAAAGAAAGTATTTTAAAAGTCAAAAATTTCTACCTCATGATTTTGAGGAATATCAACTTTTTTTGTGCCGCCGAGCCTGCAGAAGTGGATTTGATAATATTATCTCCGTCCCCGTGTTTGTTTGTCTGTCTGTCTCTCCCTGACAATAGTTGTGAAACGGTTTGGTGGATTTGGTTCAAACTTGATTTTTAAGATTTAAATAATATGTATATTATACATCAGGATGCTTTTTTTAAAATTTAGAGCTTAGGACTTCAATCAATGATGAGTCATTTTCTTGAATTATTAATTTTTCGAGAATGGTTATAGTGATTTTGTTTGAAAGTTTATATGGGGAATATTTAACATTATAAATGAAACTATATACACAATATTCGAAAAAATAATTCGTTCAAGGTTATTTTACTAATGACGTATTTTTAAACATTTAAAATAATTTTAAAATTACTAACAATTTCGTTCAAAATTAATATCGGGTAGCTTTTTTTACAAAACATAATTTTATATATTTGTTTTTATTTTAAAAAAATGTATTCAATAGTAGCTTACTAATGACTGATTTTTAAAAATTTGATTTTTTTAAATAGCTTCTATCATAACCTTTGACCAATGTTTGAATGTTTGTTTTGAGTTACATAATTTTTTTGAACGCGAGTGATAAATTGGCTTAGCGTATATCTTGTATTATTATTAGCACCGCGTCTTACTACCCGTTCGGGCTATACGCACTTACGCTAATGTGTAATGGTAGGGTGATTGTGAGATGAAATGGAGGAACTACAGTTTAACGTGGAATCCGAACCACGGTGGAGGCCTGGCATTCCTCACATTCACAAGTTGTGATTAATACACATATTGTCAGAGGTGAAGGAAGGGTTTGGCAATCAGATAAATCTGTGCCGGGACCGAGGATTGAACCCCGGACCCTCAGCACCGAAGTCTGACACCTTACCCCTAGACCACCAGGTCACCCAATATATCTTGTAACGGACTAGAAACGTTAAAGAAGAATACTGACCATTCACAACAATATTTGTTCTAGTTGGCTGGAAAGGGGCCACAAGGGGCAATAAAAGATTTTTTATTTGACATCGGGGCTGTCACATTTCCATCAATATCGCAGGCAGTTACGCTGCCCAACGCCGGACTATGGCAGACTAGATCTTCGGGCCATCAGTAGCACTTGTAGAGGGCATCCGTTGAGTCCAGGGTCTCGAGCTCGAGTTCTGTAGGGTGTCACTAACCATGTCGGTCAATTCTATTGGTCTAAGTTTCCACGAGTGCGAGCGTCCAATCTCTTATATTTATTCTACGTATTGTTTAACATAACATTTTGTTTTATCTTTTATTTATTTATTTATTAACTTCTATTAAACCAAAATTCGTTACCCTACGTATATAATTACCTTGACTGCAACCTCACCCCTCTCGTAAACTATCCTGACAAATCGAGTCCACGGGGGGTATGTTGCGACCAATTTCGACAGAAGCGGAATTTTATGGTTGTAATATGAAAATAAATAGAGACGACTTTGACGGGCAACGACGATGGGCTTCGCAGCAACCTTAACAAGCTTCGGGAGACGTGGATGCAACAACCAGGATACAAAGGAGGAGGTACAAACCAGTGACAGTGCACCATTACTTGCATATAATAGCAGTGGAGAACTACAATCTAGGAATTCTTTGACACAATTACTATAGCTCTAGTCAAAGTTATGGGGGAAAAGGTCGGCCTACATACTGCTATTGATCATTAGCAAGGGAGCTAGGTAAGGTTAATACAGAGAATTATAATTTGAAAGCTGTTCAGAAGAATAGGATTGATAGTGTGCCGGTTAGGTTAGCACTAAGCTATTTTTTTATTGAGCTTTGTGGCGTCACCTCCAGATGGTGTGGGAGTAGTGTGTGGCCGCGTCGTTTGGAGGGTCAGAGAGAGTTTAGGTGTAGCAAGACTGCCGAGCGGACGAGCTGAATCCAGAGAATGGAGCGTCGGCCTCAGCCAAATCAAACTCGTAGACGAGACCTGTTGGTGGCCGTCCGGAGTGGATAACGAAGGATTGATTTGTATGACACGACAGTAGTGTAACGTTAACTTACAGTTAGTTACAATTGGATCCACCCCATTATAATGTTGATACGTAACTATCAAGAATTCATACCACCCGCTCTGTTGTTCCGACACAAATAGAATCCCTACAATAGTACTTTTCTCTGTTGTAGTCCCTGTAGGCTAATACGGCAAGATAATACGGCACAGTATATTTCATACACTACAATCCTCTGTAATATTACACTTAGAATTGTTCATGAACTTACCTATGAAATCTTCTATCACTAGCCGCCACCAAAGCTGACCTACACCGTGCAGCCAATGTGGAGAATGGGCCGAGATAACGAAAGTCTACTGTCAACACGTTATCACTCTCCGTCTGGTCAGATTGAAACTGAGGCGTGACGACATGGAGTACGTTTGAAGACAATTATCTGACTGCCCTCTGATGGCTGTCAGAAGAACTTCCCCAAACAAAACAAACATCGAATGATCGCCGACTTGTTCTAATTTTCTGATGGAACAACCCTACAAAGTGCCTACGTGACCGAAGACAGCTAGCAACTACGTGCTAGAATTACCTCCCGTTTTTTCCGTGCGACGAAACTCACTATATAACAGGCTGGATTTGTCTACCAAAAATGACTATCTAAAATTTACGAACGAGGACGGATCGTTGTCATGGACCTGGACAATGATCGGATAAACACTTATATATTAATTGGAACGTAACTAAGTCGTACATATCATAGACTCTACTCATATTCGACTTGTAATATTTTTGTGTTAGAATCATTATTTTATTTTTTTCTTAATATGTAACTTCTCTCTTTATCATCTCAGTCGCTTAAATGTAACTTTTGTGTGGCCACTTGGGTGCGGTAACCAGTGGGTTATTTTGTTTTTAAATCCACCATTGATAATTTTGTTTTGAGGAAATTAAATGTAATATGTTGAAATGTGTGGATTAGTGTGTCGTATTATTTCTTGCTACTGTAGAAATAAAATCATGCTTGTTATTTTTTTATACTTTAAATTTATTCTAAATTTCATTCTTTAGCTTTGTCTAAGAGTTAGATAGTCTCGTGAGGTTTTGACTAGTGTCTGATAGTCAAACTCTCGTGTTATGTTTTGTAATTCTCGTCTTGTAAACTTGTAACTGTTTGAGGAGCCCATCAGGCACTAATATTTAATGTTTGTTTCATTTTTTTGTTAACGTAATTAACTTCACTGTTGATGTTAAAAATCTACGTAACTTTATGTCTCTTAAAGACTACCTTTAATAAATATAAACACGAATCTACGTAACTTTATGTCTCTTAAAGACTACCTTTAATAAATATAAACACGGGAGGTTTATATACTGCGCTTCACGTTATTATTTTCAGCATTATTCGAAATGATATAATGAGACCACTGTACTTTGCTTTATCTATGTTTATAATGAATAAACCGTCTTATTGTGATATTTTAATACTGCATATATTTTCCCTTATGTTAGATTCACCCTCTCCCTTTTATTTAATTTGGTCGTTTAGTAGATGGACACGGAGACGGTGTAACAGTAGTAAATTTCAAGAAAGCATGAAAGCATTGAGTGTGTCTTTCTCGTATGATCCCTGCATTTGGATAAGTGGCATTGAGTGTGTCTTTCTTGTATGATCCCTGCATTTGGCTAAGTGGCATTGAGTGTGTCTTTATTGTATAATCCCTGGATTTGGCTAAGTGGTATTGAGTGTGTCTTTCGAGTATAATCCCTGCATTTGGCTAAGTGGCATCAAGTGTGTCTTTCTTGTATGATCCCTGCATTTGGCTAAGTGGCATTGAGTGTGCCTTTCTTGTAAGATCCCTGCATTTAGCTAAGCGCCATTGAGTGTGCCTTTATTGTATAATCCCTGCATTTGGCTAAGTGGCATCAAGTGTGTCTTTCTTGTATGATCCCTGCATTTGGCTAAGTGGCATTGAGTGTGTATTTCTTGTATGATCCCTGCATTTGGCTAAGTGGAATTGAGTGTGCCTTTCTTGTATGATCCCTGCATTTGAGTAAGTGGCATTGAGTGTATATTTCTTGTATGATACCTGCATTTGGCTAAGCGGCATTGAGTGTGCCTTTCTTGTATGATCCCTGAATTTGGCTAAGTGGCATTGAGTGTGTCTTTATTTTATGATCCCTGGATTTGGCTAAGTGGAATTGAGTGTGTCTTTCTTGTATGATCCCTGCATTTGGCTAAGTGGCATTGAGTGTGTCTTTCTTGTATGATCCCTGCATTTGACTAAGTGGCATTGAGTGTGCCTTGTGTGATACCTGAATTTGGCTAAGTGGCATTGAGTGTGTCTTTCTTGTATGATCCCTGAATTTGGCTAAGTGGCATTGAGTGTGTCTTTCTTGTATGATCCTTGCATTTAGCTAAGCGGCATTGAGTGTGCCTTTCTTGTATGATCCCTGAATTTGGCTAAGTGGCATTGAGTGTGTCTTTCTCGTATGATCCCTGAATTTGGCTAAGTGGCATTAAGTGTGCCTTTCTTGTATGATCCCTGAATTTGGCTAAGTGGCATTGAGTGTGTCTTTCTCGTATGATCCCTGCATTTTGCTAAGTGGCATTGAGTGTGTCTTCCTTGTATGATCCCTGCATTTGGCTAAGTGGTATTGAGTGTGCCTTTATTGTATGATCCCTGCATTTGGATAAGTGACATTGGGTGTGTCTTTCTCGTATGATCCCTTAATTTGGCTAGGTGGCATTGAGTGTGTCTTTCTCGTACGATCCCTGCATTTGGCTAAGCGGCATTGAGTGTGCCTTTCTTGTATGATCCCTGAATTTGGCTAAGTGGCATTGAGTGTGTCTTTCTTGTATGATCCCTGCATTTGACTAAGTGGCATTGAGTGTGGCTTTCTACTATGATCCCTGCATTTGACTAAGTGGCATTGAGTGTGCCTTTCTTGTATGATCCTTGCATTTAGCTAAGCGGCATTGAGTGTGCCTTTATTGTATGATCCCTGCATTTAGCTAAGCGGCATTGAGTGTGCCTTTCTTGTATGATCCCTGCATTTGACTAAGAGGCATTGAGTGTGTCCTTATTGTAAGATCCCTGCATTTGACTAAGTGGCAATGAGTGTGTCTTTCTTGTATGATCACTGCATTTGACGAGGTGGAATTGAGTGTGTCTTTCTTGTACGATCCCTGCATTTGGCTAAGCGGCATTGAGTGTGTCTTTCTTGTATGATCCCTCCATTTAGCTAAGCGGCATCAAGTGTGCCTTTCTTGTATGATCCCATCATTTGGCTAAGTGGCATTGAGTGTGTCTTTCTTGTATGAGTGTGTCTTTATTGTATGATCCCTGCATTTGACTTAGTGGAAATACGTCACCAGGCAGTGGTGATTCGCGAGGGCCAGATGCGTTGTACCCAGGACCTGGTGGTCCAAGAAGTTGGGCACAATATTGAACCTATATCACCTATCAGGCATTTTTCACTTATACCGACTTTCCCAGTGTTCCATAGTATACCAAAAGATTATACTTTGGTATTTTTAGAGAAGATAAATCAAGTTTCTATAGTATCAAATTGGACAGATTTAGAACTTAGGGCTTTAACTAAATTACGTTTAGGTCGAGAAGTATTAGAATTTGAATTGAATATGGAACTGAGTTGCATAGAAATTAGCAATTTTGAGGAATTGAAGCGAGCCTTAATAGGTAGGTTAAGGAGGAAGCAGACAAGCTTTTTTTTTGAGAAAAACTAACCAAAACAAAACACCTGCAAGGAGAGAGTGTAGAGTTTCGAGAACAGGATTGTTGGAGCCACGAACCACGGTCCTCAGGGAGAACTGTCCCCACAGTGTCAGTAGATAAAGATGAAGCTAACAAGGAGTTAGTACTGGTTGATACTTATCAAGGGAAAAAAATATCATTTTTTAGTGGATAGCGGGGTGCAAATTTCAGTTACGTGGCAGAAAAGTATGGAATTCATGAAGATTTTCAGGCCAAAATTTGAGATTTTGGGTTTATCGGGTCGCAAGATGCAGAACTTAGGAGAAACAGAAATTGTGTTAGAGATAGGAGGAAGAGCCTATCGGGTTACATTTAAAGTTGTAGACTGTATGACAAACTCAAATTACTTGGCCTTGACTTCTTGACTAATTACTCAGCCATAATCAATATATCAAAGCAGATGTTACAATTAGAGGATACTACGTATAACCTAAATGAAGCCTCTGAGAATCAGACTGTAAGAACAAGAGTAGCAATAAATTAGGGAGTAGTTAACCCCGTTTGTGCAATGGAAGCTATTCGGGTCCCTATATATTTGACTGTTGATGAGAGTCTACATCTAGGTACAAAGAAGACTCTAAGGGTTGAAGTAAAGTTGTCAGAGAGTATAAGACTGGTTACACACCAACGAGTCTAGAGTCGAGTCGAGTTGACTCACCAATTGAGACAAGTACATATTGTATTTGATAGCACGATGGAGGACCAATACCTTTCACACCGGCGAGTCGAGTCAGCCCGAGTATAACAGAGTCTAACCGAGTCACCCCGAGTCTAACCGAGTCTAGACGAGTCAAGAGTCCATGATGCGGCAGATCACAGATTTCGTCAGTCCAGCAGAGTAAAGTGTATTATTTCCACATACTTTCCAAGGCTAACAGCATGGACACTGAATACCTCATTGTTCTAGTTCAAGAGAATCCTGCAATTTATAACCCGTCCCATCCTGAAGATCGGGATAGAAATGCAGTTTCCGCTATTTGGAAAAAAATGTTAAAAACTATCAAAGGGGCATCGTTTCACACCAAGTGGGTAAATCCACATGAAGTGACGTCTTTTTAAGCGTCCACGCCAGCGCCTCCATACAATTGTATTTATATAAACCGCTAGGACTGCATCCATCTTGCACGAGCTCTTTGATCAAACTAGTGGACTCATTGACTCGACTCACTCGTGTGAAAAGCCTTGACTCTAGAGTCAGATTGGACTCGACTCCATGAGACTCGACTTGGGACTCGTTGGTGTGTAACCAGCCTTAAGGATAGAAGTTGTATTTATTTAGTTGAACCATTGTTTACGGACGACTTTTTAAATGATCAACAGGTTTATGTGCAACGTAGTATTTGTAAGAGCTCGTTGGCACAAGGTCAGCAGGGAATACCTATAGGGTTGAGTAACTTAGGAGGTGCTAAGGTTAATATACATTGTCCCGAACAGCTTCCATAGCCAATAGACGAGCTGTGGACATCACCAATCGTGATAGTCAAAAAGAAGACTTTCAACAGAGAACAGAATTTCCTGTTTTATATTGACTATAAAGCCCTTTATGAAGAACAGCTATCTATCCTTTACCAAATATAGTAGAGACCATTGATAGACTAGGAGAATGTAAATTTTTTTTTACTGTTTTGAATTTATCTAGTGGTTATCATGCTATAGCAATCAAGAAATAAGACCAAGTCAAAACATATTTTATCACACAACCGAGTTTTATAAATATTTGAGACTTCCATTTGGCCTTTAAAATGTACCAATCACGTTTCAACGATTAAAAAGATACTGTTTTGAGAGGTTTCAGCCCAACCCAAGCAATCACCTACTTGGATGACATAATTGTGTTTTCAAAAGATTTTGAGTAACGTTTAATGCGCTTAGAAAACGTGTCTTAAAGGTTAGAAAAAGCAAAACTATCGTTGTCACCAGATAAGTGTCGCTTCGCAACCAGTGGAACAGAATATTTGGGGTATATAATATCCCCCGGGGATGTAAAGACAGACCCCCGAATAATTGAAGCTGTTAACAACTTTCCACGACCTACAGGATTTTAACAAATCATTTATTTTAAGCACAGATACGCTGAGTTATGCGATAGGGTGTGTACTAAGTCAAGAGATAGAAGGAGTAGAAAGTCCCATTGCGCACTCTTCAAGACAGTCAAATAGAGCCGAACTTGACTACAGTGCTATGGAACGAGAATAGTTAAGTGTAGAATGGGGAATAACGCATTTCAGAACCTATTTGTTTGGACAACGATTTACCATAGTTACGGATCATGCAGCTCTAAGATGGCCTTTAAGTTTAAAGGATCCGAGTAACCGTTTGTTAAAGTGGACATTATGTTTGAATAAATATGATTATTGAGTTAAACATAGGCCAGGAGTTAAACATGGCAATGCGGATGGATTATCCAGGAAGGTAAGGGTAGTTACCTCGGATATTAATGACAGTTTTAAGCTGAGTCAGGAAAATGACTCAGACTGTCAAAAATGGAGAGACCAACCCCAATTTACAACAATGGTTAGAATATTGTATAGGGAAATTGAGCAAGACTTAAGACTAGTTGTACCTATGGGGGAAATAGAAAATATTCTGCGTGAAAACCACGACTATATGTTATCAGCACACGCCGAGAGACGATCCACCAGAATTGTATTGGTGGCCTTCAAGATGACAAGATGTGGATAACCACGTATATAGTTGCGACAGTTGCCAGAAGAGGACTCTGAAGGGAATAACTAAACCAGAACTAGTAGAGCTACTGGAAGTAACTCAACCCTTTGAGAGTGTTGGAGTAGATATTATCGGTCCCCTGCCTAACACGTTCAATAGGAATAAATACATTCTAACCGTTTTAGATAATTTTTCGAAATACTTGGTGATAATACCCATTCCAGAAATTGCAGCACAACCGCAGCAGTGTAATGGTAGAATAGAGAGAGAGAGAGAGAGAGTACATCAAACAATAAGTAAAATGATGTCACCTTTTGTCAAAGCAAGTCAGAACAATTGGGACGTCTATTTACCTTTTATAGTGACTGCATTTAACACCCAGGTACATTCGAGCACCAAGGTGTCGCCATACGGTACGAAGTGATCTATGGGAAGAAAAAGATTACGCCATTTACCAGGACCAAGGTACCTTGCAGGATTGTTGAATAATTTTGTATTGGATATGAAGGCTAAACTTCAAGAGCTGTGGAAGAACGTGAGCAGGAATAACCTTGAGTCATTCTTGAGACATGCTAAACAACACGACAAGAAAGCGCAAACAACTAGGTATCACGTTGAATACGGGGTCTATTTAACACAAACCACCCTGGAAAAGAACCAGATGAGGAAGTTCCAGACAAAGTTCAAGGGCCATATAGAATCTAAGGTCACTGTACGTCTTCAGTTCCCATATCGTTCAATAGTAGAACATGTATGGGGATTGAAACCATTTGTCTCTAGGAATCATATTCTAGTTCGGTCACCAGATCCAGACATTCCTCCAAGGGCTGGACTGCTCAGAATGCTTATAGACCAGGATGTTGACAGGAATTGAACGAGGTCCAGCCTTCACACCCCAGAGCCCACACCAATAGCAACCGGGAGAATAGGGACCAGCCTTAAGTAGCCAGTTTTCAAGTATTAGCTACGCTCGTGTCAGCGATTAAAAGTGCAGTGAGATAATAGAATGTTATGTTGCTAGCTGATTCTTAAAGAACAAAGTGCAAACAAAGAAGAAATCCCACAAGAGAGCCCCGCCGTGTGGATGAGCTCAAAAGTAATATGTTTATCAGCTAAAAAGAAATAAAAAAAATAGCTAAGAAAGTATTGTAGATGTGTATTTGTTTTGTTTTGTTTCATAGCTTCTATAATTAACCATAGTGTTGTTATTTTGTTGATTGTAATAATTATTTTTGTTGTTGTTGTAACATAGTAATTATGTCTTTATGAAGGATAATTGTATTAATGTTAATGGTGAAGAAGTAGCACCCCTGGCCGGTTGAATCAGATCCCGACCTCTGAGGTAGCGCCCCTGGCCGGTTGACTCAGCTCCCGACCTTTGAGGTAACGCCCCTGGCCGGTTGACTCGGCTCCCGACCTCTGAGGTAGCGCCCCTGGCCGGTTGACTCAGCTCCCGACCTCTGAGGTAGCGCCCCTGGCTGGTTGACTCAGCTCCCGACCTCTGAGATAGCGCCCCTGGCTGGTTGACTCAGCTCCCGACCTCTGAGGTAGCGCCCCTGGCCGGTTGACTTAGCTCCCGACCTCTGAGATAGCGCCCCTGGCCGGTTTACTCAGCTCCCGACCTCTGAGGTAGCACCCCTGGCCGGTTGACTTAGCTCCCGACCTCTGAGGTAGCGCCCCTGGCCGGTTGACTCAGCTCCCGACCTCTGAGGTTGCACCCCTGGCCGGTTGACTCGGCTCCCGACCTCTGAGGTAGCATCCCTGGCCGGTTGACTCAGCTCCCGACCTTTGAGGTTGCACCCCTGGCCGGTTGACTCAGCTCCCGACCTTTGAGGTTGCACCCCTGGCCGGTTGACTCAGCTCCCGACCTTTGAGGTAGCACCCCTGGCCGGTTGACTCGGCTCCCGACCTCTGAAGCGCCCTTGGATGGCTGCCTCAGCTCCCGGCCTCTGAGGTAGCACCCCTGGCCGGTTGACTCAGCTCCCGACCTCTGAGGTAGCGCCCCTGACCGGTTGACTCAGCTCCCGACCTTTGAGGTAGCACCCCTGGCTGGTTGACTCAGCTCCCGACCTCTGAGGTAGCACCCCTGGCCGGTTGACTCAGCTCCCGACCTTTGAGGTAGCACCCCTGGCCGGTTGACTCAGCTCCCGACCTTTGAGGTTGCACCCCTGGCCGGTTGACTCGGCTCCCGACCTCTGAGGTAGCACCCCTTGCCGGTTGACTCAGCTCCCGACCTCTGAGGTAGCGCCCCTGGCCGGTTGACTCAGCTCCCGACCTTTGAGGTAGCACCCCTGGCCGGTTGACTCAGCTCCCGACCTTTGAGGTAGCACCCTGGCCGGTTGACTCGGCTCCCGACCTCTGAAGCGCCCTTGGATGGCTGCCTCAGCTCCCGACCTCTGAGGTAGCGCCCCTGACCGGTTGACTCAGCTCCCGACCTCTGAGGTAGCACCCCTGGCCGGTTGACTCGGCTCCCGACCTCTGAGGTAGCACCCCTGGCCGGTTGACTCAGCTCCCGACCTCTGAGGTAGCGCCCCTGGCCAGTTGACTCAGCTCCCGACCTTTGAGGTAGCACCCCTGGCCGGTTGACTCAGCTCCCGACCTTTGAGGTTGCACCCCTGGCCGGTTGACTCAGCTCCCGACCTTTGAGGTTGCACCCCTGGCCGGTTGACTCAGCTCCCGACCTTTGAGGTAGCACCCCTGGCCGGTTGACTCAGCTCCCGACCTCTGAGGTAGCGCCCCTGGCCGGTTGACTCAGCTCCCGACCTCTGAGGTAGCACCCCTGGCCGGTTGACTCAGCTCCCGACCTTTGAGGTTGCACCCCTGGCCGGTTGACTCAGCTCCGACCTTTGAGGTTGCACCCCTGGCCGGTTGACTCAGCTCCCGACCTCTGAGGTAGCGCCCCTGGCCGGTTGAGTCAGCTCCCGACCTTTGAGGTTGCACCCCTGGCCGGTTGACTCAGCTCCCGACCTTTGAGGTTGCACCCCTGGCCGGTTGACTCAGCTCCCGACCTTTGAGGTAGCACCCCTGGCCGGTTGACTCAGCTCCCGACCTCTGAGGTAGCGCCCCTGGCCGGTTGACTCAGCTCCCGACCTCTGAGGTAGCACCACGCTCCATCGCAAGGCTCTCCATGACTCACTCCAAGAGGAGAGGAAGGAGGGGAGGAAAGAAGAACGAGGAGAAAGCCACGGACGCCGGCTACACGACATCATCCAACACCTACCTCACCCTCGACCCATTACCTCAACCTGTCCACGCCCTCAGTACACCCGATCCTCCCTCCATGCCTCCAGCCACCCCTCAGAACCTAGACAATTCCCCTCCACCGCCATCCAGTGTGAACATCTAGCCTGGAACTTTGCAGATATCTTCAAGCAAGACTCCTTGGAGGACGAAGACACGCAGTCCCCTCACAAACACCTCCGTACCCAGTCCATCCCATCCCTGGACCACAGCTACTTAACAGCCCCATCAACTTCCCCACACCCCACCACAGCCATCACATCTCATACCCACCCCACCAATAGTACATACCTACTACTCACCATCACCTCAGCAAACATCATCTACCCTCAACCATTATTTTCACTTTCTCTTTAACAAGAGTGCTCCATCTACCACCCCTTTCCCCCGACGTAGATAAAAAATCGTTCATGTTTACTAATATTTTTGTTGATTTAAGAATGAGCTCATTAATTATTTCTGTGCGTACTTCTATAAATTTAATGTGGAGTTTAATCTCAAATTTGAATTTATTAAATAGGATTCAGGTTGCAGATCAGTTTTTGTGCGTATTGAGCATTGAGATAAAAATGTTGCTCATATTACCAATTTAAATTTGTCATACTATATTTATATTGTTTGAATCTTATGAGGCCTACTAAAAAATTTGCTATCAACAATAATAGTTTGAAGGTCAATAGAAATTCTAAAATCTGAATGTAAAAAGTTCTTAACCGCAAATGCAATTTCTTTTTAAATTTTAGTTTTAACAAATAACAATTGCCTTTCTTTCATCGCTTTTAGTACCTGTTCGGGATATACACCTAAGTAAAACACCTAATTGAATAAGGATGATAAATTATAAATTTAAAGGAAATGTACCAGCATTTGCACGGAGGCAGAATTGGAAAACATTTAGGAAATTTTAACCTCAGTATTTCCGACTGGTATTCGAAACCCATCTCCCTGCCACTGGAAATCCAATCTAGCATGAGATTCATTATTTAATAATTATTTCAATTCTCACAAATATTTTTGTTGAGATTTATAAGTAACTAGATATTGAAAATAGCCATCAAAATCTTTCATTAGCACGCCATTTACCAATCTTCTTACCTCACATGCCAGTGTTCATATGTATCACATATAGTTCCTTTCATTAGCACAGTCGTATTGCACCGATAGTTTAATTGCATACACGTTAGATGTTTTCTGAGTTGTGTATTATCTTGAAAGATCAACAGGAAAAATACACTAATATATTAATTGGAATGAAATATGGATAGTTCTAGATGATATTTAGAAGAACTTGACATAAATCGATACATCCCAGGAAGCTATTTGTCAACTATAGCATTAAGATCGAGATAAATAAGTTATTTTGTTTCTTTAAAGAAGCAGAATTTTTTCAAAACTTTTTTTTTTCAAGTGAGGTTCTTATTTGAATAAAGCAAATTTCTGAATTTACTACTCTTATAATTTCAAATGTTTTTATAAACCCTTAATTTTTTTTTAAGACGTTATTCTTTCAGAAATATGACATACAAAATACAACTATGCTAAGATGATAAATATAAATTATTATATTCACCTACTACTTTTATTATATTTGGCTGTCTCTGAAGAACTTGAGTAAGTCGTTTGAGGTGAATTCTGATTCTGTATGGGTTTAGCCCACTCCACTTCAACACATGATCCATCTAGCAAACGTTCTGGAACAAAACATTCACCTTTGTTTAATATCTTTGTGTATTTATCTTGCACTCCATAAATACACGACTTGTCTTTAACCCTACAAATTATGTACAGTACATTGTAAATTAATGCACACAAATTAAGAGTTGGTGATTTGGAAATT
This sequence comes from Timema podura, assembly GCA_033556935.1. Lineage (NCBI taxonomy): Eukaryota > Metazoa > Arthropoda > Insecta > Phasmatodea > Timematidae > Timema > Timema podura. Next base: position 12,354,369 of record JAVRXN010000011.1, read on the forward strand.
TTATTGGGTTCCCCTAGAATAAATTCTCGATCAGAGCTGACCAACCTGAAAATAGTTTAACCATAGTGGAGAGTTAATTTTAATTAGATGAAAAATTATATCTGGACACGGAAATCGAACCCGGAACCTTTGGCTTAACGCGATAATGCTCTACCACTGAACTATCCAGGATTCTTCACGTACTTCGGGGTCATTCTTCACTCATATTTTAAGGCTGAGCCTGTCATGGTTTCTTGGAATTGCTAGCTACACATGAGCGGCCAATTGTATTGCGAGTTATCAGATACAACAGGCATCTGTGACTCTGGTGGGTTGTTATGCTGCCAAGTATACAATACAAGATCATAATTTGATAAGCAAAATGTCGATGAATATCATATCACAGGCTACACATTATTGTAACTATAGCACTCTCGTCATATATGGACCAATTTAAATTAATCGAATTGTGTTCCCCTTCATAAAGACAGTGCCGTAGTTGCAATGTGCAGCCTGTGAGCTGATATTCAATAAAGCTGAGAAAAGGGTTGACATCTTGTGGTCGATTTAAAAATTGTAACGGGACCACGTTTATTTTCTGCGATCGTTTTTCAGCTATCATGTAAATCCATTCCATAACTGGTTGATGCTTCTGTCAGATAGATGAGATGGGGTAACGGTGAAAAGGCACAGCCCACAATTGAAATCGACAAAAGTTCGCCAGTAAATTTGGTCTGCTAGAGAGAGAGGGAACAAATTTAGCCGTCTGCATCATTGTTCTCATAGTGAATACTAATATCTGGTATATTCCCACCGCAACCCATCCTGGCAATTAGTCCCACCAAATGGGGAAGGTGGGGGTAAGAAGTGGGGGAACAGCTTATTATTTATAAAATCCTAATTTTTTTTCTTCGTTCAAATTTTTTCGTATTATTTTCTTTCTTTGCCTTAGAGTTTATTTGGAAGTCATTGTATTTAATCAAATAAATAAATGCCACTGCACAGGACAAAAAATAATTAATAAGCGCTGTCTTCTTCAAGGGTTGAACAAAGATGTTAGTAGGGTATGTATAGTCTGATCGGCTAACACTTAGGCTGACATTGTACCCCTACACAGTATTTTAATATCGATTAACTTTTATAAAATATTTTGTACAAAATAAATATATTTCTAATTAATTATATTAAATAAACAACCTATATAATTTTTGATTACCAGAAGACTGTAGTAAAAGTATTTTATTTTATGTTGGTAGTACTCTATGTAACAACAACGCCCTTTAAAAACTCTAATCCAATAATTTAAAACATATAAAAAATATTTTTTTAACGTTTTAAAGGAAATGTAAGTATTCGCAGAAATACATCTAAAAACCATGTGTGTGATTTCTTTAGATCTAGAAATAAAATAAAACATAACTTTTTGCATTAATGTGTATGAGGATCTTGGTAAGCGTTTATAATTCCTGACTGACAAATTGTTCCAAATGTTTTGCTTTAATCTAAACAGATAATAAGCTGGTCTATCATACTTACTGTGCCAATATATTTTTGCTGCTTCGGCACTCTTTCTGTCAGCAAAATGGATGAATGCAAAATCTCTCATCTTCTTTATTCTCTCAATCATTTTGCTTTCTACTACTTCTTCGATTGCAGATTGTATTCTTTTCTCACTCGTCTGGAGAAGAATATTTCTCATATACAAAACTCTAACCTGGGAGGAAAAATAAATTAGAGGCAACCATTATATTTTAAAATAAAAATAGATAAACTTTTCACAAAGCAATAGACAAAATGTGGTAATACGAGTATTTAAATAACATCGTTGGGTATCTAAGAATATATGTTAAAGTATATATGACATACCACACATGTATACATAGAGTTTGGCATTCAGGTCAATCTTCACTCATAGTTTAAAACAGAGTCCCGGGTTCGATTCTCGTTCTCAGGTGTCCTTTTTAAAAATTTAAGAATATGATAGTTGATGCGGCTACATCCGTAAACAAAAGATAGAGATTATTTAGATCTCCCAAGCTTGGCTAGCTATGTACTGCAATTAAATTGTACAGCAGTATGCTTTCTCCATGTACAAGGTAACTGTACGAGCAGCGGCAAAAAGCCATTCCCGAGTCGCCGGGGGTTGTACCAAGTATCAATGATAGCTCACTTGTTAGCTGACGATTTCCACACATTCATCACAGACTCTGCCTTAAAGTATGAGTCAAAAATTATCCTGAGCTCTGGATGAATCTTGGATACCCCAGTGTGAAAGCATTGGTGTGCTGAGCCTGGGGTCCGAGGTTAGACTCCCATGTAAAGTTGTGTTTTTCAAAATTTAATAGTATCTATTTATTGAGTTTATTAAATGTAGTTGCATTAGATAGTATTCCTAATTTAATTAATTACCTTTAAAATAACCATACTTGCATTTAAGTTAGTTAAATGGTTTAAAATACTTACAAATTAATTTTAAATATTTTTTAATGTAATTACGTTATATAGTAGGCCTATTTTTAAATTTAATTCACTACCTTTAAAATAATAGGTATGATTCTTGCATTTAAGTTAGTTTAATAATTGATTAAATACTTACAAATTATTTAAAGATTTTTTAAATATAGTTACATTGGATATTACTGCTAAATTTAATTCACTACCTTTAAAATATTCATACTTGCATTTAAGTTAGTTTAGTTGATTAAAATACTTACAAATTAATTTTAAAGAGTTGTATATGTATTTATATTATATAATACTCCTAAATTTTATTTACTACCTTTAAAATAATAGGTATGATTCTTGCATTTAAGTTAGTTTAATAATTGATTAAAATACTTAAAAATTATTTTAAAGATTTCAGATAATGAATAACTTGATGTATGAAAGTGCTATGAAAACTAGTGGGTGAATGACATTAAAACATAAATTTAGTTGTAAGTTTGGAGAAGTTGTTGAAACATATTTTGTCAGAATAACACTGATTTATTTTTTGTTTGTAATGTGTATTTTAAATATTAATCGTAAGAAAAAGAATATATATTTATTTATTTCAGACAGTTTTTTTCCCATACTTGTTCTACCAAGAGAGGATCCGGGAGATTATTTTTATAATCTTATTGGTAACACATTATATTTAATTTGGCACGGCATAGCCTATGCTTAAATATCTCTAATCTCAAATTTAAATTTCAAAACTATATGTGGGCATCGGTGATTCACTATTATCAATTAGGTATCTGCCGTCACTGAAATTTTTTTCTGCGGTTGGCCCTGTAGCCGTTGTAATGCCTAAATGTAAATATGACATGGAGGCCATATTGATGAGGTCATAATTCATACCTCCACCACTGATTTTTACTAAGACTGCCATATTTTGATTACATAAGTTGTAGGCTTTCCAAAAATCACAACCACGCTTTTGAAATTTTTAGGGCTAATATATCTAGTATAAGTTATCTATTGGCTTTTAAGCCAAAAACTAGATTTGTGACGTGCTACCTCGATCTTGCAAACGCCCCATTTAGAATTCAGAGCTTCCAAGATTTTGTACCCGTTCTCATTCGTAGTACTTATTTACCTAGTAGCTACATCTGAGCTAAATGAGAATTAGTTTAGAGAGATTGTTTCCAAAAAATATGTATTATAGTTTTTAACTGTTATCAGAAGTAAGACTAGATAATAGCCCACTTTACCACTTGGTCAACACATTGTTCTTATTGTAAATTCCCCCTTACCTTGGACATTACCCGTGCATCCACCTCTCTTTCTGGCTCCGCCCAGTCTACTGAAATCTCCGTTTGGTTCCATAACAAGTATTTTCCTGTCATGAACTTCCTGCGGGCTACCGCAGCAGCCCGATGACTTTCAAACTCTACGAATGCGAAACCTCGATTGATCCTTTTATTCACAACACTATTGTAGAGTATAGTTTCAATGACACCCTCCACATGACGACTTATTTCTTCTGTGATCTCCTCCTTGGTTCGTGTCTTGGGCACTCCTCCTAAGACAAATTATTAGCACGTGCATTGAAAATTTGAGCCATTAAAGATTTTCTACCATTCACATCTTAATTACATAAATTTGCAGATGCTGACGCAAAGGTACCACGCACCCTAGGCGAGACTTAAACTTTACTAACCAGTTGTATTCAGTGTAATATAAATATACTACACCCCCTGCTTGACGCAAAATAATAATAATAATAATAATAATAATAAATGATAAAATAAAATTAATAATGTACCAAAATACCGGAAAAATTAAGAAAAATAATAAAAATATACTTACTCTAAGGCATTAGGAACTCGAAATTTCATTGCTGCACTTAACAAACGTAAGCCAGCCACCTATCCCTATCTTGAGCTAGTTATATCCAGTTCAGCTCATTACACCCTATCTCTTTCAGGTCCATTCCAATTTTATCCTCCCATATGCGTCTAGGTCTTCCCAATGGTCTTTTCCCATTGGATTTGCTAGTCAGTATCCTGAACAATGTTCTAGAATCTCCCATTCACTCTGCATGCCCTGCCCACCGTAATCTAAGATACTTGACTATCCTAACAATGTCTTGTGATAAGTACAGGGTGTGTAACTCGTCATGATGTAGCTTCCTCCACATCCCAGTATCCTCATCCTTTTTTGGACCAAATATCTTCTTAAACCCCTTGTTTTCGAATACATAAAACAGATAAGTAGCTAGGGTGCCCTTTCGCTACAATTTGAACGTTGACCTTTGACCCCGTCCAATTGGCTCATTTGATTTTTTGCCCCATTTGATTTTCTTGCTCCATTTTTGTCCCATTTGTTTTTTATGTGTGCTCATTTGATTTCATGTGTGCCCCATTAGTTATTAGTGTACGCCCCATTTGATTTATTGCCCGGGGGAGGGTTTTGGGTGGGAGTTTTTAATTAATTATATATTTATTGGTGTGGGTGTTTTTATTTATTTATTGATGTGAGAATTTATTTTATTTATTGGTAGGGGGAGTGTGCAGTCTCGGGCATCAGGACACGCGTCCCGCGACGGTCGAGTTGTGAACGAGCGCAGGAGCCTCCCCCTCCTTACATCCTCCTCTGTCTGTGCCAATGCAAATAATAAACTAAGCTACACTGTTCCCTCGCTCGGCCACTGTGCCTTTCACTTCCCCCTCCCTCCACCACCCTGCTCGTGAGCTCAGTGGGTCAAATCCCTCGGGGGTAGGACACATTGGGAAGGGAAACTTTGACGTCGCAACCAACATGGGGGATAGCATTGAACCCTTAGCGAGAGTCGTTAACCCTAAATTTGTTATAAATGTTGAAAGCGGATAGTAATGACCCTATTGAAAAGTCATTAAACTGCCCCACCGCTTGACTTAATAGTGTCACAGAAAGTCCTCTTAACACACCGTAGCGACCTTTGAAGGCCTTAGCTCAGATGTGGTCTTTAACGCTCATTCAGGGGCCGATTTTTACCAAAAAACCTAGTTATTCATCTTGTTGTGTTTCAGCGTTCACCATGTACGGTAACATGGATTCGAGCCTTAATATCTTTGCCCGAATGAGTTGAAATTAGAATGTTGGTCTAAAGAGACAGAGTAATAAAGTTAATGGTTGTTAATCATTTGACAGGGATATACCATCATTTGCGCTGGGTTGAAATATGAAAAGATGTCTAGTGAAAATCTTCCTTCCCAGATGTAAATTAAAGCATATAGGTAGTTTAAGAATCAAATCGCCAAATATATTATTTATGCTTTTAGTGAGGATTACTCCATCTAGATATCATATTCTGAAAATTGACACCTGGACACGGGAATCGTATCCGGAACCTTTGGCTTAGTGTGCCAATGCTCTAACCACCGAACTACCCAGGAATCATCCAGTGCCCAGGGTCTTTATTCACCCATATTTTAAGGTAGAGTCTATAAGGCTTATGCTTTAATTTTCACCATGCAAATAAAGACAATAATAATAAAATTCATCTTTTTTGGTCAAGATTGTTAAATGATACAATTACAACCAAAATTATATCTAGATTTGAAATAATATGTAATAGACAAAATGATACTGATTCAAAAGAAAAATATAAATAAAGTTTTGTGTATTATTAAATGTCACGATGTGGGGAATCCAGGACAGTGCGAACCATCTCTAATTTATGTTAGAGTGGTCATACTGTTTTAATAATTAAAAAGTGGCAAACTTACATACTAGATGATCTATCGCGTCCAACAGTTTACCCCCCAGCAGGGTAACCTTCCCCGCCAGAATAAGATGAGCTTGATATTTAGACGGCGTGCCCACAGGGATTCAAACCTCGGTATCTTTCGGAGGGGTAGCACCGCTAATGTATGTTAGAACGCTTGTACAATATAATACTTTCTTCCCGTTGTTGAATGCACTCGCGTTTGCGAGTGCCACCAGAAGTAGATGAGCCTGACATTTAGAAGGCGTACCCACCGGGATTCGAACCTTAGGACCTTTAGGAGGGGTAGCACCACTAATGTATGTTAGAACGCTTGTACAATCTAATACTTTCATCCCGTTGTTGAGTGCACTCGCATTTGCGAGTGCCCGTGAAAATTAGATGAGCCTGACATTTAGACGGCGTGCCCACTTGCGCGAGTGAAAAAAAAATTCCACATACGAACTGCGAGGACTTTGACCTCGTCTAATATTAAAAGAGTTCCGGTACAGTCAAATTTTCATAGGAACGTACTTTTAAATTAAATGTGGCAGAGATTATCGGCAGAATAATTCATGTCTGACCAAGCCATAAAACCAATTAAAAAATTTCACAACCAAATGGTATAATTTTGTTGTTATATTAAATAGGCGGATCACGAGCTAGCTTCCACATCACAACCAAATTTAAATTGGTTTCTATGTTCTTTGGCTGACAATATATATTACATATTGTCGAGAGATTAAAATCCTCATCAAAAACCCCTCCTCCAAAGCGGGAGTATTGTGTACGAAAAAGTCCTTAAGGATGCTATCTACCTCTGACTTAATGGCAAGTCAAGATAGGATCCTCAGTGTAAATGTATTTTGCTTTTAAAGTTATAACGTTGAAAGTCATCAGCATGCACTTATGTCGAAGAATTTTATTTTTCAACTTCCTGTCAGGACAAGCAGTATAATTGATAGGGCTGAGGAATATATAAAATTTACCTGCATTTATGTGAAGGCTCCAGCACCTTCTAAAATCTCATGAGCCAAGAGGTCCTTCGCGGGGACATAGGGGAAATTTGCTTTGCCTACTTGGATGACGTCAACATCTACTCACGCACATGGGAGGAACAATAGTCACCTATCAAAGGTCCTGGAACGCTTCAATCTACATGGACTCACTTGTTACCTACACATGTGCCACTTTGGGAAGACTGCCTTGGAATATTTGGGACAGCTGGTAACTGCTGATGGAAACTAACCTAAACCACAGACAATCACTGCTATAACTCAAGCCACCACATCCAAGAACCGCTGACAGTTACGACAGTTCCTTGATCTCTATAATTGGCTCTGGGAATTTTTACCTAAGATGGTCGAGCTTACTGCACCCCTGACCAACACACTGAAGGCCAACACCCGCTGGAAATGTTCCATGGAAATCGAAGAAGCCTTCCAAAATCTCAAATAAGAGTCTCACCAAATCCAACCTCTCAAGAGGTTGAAACCAGGCCAACGTTTCATCCTCCAGACAGAAGCCAGGGGTAGTGGACTTGGATCCATCCTGTACCAGGACAACTCTAGTGGTAGTCCTCGTATTATTAGCCATGCCAGCGCGAAACTCACTCCAAAAGAATGACGTTACCAAAGTAATGAGCAAGAGTGTTTTGCTATGGTGTGGGCAATCAAAAGGTACTGTCACTATCTAGAAGACCAGCCCTTTACCTTGCGTACAGAAAACTGAGCCTTAGCTTGGCTTAATTCAATGAGGGACCAATGAACAGAGTTCACCCGATGGGCTCTCTTGCTACAGGAATTCTGTTTCACAATAGAACACTGTACAAGACGAGAAAATCAACCTCCCGATGCTCTGTAGCACCATCTAGATCCAGAACTCACCTGACCCGAAAATAATGTCTGGGAGTGGATGATACCCATTAAAAGGAATTATCTCGAGTCTGTGGAACCCCTGTCTCTTCAAAACCCTGAGGCCCAACAAGGGCCCTTACACGAAGAAGTTGTGGAAATGCAAAGACAGAACGAGGAATACTAGAAAATATATATACGATGGGAGACACTATAGAAGACCAACCCACCGAACAGAAGGACGTATATTTCTTGAACTCACACCACGTTAAAGACAAGCAAGTCTTGCACCGAAGCAATAAAGAAGAATCTTGGGGACTACTAGCTCCACGCAACCTCCAACCTCGAGTACTTTTCCAATACCACGACCATTCCCTTGCTGGCCATCCTGGAGAAGAAGAAACGTGCAGATCCATCTTATAAGGCTACACCTGGACAGAGATCTGACGGGACGTAAAAATCTACGTTAAAAACTGCTTTCTTTGCGCTTGCCAAAAGGTCATACCATCACAGGTAAAAGAACCAATCCAACCTAGACAACCATGTCAACCTTGGGAAAGAGTCACCCTCAATATCGTGGAACCATACCTGCGTACTGGCTGAGGCAATAGGTTCATACTCGTCCTAACTAACCTATTCACTCGCTGGAGTGAAGCATACCCCCTCACCTCGTCTCAAGTTCCAACATTGATACGAACCCTCAAACAATAAGTATTTCCTCAAGAGTGATACCCAAGGTTTATATTGTCAGACAACGGAAGACAATTTCATAGTCGCTCCTGGACAAGCACCTATTGACGTGACGTTGGGATGCAAACCCTATACCAAACCAGTGTATCACCCCCAGGCCAACCCAACCGAGAGGAGAAATAAAGAGCTGAAGAAAGGTATCAGGTTATGCATCTCCTAGAATCACCGGGAATGGGATCTTCAACACCCCAAATCTTGTTTACTCTACGCTGTAGAAGAAACGAGACTACAGGTATGAACCTAGTCAACTCTTGTATGGAAATACCCTACGTCAACCTAGAGAATAGAGATTATCGAACATTGATTATTAATATGGCCCCGAAGATCACAACATACTAAATGATCCTATCTATAATGTCCAACAGAGACTGGAAAAAGCAAGAAGTCACCATAAACAGTATTAAAAACGGTACACGCAAGAGCCTAAATGGAAGTCAACACAGTTTAAACGTCTTGACCAAGTCCTGGTGAAACCCCAACACCTCTCTAGTGCTGCTGAAGGATTCCACGCCGGCTTCGCCCCCAAATGGGATGGACTATACACAGTGGAAAAAAAGGATAAGGGTGGTATACTGGGTCACCCACCCGGATGGCCAACGAAGAAAGGTACATCGTGGGTAGCTACGATCCAACCCAAAACCAAGAGCCAACCTGGAAGAAGTCCCAGAGGCTATGCCTAACAAACCACCAGCCTCAGATACAGATTATCGATCTTGTATCCCTTGCAGAGTCCTTCGGCCTCGACCCAGTTCAAGTTCCAATATACGCAATCCATAGGAAGAACAATGATAAAGTATATTGAAGTGTGCGGTAACATTGCCCATCATAAGTATACATGAGATTAATAATCAATGTATAGTTATTCCCGCGGAGTGCGTCTTATAATAAACCCCATTGAAGGTTCATTATCGTTCTATTTACGAACCGATAGGTTTGTGTAAATAAGGTTGACCCAGAAATTTCTGCCCACGTGTAACGGTAATTGCAGTTTGAACTCTAGAAATAATAACTATGGGTCATATTTTTTTTAGTATGTATCTTTATCACCTTTGTACTTAGTCCTTAAGAAGTTATTAAGTTATGTAAATATTATTGTATTAATCAAGGAATAAATGCAAGAGCTCTTTCACGAGTATCGGGGAATTGTTACCACCCATTGACTCCCTCTCTCTCTCTCTCTCACCAAGGTTTCCGCCACACTCTACCCCTCTCCCCCTTCTCAGTTTAACCACTAAGGGGCTAAAGGTGCCATTTGGCTTCACATGACAGAGACGGGCGACCGAGATGGGCGACCGAGACGGGCGTCAGAGAGAGGAGACAGAGCCATCATCTACTTGTCACTCCACAAATTGAGAAGGCGACAGAGACATGCGAATCATCAAACCGACAGAGCAGCTCTCAGCTTGTTGAGGAAACTAGTGCACATATTCTGTAAAAAATTATAAAACAAGTTCTTCTAAAAAGGTTACTTGAATAAGAAGAAAATGATGATTTGTTGCTATATTATATTGTAGCAATACTAGTGTTCGACAGTGGTACCAGTGCGCTTCTCATTGTATACCCTAACTGCACCTCTTGTTCTCTCTATCTCCCTCCTTGCTTAGCAGTTATGCAGTGACAGTCTCGCTTGGCTGGAGGATTAGAGGGTACAGGGGGGAGGAAAAGGCATAAGTCTGGATTATTCTGGGTTCGTTCATTTTATTTTAGAAATGGAGGATTCTAGACTCTTAACTGTACTCCTATATATACATGGTCAGCGATAGCCATGGAGCCCCCCAGTCCGAGTTGTGGGTAGTGAAGTGAGTGGACCGACGTGTCCAGTAGTGGGCTAGCGTGATCGAGCAGGCTGGCGTGTCCACGAGTGGGTCGGTGAGTTTGGCGTTCGTGTATTGACGGTCATTGCAGTGTGTCGTGTGCGGGGACCAGTGGTGAGTTATTTTGGATGGGTGACGTCAACATTGATTGTTATAGTTGTGAACTTTATTAATACTGTACATTTTTGGTGACCTTTGATATTTGAATAGTTAAGTTATTACGTATTTTATAGTTGCTAAATGTTTATTTACTTATTTAATTTACTTTAATATTTTCAAGTATTCGTGTTAGATTATTAATTTACAGGCTTGATTGCGAATCTTTTTATTTAATTTAGGGTCTTGTTTAGTTGTAATTAATTTAGCTGTATAGTTAATCAGTTTATGCTTTTTTTAGTTTTAGTAATCAATACCTTGAATATTCCGCGTGCATTTGCATTCGTGTTTAGTCACCAACCTACTCCAGTATCCTTAATAACTCGCGATCCACATGGTTACGTTGCTCTGCACTGCACAACAATCCCCTCAGGGAAATAAATCACAGTTAAGTGTTTGCGAGTGCTTTTTCTCGTCTAAACTTCCCATCATAACCTTCCTTCCTTCCTGGCTCACCGCGGTAACTCAACGAATCCCTCTTCCTGCCACCCACCCGGTTCACCACGGTAGCTCGCCAAACCCTCCTACCTGCCTTCCACCCGGTTTACCACGGTAGCTCGCCAAATCCTACTTTCTGCCTCCTGCCCGGTTCCCCAGGGTAACTCGCTGAACCCTCCTTCCTGCCTTACACCCGGTTCACCACGGTAGCTCGCCAAATCCTCCTTTCTGCCTCCTGCCCGGTTCCCCAGGGTAACTCGCTGAACCCTCCTTCCTGCCTCCTGCCCGGTTCCCCAGGGTAACTCGCTGAACCCTCCTTCCTGCCTCCTGCCCGGTTCCCCAGGGTAACTCGCTGAACCTCCCTTCCTGCCTCCCACCCGGTTCCCCCGGGTAACTCGCCGAACCCTCCTTTCTGCCTCCTGCCCGGTTCCCCAGGGTAACTCGCGGAACCCTCCTACCTGCCACCCACCCGGTTCACCACGGTAGCTCGCCAAATCTTCCTTCCTGCCTCCTGCCCGGTTACTCAGGGTAACTCGCTGAACCCTCCTTCCTGCCTCCCACCCGGTTCACCACGGTAGCTCGCCAAACCCTCCTACCTGCCTCCCACCCGGTTCACCATGGTAGCTCGCCAAACCCTCCTTACTGCCTCCTGCCCAGTTCCCCAGGGTAACTCACTGAACCCTCCTTCCTGCCTTCCACCCGGTTCACCATGGTAGCTCGCCAAACCCTCCTTACTGCCTCCTGCCCGGTTCCCCAGGGTAACTCGCTGAACCCTCCTACCTGCCTCCCACCCGGTTCACCGCGGTAAATCGCCGAACCCTCCCTTCAACCTTCCTCCCTTTCGCACTCAAATAGGATTATACCAGCCAACCAGTGGAGATCATCTAGATCTACCACTCAGATTTAGAGCGCACCACAATCTCCTATTATCAAGTGGGGGTGACGACACCCGTTTATATTGTCCTCATCTAATATACACCACTCAAAACCTGTTTAATCTGGTTTTATAAATGTACCACGTATTATTTGTAAACTTTATGTATTTATTACACTTTAAAGAAGAAAATTAAGTGCAAAGACTGCCTTGTTTTTTAATGTGTGTAATATTACTTTGCCTACTTGGTCGTAATAAAAATTCATAAGCAACGCAAATAATTTTTTTACTTGTATTTTTCAACCCATTAATTTTTCACCCCAATTTTACGAGCTTTCTTATTTTACGGATGGGCTTTCACCCAATTATTCCATAAAATCAAGGGTTCACTGTTTATTAATTGAACCCTTTTTTTTAAATAAATAAGTTAGAGTACTTATACTTAGATTTAACACCCATAAATGAAATAACTTTTCACTCAATCTCTGGAGGTCCTTCAGCTAGTGAAGGCTGTAATGTTCCAACTTGTGAACCCTATGTTGTTTCAAAATATCATGGATGAAGTATATCTTATTTTCATTTATCTGTTTTGTGTAAGAAACTGTGTGTAATATTTCTAACATACTTTATCCAAGGATGAGACTGCAGTTTTAAATAATTTTTTTTCTTTTAACTTCTAGTTTTCTCTTTATTTATAATATTATTTTAATTACTCATTATTTCATTTTAGAATATCTAAGCCCTTCAGGTAGTTTAAAAGTTAATACAGTTTTTTAAATATTAAATGTGCTTACTGGCTGCGTTAGAAAATGAAACAAAGGGAAGAGCTGAGCTAGCGCACAGATTCCGCTCCCAGAGAAATACATATTTTCTTAAGTACAGAGCAGTTGAATTGTCCAGCTGTGCCGTGCTAATGGGGCATTAGCTCACACAAGCCTTTTTTTGATATTTGATTTGTTTTCTTACTTTCTTTTTTTTCTCTCTTACTACTGTTTGTCTTCCCTTATCTTTACATGCCTCTCGTCTGCGCCTGCGCGGCGATTTCCCCTGCTGGGCGGACGCTCTGACTCCCCCCTTCTCGTCATTTACTCTTTCTCCCCACCACTCTGTTGGGCTGCGCATGCGCCCTCCGTCCTTCAATCCAACGCTAGGCTCTGCTGACCTTTTATGATTGACAAAAAGTATTCTAGTATTGGAGCTCCCAAGGAGCAGATTGTACGACACTACGCCTGGGAGCTTAGAAAAATTAGGGATAAAGTCTTTTATCTAGATCACTATGTGTTGTGTAGGTCGACCAGAGTAATGCTGGCATGCATGATCTAGAGAACAGTCAACTAGCTCTCTATGGCTCTTCTTGGACGGGGAGCCCAGCTGTTGCCCAGCTAGCCCCCGCCACATACTTGCTGTCAACACACTCGCTACAGCTGCCAGAGTCAGGGGAATAGCTCTCTATGGCTCTTCTTGGACGGGGAGCCCAGCTGTTGCCCAACTAGCCCCCGCCACATACTTGCTCTCAACACACTCTCTACAGCTGCCAGAGTCGGGTGAATGCCATGGGTGGCCTGACTGGCTTACTCACCGGACAGTTCACAAGTTCTGTGACCTGGGATCGTTTGACACACGCCAGCTTGTCCATACGTATGTAGTGAGCCCGCTATATCTCGGGCAGTGTTTGACCCAGTGAATCTAGGTCATATGATTGTCAATTTTTCTTATGTCAACAAGTAAACCAGGGTCTTTTAGTAATCATACTTTCATATAATATACATCATGTTGACAAGTGAACCCTGGCCTAATAGTTGCCGGATTTTCTTATAACAGACGTCATGTTAGCAAAAGATCCCAGGTTTAATGATTACCTGTTTATCTCATAATTTACGTCAAGTCAGCCAGTGTACCCGGATCTTATGACTATTTATTTTTCTTATACTAAACGTCATGTCGTCTAGTGAACCTAGGTATTTCAATTATCAATTTGTCTTTTAATGTATGTCGTGCTAACAAGTGCACCCTGATCTTGTAATTACCAATTTCACTGTACTATACGCCAAGTAAACAAGTGGGCCCGGATCCAATGTTTGCCTATTAATCGTGTGATATATGTCATGTAAACGCGTGAGCTTGGGTCTAATAATTACCAGTTTTTGGCATTATTTATATACGTTAACCAGTGAGCTTCGATCTCGTATATACCTTTTTGTCTTGTGATATATGTTATGTAAACGCTTGAGCCTAGGTTTTGTTATTACCAGTTTTTGGCAATATATATATATATATATGTTGACCTGTGAGCCTAGTTCTCTTTATTACCTATTTATCTTGTGAGATGGGTCGGGTAAACAGAAGGACCAAAATGTTGTTGTTGCCAGTATTTCTTATTTTATATATCATGTTAACTATTGAACCAAAATCTTATTAATGTTATTATTATTATTGTTACCAATTTTTATTATAGATTTTTGTTGGCTAGTGAGCTGTGACCATATAATAACCTAATGTCTTATTGTGTACAATTCGATTATGATGTCAAATAATAAAATCTCATTACCCATCTATCCTGTGTATGTTAAGTTGTACATATCCCTTTAAACCCTTAAAGGGGGGTACACAGCCAACCAGAAAGCTAGGATTTAAATTACACTAGTATGATAGGTCGAAATTATCAGGCTATACAGGCACAGTTCATGATGCCATCAGTAAATTTGAAAAGATGCGAGCAAGAAACGCAGTCTCACTACTACCCTAAATTTCACATGTATGGTGACCAGCGTAGAAGCAACATGTGCTTCGTAAGGGTCAGTTGTTTATAAGTTGAAATGTTCATTATCACAGTGATAGCATATATAAGAAAATATGTTCAAGTAATAAATCAGTATAATAGTCATCGAGGTATATTTATTGTGCAAATGGGAATTTCCTTATATGATAAAGGTAACGACAAAGCGATACCTTATAGCCGTGCATATTAATAAAGATTAATATCATAATCACGTCAGTATGAGACAGTGAGCTAGCCAGGGACAAATATCACAATTATATGATCATTGTCAGAGGATATTATAAATTGGGCTTCCAACTTTGGGGCATGTATTGTATCTTCATTGAGATTCGTTGGGGATAATATTATAGATTGTCGCCAACTCAAGGGCATTACACCGGTGGAGATTATAAGGCCCCTGAGCTGTAGCCCCTAAAGCCCATGCCTTGATCCGGCTCTGAAACCAGCCTGGTCTAGTACTCACCCACAAACAAACGGCAGTTGTCGATAGATTTCACCACTCCTAAGAACCGGCCTTTGCAGATCTCGTAGCCGTCCATCTTGAAGATGGCCATTCTGGCATCCTCTGGACTTGTGAAGTGGACAAAACAGTACCTAGTAAAATATAGTTTAAAAAATAACTTCAGAATTTGATAAGTTAGCAGAATCTGCAACTAAATGATATGAGAGTTTTCAATTTATTCGAATATATTAACTGGTAGGATACATGATTTAAAAATTGTTTTTCAACAGATACTTGGGCTCGAGTTTATATCCTCTACATAATTTAAAATATATTATTTTAAGAATGGTGTTCAGAGATTTATGTTTCTTTCTTTCTCCCTCACACCTTGAGAGCTGGCCTCAAGTTCATGTGCTTTTGCATGCCTTATCCCAATCTTTCTCCCTCAGTTTCTTTGATCAAAGTTTACGGGTGCTTATTAATATTTATCCTAATCCTTCTCCCTCAGTTTCTTTGAATAGAACTTGCGGTTTCCGCGACATTAATAAAAAGACTGTAATCATCGAAAAAATGAACCTTCTAGAAGAGTGCTAAGGAAATGGAGCCATTAAGAGAGTGGGAGGATTTGTGTGTCTATTAGAGGTCATTCTCAGTCCAGTATCATACGCGTGGACCCTGCAGAACATGTGTACTAAATTTAAATTACTGATGTAAAAATAAAATTTACTATGGAAATTAAAATTTTACATTTACATGAAGTTATGGTATCTGGATCACCAAATGAATAATAAGCCAACAAATACAAGTAGTTACTAGAAATTTATCTCACAGAACCGTCTTTAAGGTGGAGGCTAAATTAGCTATGGTTCAGGCCCTCACTTTATATGAGGCTTCTTAGGACAGGAAAACTTAAACAAAAACTCGAAAGTGATAAATATTGATGAAATTTTAGACTTTAAGAAAGAAAGTATTTTATATGTTTAGAGATAGATTGAGTTTTAATGGAATTGAATAAGAAGAAATATTCTTTAGCAAATGATTGCATAAGGTGGAGATGAATATGATCGGAGACCTTTGATAATTCGCTGTGTCCGTGCATAATCTTAGGCAGGATGGACTGAGGCTTAAGGACGCCTAACATAGCTAATATGAGTCATCAATTTTACCCTTACATTTTTATCTATACTTTTTTTTGTCTACACACATAGTGACACAATACTTCTACGACAAGCTGCACAATGCCATCGTCCCTCTTACTATGGGGCATTGAAACTAAGTCGTTGAGACTGGTGGGATGCCACAGACGCCCCAAGCCCTGCTCAGATAAGCGAGATGTATAAAAGGTGGTCAGTGGTAGGCTCTCACCTAGCCCCCGGAGGGTAGTTTCCCCACACACGATTCTAGAAACCCTTATTCGGTTTGGAATTTTTAGTTTCCCTTACTAATAATAATATGTTCTTTCTTTGTTTCAGAAATATTCGGGAAATGCAACAACTCACCTCTACAAGTCCAATTAACATCATGGTGACCAATTGGTCGGTACATGATAGAATTTGTTCTCGTGATTCCCTTCCAGGACCTATATATAGGTCTTGCTAAATGCGTCTAAAGTCTCTTGAAGAATGGTCGATCCTTCAGATCAGACAAATTATCACCTCTCTCAAGTCTGTCTCAATAAACCCTACCACACCGATTTCATCATTTTATTTACTATCAGCACCATCTTGGCTGCTCTAACTACCCAGGTAAGCGCCCTTCAAATCGATCTAGCCACATCTTTAAGCGCCCTTCAGGTCACTCTAACCACGAGCAACTAAATCAGCATTGTTCTGGAATCTCTTGTTTGGCAAGACAAGCATTCAGGATCAGACACCATCACTGCCATGCCCAAGATTTGGGCTAGAGGAAGAAGAGGAGGGAAGCAAGGCCCCCTTATTCCTACTCCATCACCCTATCATGGCTAATCTTCAGCAACAAACTCGATCCATTCCCCTCCTTGAAGCAGCTATCATTACCTCGGACCATTATACTCCCAGTTAGTCATCTCCCTTAGAGCTCATTGCTTCAAGTCTTCTAAGGACGTATCTCCTAAGAACCCTAGATGCCCTCAAGACCTGCCTAATCAATCTATCTATAATATATAGTCCACCCTTTCCCCACCCGCTGGATAGAGTCAATCCACAGACCTGGACACTTTCTGCATTGTATTTTGTCAACATCCTCTTCCAATAATACAATATACAAGATGACTCTGACAGTCCAGATCTCGGTCTATATTTCCCTCCACTACATATATAAAACGCCCATCATCTGACAACCCTGAATACCAAGGCTATAACAACCTTTGCCATTCTTGTGGTTCATTAATATTTTTTATGATGACTTTATAGTGTAATAAGTGTTGTTATTGTCAAAGTTTTAGCAACTAATCTCCCATTTAAGTTTTTATTTTATTGTTAAATCAAATTTAATAATGAAGTATAATTTTGTAAACAGTGTAAGTAAAATAAAAATAGATTAAAAGATACAATCATACATATTTTCTCATAAAATCTATTTAGCCCGGGAAAACTAAGTTTTAAACCAGGAATAAATTGCAATACAATCAATTCCAGCAGTACCCCTCTTGGAACGTCCTATTTAATAACATATCACAAGGTTGACAACGTTCGTTAAAGGGAAAGTTACCATTTGGTAAATTTTCAAAATGACCTACTAGCGTACTGGTGATTTTTGTTTTAAAAGAAAGACAATCTTGTGAAACCACGATTTTAGAAATTTTTTCAAGCTTGTTTTGTAGCATTTGGCTACAAGCATAGAAGAAGAGTCGAGTCAGGAAAATATACAATTTACCCTGTTTCACCGTCCCTGCGTCTTGGACTACGAGTCGAAGAGAAGAACAACAATACAACCGAGCTTAATCGCGCTACGAGATAGACTAGCCGCTGCCTTCAAGGTTCGAACCGCGCCCACTAGAGTGCGACCCATAACCAAAGATGGTCCAAAGAGCTTAAACTGTGAAGAGAGGTTGTTCTACTATAGTCTAGAAGGTTCCAGTTGTTTAGAGAATATTGTAGAAGTTACTGTTGTCACGCGCACTCCTCCCCTTTGTGAGCCATATGTTTTCCCCCAATGTGTATCCTGTTCTCAAATGTTCTCTGGGTTTTATATAATTATATAGTGCCAGCGGGGCTGCTCTTGGACTTAGCTTGGATGGATGAATAAGAAGCTAAGGCTTTAGATAGTTAAAATGTAAGATCTAAATTCTTTTTCGGCAATTTAATATTAATTCAGCAATGGGAAATTTATTATGCATGTAGATCTCAGATCGATATTGAACTTTGGTTAGATTAAAATATGTATATCGATACTTTATTTATTTTTATGGGTATCGATTAGTTTTGAGGAGATAAAGATCTTAGATCGATATTGGACTTTGGGTCGATTAATTGATGGATATCGATTAGTCTTGAAAAGATAACTTTTGATCTGATTATGAGACGGACAAAAATATATTATGAGGGCTAATATTAGTATTTTGTTGTCTAAGTTCTCTCTAACGAACTTTGGTTTTGTCGTTTGTAAATATAACTAAACAGATTTCACTTATAGTTAAATATTTATTCGTGATAATGTCTGTTGAACTTATGATTGTGCAGTTTAGGTAGGATTTAGTGTATAATGGGAATATGTATAGAAGATTTAGAAAAGTTGAGGGAAATTTAAGGAATCAGCTTTGGGAATTGTGAAGATATAATTTATAATGGACATTTTTACGAGGGTCATGTAACCTTACTAGTTGGTTCCGTGCGGAAAGGAAAGTTTTAATTACTATTGTTTATTTCTGATGTAATTATTTCGAGTTTATATATGCATTCAACCTTGATATTTGTTTTGAACATCAATTTTTCCTAAAGCTTATAGAACTCTATTCGTTTGCCAACTCGGCTATCATTGTGAATTTTCAATATCTCTATATAATGTTCAAACATATCTATATATCTATACTAATATATTTACTTATGCTATTTATCAATAAATATCAACAAAACGACTTCAAGTTTTCTTTAATGTTTGGAATATGAAATAATACCCTTAGGTGATATGAGTGTTTTTCTTATCTCTTTCATTATGGGTACATATATTAATTTTCTTTGAGGACAACCGTCAACATATCATTCCCTCAACTGGTGTGAGTTGCGTGTTCTGAGTTTCGTATGTCGATTCTCAGGCATTCAAAACAAAAACTACAGCCGCTCACTCCTATTGCCCCTTTTTCTGCCCCCTTATATTTATTTGGACCTCCTACTGTAGTTTAGTTTTACTAGGATGGTTCAGTTTATATTTTCGAGTTATTTCTAGGATAAAAAGTTTTTAAATTTGGCATATTGTAATAATTTACTTTTTGTTTCATGTATACTTTGAAAGGAATTAAAGATATTGGATGGAAAAGTTATCCTATAGATATGAAAGTGTAAAATAAAATAACTAAGCATGGAACATGATAAAATCCTGTGTTTAATTTACAAGAAAGGCAATGAAGCTGGCGATTCAATTGTTCTAGAGAAAATTAGAGTTGCTACTGAAATAAACAATGCTAGCAAACTAATAGGTGACAATATAAGTGCTTGCGTCAGTGATAATGTACACTCTTCTTGCCGTCAAAGATTTATAAACAAAAAAGACGGCCATATACAATTCAAGAAAGAACTAAAAAGAAGCATTTGGTCATCAGTTTGTCCCTTTAATAGCAGAACGGACTGATTTGTCTCTACACAGTTTGTGGATTTCAGTAATATCAGTACTAGTAGCAGATCAGAATACATTTCTGTTAAAACGGACTCGTTTGCCAAAACAATTAAAGATGCTTGTGAAAGAATAAATAGCGACAGTTGGTCTTGAAAGTAAAATGCCGATTTAAGAATTTAGAACATAATCTACTCGTGGCTTATTGTGTCTACCACCGATCCTGCAGATCAAGTTTTCCCACAGCTAAAGAAATGACACAGCATTACAAAATTAGACCTGATTTAAATGAAAAGGCAAAACTTGGACGACCTTAAAACGAAACAAAGAAGGAAGTATTTATCACAACATGCTCTTATCTTGAAGAAAATAATTATATCTCTCTGACATTTAATGATTTGCACTCAGATATGCAAGGGTTCCTCTTGGGATCGGGCGAGGAAGCCTATGATCCAAAATGGACGAAGGAGAAATTTGATGATACTTTTGGAGATTCAATTATAATTTGTGCAGAAGAAGGGCAACCGAACATAGTTGTAATAGAATCAATAAACTATATTCTAAGCAGCTATTACAAAAAGCAACGCGCTGAAGATGGAAATGTGTAAAAATGTGTATAATAGAAACAGCTGCGCATTTAATAAAAAGTTATACAAAAAGTATAAAACATTTTGGGAAGGCGTACTATCCATCATTAAAAGACATAAACCATGACAAAAGCTTGGAATACCTGCATAACTCATTAATACTCTTTTGATCCAAAATGTTTACCGGAAAAGATGTTGACCTTAAGATCGTTACTATGCAAGCCTGCTCTTGCTATTCAAATGCACCTCCTTGGTGGTTGCCCAGGAAGATCTACGCATGTGGGTAGCGCCTACCTCCCTGGTAATTGCCCAGGAAGATCTACTCATGTGGATAGCGCCTACCTCCCTGGTAATTGCCCAGGAAGGTCTACTCATGTGGGTAGCGCCTACCTCCTTGGTGGTTGCCCAAGATCTACGCATGTGGGTAGTGCCTACCTCCCTGGTGGTTGCCCAGGAAGATCCCCTACTCATGTGGGTAGCACCTACCTCCTTGGTGGTTGCCCAGGAAGATCTACGCATGTGGGTAGTGCCTACCTCCCTGGTAATTGCCCAGGAAGATCTACTCATGTGGATAGCGCCTACTTCCCCGGTGGTTGCCCAGGAAGATCTACGCATGTGGGTAGGCCTACCTCCCTGGTAATTGCCCAGGAAGATCTACTCATGTGGATAGCGCCTACCTCCCCGGTGGTTGCCCAGGAAGATCTACTCATGTGGGTAGCGCCTACCTCCCCGATGGTTGCCCAGGAAGATCTACTCATGTGGGTAGCGCCTACCTCCTTGGTGGTTGCCCAAGAAGATCTACGCATGTGGGTAGTGCCTACCTCCCTGGTAATTGCCCAGGAAGATCTACTCATGTGGGTAGCGCCTACCTCCCCGGTGGTTGCCCAGGAAGATCTACTCATGTGGGTAGCGCCTACCTCCCTGGTGGTTGCCAGGAAGATCTACTCATGTGGGTAGCGCCTACCTCCTTGGTGGTTGCCCAAGAAGATCTACTCATGTGGGTAGCGCCTACCTCCTTGGTGGTTGCCCAAGAAGATCTACTCATCTGGGTAGCGCCTACCTCCCGATGGTTGCCCAGGAAGATCTACTCATGTGGGTAGCGCCTACCTCCTTGGTGGTTGCCCAAGAAGATCTACTCATGTGGGTAGCGCCTACCTCCCGGTGGTTGCCCAGAAGATCTACTCATGTGGGTAGCGCCTACCCTCCCTGGTGGCTTGCCCAGGAAGATCTACTCATGTGGGTAGCGCCTACCTCCCGGTGGTTGCCCAGGAAGATCTACTCATGTGGGTAGCGCCTACCTCCCGGTGGTTGCCCAGGAAGATCTACTCATGTGGGTAGCGCCTACCTCCCTGGTGGTTGCCCAGGAAGATCACCACTCATGTGGGTAGGGCCCACCTCCCGGTGGTTGCCCAGGAAGATCTAATCATGTGGGTAGGCCTACCTCCCTGGTATTGCCCAGAGATAAATGGGTAGCGCTCCCTGTACTTGCCGAGTTCCATGTGGGTAGCGCCCCCCTCCCTGGTGGTTACCCAGTCCTATTTTCCAACACGTCCTGCCAGAACCTAACCCAGCTGTCCCAGAAATGCCACATGTGAAAAGGAGAGGAACTTGTGGAGGAAAGAAGATCTGGCAGGGCCTCGGCCATCCCTCATCCCAAGGATCCTTCCTCCTTCCTCTACTCATCAGCTCTCCAGGTTCAAAACCCAATCATTCCTCCTTCCCCCCTGACCCAGAGACCTCTGACAGCCATCCATCCTTACCAGAGTTCTTCCAAACAAGGCCCCTCTGGACCCACTCCGATGCCATCCTTCCCATGACCCTTGGAACCAATCCACTCCCTGGAAGGACATGAATTGAGACTTCATGGAATTCTCGTGCAGGAATATTCGGACAAATAAGAAGAACGACGCAACAGACTTCCCTCCACAAGAAAGCTCCCCAGCAGTCCTCACCACTAAGATATTAAATTACACCTCGACTCTGACGTTTGGTCGTTTACTGGATATTTTTCTTTGCTCAGAATTTTAAATATTCTAATAGTTCTTTAAAACCCTCAACAACCTTAAATAGTTAATGTGACAATTTTACAATTTCAGCCATCTGTTACCAAAATGTTATAAATAATATGTTCTCTTATAGAAAAAAAAGGGGCTTATAAATAACTACACTGCTTAACGATACTCCACATTACCTAATTGTAAATTTTTTTTCATGTTCACAAAACCAAACTCTAAATAAGATATAGTGTTTAAGTAACTCTATAATTATTTGTGAATAAATAATTATCTCAAACTTTTTATTAAAAACACAAACGCTTCTAGTGTAGTTTAAGAGTCTAAGGGTTCGGCCTGACTGACAAGCGTGCGAGCGAGCGACGTTGTGGCCAGACTGGCGAGCGCGTGATTAGCAGATAGCTCTCATTAGTTGTTGACGAGGAGGCTCCGAATCTTGGCTGAGGGAACTAAGGTTTTTTTTAACAAGTGATTTATTTTTGTGGTTTTCTCATCCTCTCACCACGCTAATGGTAATTCTTATTTGTAAAGGCCTACTTTATAATATTGAATTATTTTAACATATCAGTTTTATATATATTATATGGTTTATGATCCTACCAATTAAATTAGGCCGTTAGTAGCAAGTATGCTAAACCTATCGATATTAATAAAAATGTCAAAATGAGAAGTTTTTCCTAGCACTCAATGAACCAACATATGAAAATATTGTCTAGCGCCTGTAAACTAGACTGTACCGGGTCGAGCGCGCGCACTTGAAAAATAGAACCAGTTCTATCTTTCAAGCGTGCGCGCTCAGTCGCTCGCTCCAGTCTGGCCACCTCTCATTACAACCAATGTGTTTGTTACACCCCTCTCTCCAATCCTTTCTCCTTACGACCATCGATAACTTAAAGGAAGGTGGAGGGTGCAAGCTACATAGTTTTTACAAAGGATATGAAATGCAAGATTTAAATAGTAATACCATAAATGGTTTATTCAAAGCAATAAACAATTAGCAAAGAAGAATTCAATTAATTACATGGTCTCAATAATCTTACCGAGTTCAGTGGAAAATCATGTTAGAAACAAACAGTTATTAGCGTAGTTCCTTAGCGAGAACTTCTCTACTGTTAGACATATCAAACAATCAGATGGGCTAGTCTTTATGAGACAAACGACCCACAGTGTTCAAACGAATACAAGTATACAAATAATAAATCAGTTAATAAATTTATAAGATTTATATAAGATTAATTTACTATTTATATAAGAGCCTTATGGGCCTTATTATACTGTTTCAAACGTGTCTGCACTGCATCACATAAGGCAGACTTCAAACAAATTAAATAATAAATATATAAAGAATATTTATTAGACATTTTTAAAATACGCGAGAGTTTGGCTAACAGACTTTAGTCAAACTCCCGTGGGACTACATTACCTAAACTAACAGTTTAGCAACTTCCATCTATTCGTGAAATTAAAGTTAACAATATTACTATAAACAAAGTCTAGTGAAAACATTTAAACTACGATCAAAATATAAAATTAATCACTAATTAATTTTATCAGTTAAACAATTTACGACTCAAAGTTAAATTTTATAAGTGTTCATTTTCACAAAAGAAATCAAAACATTTTATTTACAACATTATTTCAGAATGAAATGATGATAAACTTCTTCACCACAAAAATATATCAAAGTTATTATAATTTAAAGATCAAAACTAAACAGCTGTCTCGAGCCCCAAGTGACGACAGACATTATATATTTTACTATTTGGCGAAGAAAATAAATACGGCATATACAAAAGTTAAAGTTTTGAATAATTAAGTTCATAGTATACGTTGCCATTGTTAAAGTTTGTAGTTTATCACGGATGATCCTGGCATAATCCTGGTCCTAGGACTATGTTCCTCCGTCCAGTGTTGGTTGAGTAGTCGATTTAATAATGCGCTCACAGGACTTTAAATAGGGGTTTTTCACAGTACGGAAACAAGTGGGGGGGGGGGGTGTAGAACAATTCCTTCTAGAAGGAATCGAACATGACGTGGATTGTTGATATTGTTGTCCCATTTTTCATTTTAGAACAGCGATTCTTTAATCGGACGTCATTTCTGTAGTTGTGGAACTATCCACCAGGGTGCAGAATGGTAGAATTCTGTTGAACGTGGATAGTATTGCTTGGTGTGGCTTCAGTATCTATTTGATTTAGTCGGTGTTGACTTCGGTGAAGGCGTCTCTGTTACTACCCTGTGTAGCTCGTCGTTGTCTACACATGATAGATTTGGTGAGTTTAGATTCCAATGTATTCCATAGTTCTATTGAATTGATTTTATTGATTTGAATTGTTTATAACGTTGTTTCAATTTACAGGAACTACAATAGTGAAGAGTACTATTGTAGGGTTTAGAATATTATTGAATATTATTGAATATTTTTTGGGGTGGGTGGT
Source organism: Timema podura (assembly GCA_033556935.1). Lineage (NCBI taxonomy): Eukaryota > Metazoa > Arthropoda > Insecta > Phasmatodea > Timematidae > Timema > Timema podura. The sequence continues at coordinate 12,379,409 of JAVRXN010000011.1, forward strand.
ATGATTCTTCGGCGAGTTGAGTATGAAGTTTAGCATGGGGGCGAGTTCAAATGTAACTCAATATTACATGTTCTATTCTATATTTTAGTCGCTCACTAACTCGCCCAGTCTGGCCGTCCCTATGTGGTTTTATTACTGATCTAAAATCTTATAAATATAGAGTATTAAAACATAACTTTTTATTTAAAAAAAGTAATACTTATATTCTACTTACTAGCTAATAACAAATTATTTAATCTGAAAGAACAAGATGAGGAGAGTAATTTTAACTAAAATAACCATTATCTATAGTGAGAGAAGATAATACATCAAAAAGTGAAAAATCCACCTTTAGAATTCCTTCCACCTGTTTCGGAGTCCAGGCCTACGTCCCATGCAATCAACTCTGCCAGACCTGATAGTAATAATTCATAATCTCACCCTCTGTTGGTTCCAGAAAAATCCATCAACAGTCGCACTTGGTAGATTCTTCCTATTTGTTCAAAAAGTGGGATGATTACGTCCTCGTAAATTCCACGAGGAAGTTTCCCCACAAACACTTCACACCCCTTGGGAGGTGGGGGACCCGTCCAATCAGGAGGAGGTCCATATATCCTCTGCCATTTACTTGTGTGATGGTGTACCTAGAAATAGTTGGTGAGAATAGATAACATGATAGAGAGAGATAGAGGAACTTGTGGATACTTTAATATATTAGCTCTAAATGAAAGATAATTATGTATTTTTATCAAGTCTTAACTATAATAATATGAATTATTGAGACAAGATGGGGTGGGGTTGGAGGAGGCCCAGGGATGTGTAATTTCCCTCCCCTAAAATGTCAAGTATTCTTACATTTAATTAATATTAAATGGCACTTTTTAAAAGAAATAAATGAAGGCTAGAGAGTTGAAATTTATCATCACTATATAGCTATATGTGACGTAAAGCCTAGTACACACTGGACGATAATTGCCAGATACACGCCGACCAACGATGTTCCCTGCGTGTCTGGTGGTAAGAGATCTAAGAATGTTGCCAGTGTCTCGATCTACCACCACTAATGGAAACATCGCTCGGTGTGGACCCACGCGCAAACATCAGCGGACAGCTTTTGAATTTAATCCTGTTGATTTCTATTCCGCGTCCTTGTCAACAAGAGTTTCCTTTTGTATTTTGGTGGTGATTTTCTTATGCTTACTACAGATTGCGTTACCATTTCAACTCAAAATGTGGTATCTTGCTTTGTAATTGTGGGTGCTACCAAACAGTGGCAAGGCAAGTTGCACCCCCTAAACCGTGGACCCTTCTCAATTAAACCCCTTGGTCCCTAAGCACATGTATTGTACTTTAAGAAAATGTTGACTCATTAAAGTAAAATTAATTTAAAGCTAGTATACTTAAAATATTTTAAAATCTCGTGGTTTAATTTGTGCAAATTTTTCAATAACAGTCTTGAAATATTTCTCAGTTGACAGTATTGCTAGGCTACTCAGTCTTCCTTGACTCATTGAAGATCTCTGATACGTTTTTATAAACTTCTTTCACAACTGGCAGGTGAAACAGGGATATTTAAAAATATTCTTAATGTCACAACAAAGTTAGTCAAACTCTCTTGCAGTTTCCACTTGTACAACCACGAAATAAATCTAAAGTGGTTCAGTTAGCAATCTGCACACTGTTTCTACAGGCTATACGTGAAATAGCCACTGCCTTTTTCTTTCTAAATTTTGCTCCCGGGGCAACCGCCACTAAGGCCCCCCTATCCCCACGCTACGCCACTGCTAACAAACAAAATGCCTCTTAAAAATCAGGTTTCTTCATCATTACAAAATTTGTTTTAATGCGGACCCGACATTCAACAATATATCTGACAAGAAACAGTTACCATAATTCTCCCCTCGTTGACCTAAAAACTTCTTTTCCATTTTCAAACACTTTAGAGCAGGGCTACTCAATTGGTTTTCCCATGGGCCACATCCAGCCCGCCAAGCTTCACAGATTGACCTGCGGATTGAAAGTCCAACTACTGTATCACTGGAGATGCGTCGTATAGTTCAGACGGTATGTAGAGGCGCCTTACCTTGAACGGCCAGAGAGCTCTTCAGTTTATTATCAGTGCTGGAAGAAGCTGTAGGTCCAGTGTTACTCAGTCCTTGGCGCCACCAACATCGCGTGTTCACAAGGGAGTGCGAGCTTACCCTCCAGCGACGTGCGTCCCCCACTCTAGACCCGGTATCTCTCCCTCTAAGCGCTAACACATAACGGCTGAGCAATATAACATATTCTTGCTTTTAACCTTGAACAATGCAGGCTGCTGAGAGTGACTTACACCTCTTCTCCCCTCCACCCAACAGCAGCCGATGTCTCGCCAGTTGATATTTCCCTGGCTTATTGTTAGTGCATTATTTATAGTAATAGCGGAGTACTTTGCTTGTAATTAGTCTTATTGTAGGCTATTTTTCCCATTAATGGTTTATATTTTAATAATGATTATTTATGTTTAGATGATTTTGATATACTTTGATATACTTTTTCATATTTACTAGGTCTAGTCCTATTCTAAAATTTACATTTTTTAATTTCACTGAAGTATATTAATATTATATATAAGATAAAATTACGTTTCACTCCCCCCTGCTCCCCTTTTAAACTACAACAGTATAATCTTAACAGCGTTCCAAATTACTGTCAGATTGAATTAAATGTCTGGTCCACCAAATATTATGATTTTTGAAGTGGCCCGCTTGGATAGCTAATTGAATAGCCCTGCTTTAGAAAGTATTATAGATGAATTAAATTTCATTTTTCATAAAATTAACTGTAACTAATCTTTAGACACGTAATTTTATACTTAGGCCGCTCTTAGATCTATCTCGGATTTGATCTCCTCGTTATCGGCAGTCTAGTCTGTTGCGAGAGTAGCGCCTTGGACCATGTGGCCATCGAAGCGGGTTATTTTATTATTAATACAAGCAAACAAAAATAACTTAGCATTCATTTTCAACACCGTACATATTCAGTGCTTTTTTATAACTGTGTGTTACTAACCGTGAAAACATTAACAATAATATTATTTTTAATGATGAGACCCTGAATCCCTCAAATCCTTAAGGATATTTGAGATTCGAAAATTCAGAAAAATTTCGAGATTTGTGACTCAAATTCATACAAAAAAATATTCATTATTTCAATTGAAATTTGTTCTATAGTTCTAATACTGCTTATTGGTGGTTTGGAACCATTTCTAATTAGCTACAGGATGAATTTAACAACCAGACTCCAGACCAGTAATTTAACACTCAACTTAGTGTATGAATGTTATAATGAATGGATTAAAAGAAAGAATGTTAATATTTAGTTATTTCTATTTTTATATATTTTATTTATATTTCCTCTTACGTTCCTAATTTTTTTCCACGATTCGGATTTGGATTCAAGATTCAGGATTTGAAAGTAAAGTGGAGACTTGGATTTGAGATTTGGATTTGTATAATAGTGTATTCAACCCAATACTCATTTTTTCAAATATTAGAATTTAAGTATAAGATATGTGTTACATAACACTGTGGAGTACCCACCCTCTCCCCATGTCACACAATGTAGAACTTACCGGGATCACGATCAACTTAACGTAACGTTCACTTAAAGTTAACTTAACATATGTGTGATCACGATTCACGTAACTTAACGTAACAAATCAAGCCAAACATCTTCATTCTCGAGTATGATCTGTGATTTGTACTAGTTTTACAGTGATGATCTGTGAGTGTTTACAGTTTTATATCGATATAATAAATATCTATTAAAAACCTTTTTTGATAAACTTAGCTTTCCTATTTTAGTTTAATTATTTGTTTTCAATGTCTGATCACTAGAACTTACGCTAAAGAGTAAACATTGGTCATAATACCAACAAATGAATTACTAAATAGCCCTGTTGACGTCACTCGCATAGTGATTGGCTGGCTAGATCACGTGATATCTTTCAAGTAACGTTCACTTAAAGTAAAAGACCTCCCAGGACATCTCTTACGTTAAGTTAACTGCATCGTGATCGCTTCCATTTAAACAAACACATGAGGAGGTCCTTTACGTTAAGTTAACGTTAAGTTGATCGTGATCCCGGCATTAGAGGTTCCCCTTTTCTCAACAACGTCACATGGTTTGTGTAAGCTCCTGGGTAGCTGAGTGGTTAGAGCATTGGCGTACTAAGCCAAAAGTTCCGGGTTTATTTTCCGTGTTCAGGTGTAAATTTAAAGAATATAATATTTAGATGCGGCTCTAACAGTTGCTAACAAATACAATAGCATGGTTATTTAATCCATCAAACTATCAATTAAGTTTATTTGTATTTAAAACAAATATAAACGTACCCTGTTCTCTTCATAAGTGCCATGATTCTGTTGTGTTGGCTCTCATTTGGAATACTCCCAGGATAAAGGGGTAGCTCAAACTCACAGGGCCTCTCAGTGGACATTTTAAACAATATCTCCCAAGACAATGCAGTATTCGAGGGCCTGGAAAACACATTACACGAGGATGAGAAAATTACCTTTGGTAAGAAAGAGAAATGGAAACAGATACTTACTACGAAGGAGGATTTAAACACGTACCACTCGAAAGGTGACTATTTGGTATGCATAGCTCAGACATGTTGTAGAGATTGTACGCAGTAGGAAACTTGTCTGTTGTATTATCAACGCTACTATTATGTCCAGTATAGAACTTTACATCCATTACTGCTTCCAGTCTGTGGTCTGGAGCAGTTTTTTTTAACTACATTGGTCGTTTATATCCCTTATCAAGATAGATTATTAGCTATTGACAAACAAAAAGAATACCGGACACCTTGCCCTGCTTTATCTGCTTAAAAAATACACATAAACGTTTCTGCTTTTCTGCTTGGGTAACCCTTGTATTTACTGACTTCATTGAGCTCAACAAAACCTTATTTTATTTAGTTTGTGATGACCGTGTTCATTGATAAAGGAAGGGGTAGTAAGACTAGTCCACTAGCCGTGCTGTCAGGTATCAGGCTGTATTGATAAATAAAGATGAAAGAACAGCTATGAATTAAACGAGCTAAAAGAGATTGAATGCTAGAATTGCTTCTTTCTTGTCATGCAGAAAATGAGTGAGAATTGAGAAAAGTGTTATTTGTTCTTCCTCCAAGACCACACTTGTAAACATTATTTAATCCCAGCATGAGTGAAGGTAACAAAAAAGTTGTTTCTTTCGATACCGATCCGATACTGGAGTGTGATACTATATAAGTAAAAGTACCGGGGAAAAGTATCGAGTAAAAAAATACTAGTATCGAAATGGAAATATCAATATTAATAAAGTATCGATACTTTTTTCACATTCCCACCAACATCCCCAACAACAGGGGCTCCGGAAGATATTTGAACTCAACTGAGAGGGTGTCCGGAGGTCCTGACCAGTAAAATTCTAGACCCTGGATGACTTTTAAAGCTATTTGAAGGAGGTTTATTTTTCACGGTTAACACTTTTTTGTATGCCTGTCTTTGTTATTATATATAGTAACAATTTAGTAGGAACTTGTTTGGAGAAGAATGTGGTAATTTTTTTTTCGTCAACAATTAAAAATGATGGTAGCCCCGTCTATATTTTTTTATGGGTAATAATACTATCCAGTGTATTTGGCCAAAAGGGGAATTGGAAGCCCTCCTCCAAAAATTTCCCGAAATTTGATGCCTTAGAAGCTATTTAGATTGTCTAGACTGGGAAAAATTTACGAAATTATACTCTTCTAGAAGTTATTGGAGTGGTTCTTACCAGAAGCTTTTTTTAAATTTGGAATTCTAAAGCTACTTAAGTGTTCCTCACTGAATCTTTTGAAATTTATACTGTAGATGCTATTTAAAGTGATCTTCCTCAAAAAAATTTTGGAAATTAAATGCCTCCATATAAACTTTTATCAGTGGCTGTTAGTGACAATTATTTAAAATTGTGATGCCTCTAGAAGATATTTTGAGTTTTTTAAAATTGTAGTTAAGAGTTTAATGCACACAACCAAATAAATATTTGTTACATTACCGTCTTACTGAATGTCAGGGTTTTGCACAACTTACATTAAGGATACCGTAAGTGGAGAGCATAACACCTGAGAGGAAAATTTTACATACCAAAATGTCTTCCTATAATATTTAATCAACCTTTTCAAATACATAAAGAATGTTCGTTTGAAAGTTTTAAGTAAAAACACAAGTCTTGATAGTTTGCAATGCAAGTCAGTTATTAGTGGTATGTAAATCAACCCACTACAAGGATATTGTTGTAATCACATTTTGAATTTATTCTGAGCCTCTCGACAGATATCCTACAAAGATGATTAAACAATGGCCCTACATTCTGGTGTCCTTTCATTTTGAAATATATCATCCAGATTAACGGCTGGTTAAAATTTTAAACCCAACTGATTTCTGCAGATAAAATTTATTTATCTTACACACTTTCAAACATCCCTGATAAGGCCTACACTTTAAAATTCTTTTACTTCCCCAGGTTTTCCAGAACAAAGAATATTTACTTTTCCCAAGGCCGTAGTCAGGGGGGGTTTTCGGGGTTCAAACTCCCCCGGATATTTTATGAACAAAATATACATGGCTTTATTTATGGTTCAAACAATATCAAAATTAAGGTACAAGTACAAATTAGGGGGCTGTGTTACAATAGAAAGCACTTCAAAAAGCTTCCCGAGGCGTTTATTATTTAGAATTTTTTCTAGCCTTTGGCAGTTTTGGTGTTATGCTGTCGTAAAAAATATTTCAGATAGCTTCTAGAGGTGTTTAATATTTAGAATTGTTCCTATTTTTCGGCGGCTAGGAGGTTTTGTTGCCATAAAAAAACACTTCAGTTAACTTCTAGAGGTGTTTAATATTTAGAGATTTTCCCGGCCCTCGGCAGTTAGGGTGTTATGGTGCCATAAAAGACACTTCAGAGAGCTTCTAGAGGTGTTTAGTATTTATAATTTTTCCTTAACTTCAACAGCTATGCTACTATATAAAATACAATTTTTAAGAGATAGCATTGCTAGATGGGTGTGTTTATAAATATATAGAAGAATTTTTCCTAGCCTCCGTCAATTGGGGATGGGCCCACCAAACCCCCCCTGAAATTATTGGCTGGCTACGGCCTTGACTTTTCCGGTTTTTATAATAAAAGCTACTGGCCAACAAACATAATCTCATAAATTTCATTACCTTCTATTATAATTCTTGGCACAAAGATCATCAAGAAATAACACTAATTGGGATAAAACTAATAGTTAGATGTAATGCTCTCAAAAAATTATTGCAAAAAAATAAATAAAAAAATTCAATGAATTTTATAATGTGTCTGACTTCCCCTCGACTTTTCATGTCACACCCAATTAATTCGCTTTTACGGTTTTCTCTGTTTTCCATGTACACTACGTTTACCCTGAAAGGTTAGGTTAGTTTTATGGGCGTGCGGAGAATTTAATTTTGGGAGGATTCCAAATTGTAAGTCTATGACATAATGTTGAGACTTCTGAGAAATAAGAAAGTTATTTTAAAAAGTGGTGGTGGAATCTTATTTGTGTGATGGGCGGGAAGAGGAATATATCAAGATTTATTTATTTTAGGAAGTTTTCTCCCTTCCAGTTAAATTTTTAAAAATTTGATACCCTCAAAAAAATTGAATTTTTCTTCCTCTCAGTTAATGTTTTAAAATTGGATGCCCTGGAACGTATTTGGAGTGGTCCTCAAAAGTGGAGAGTTTTTGAAAATTACACTGATTTAAGAGAATTTAGAGCAGACCTTCCCGATTTTTTTAAATTTGTATAATCCTAGAGGCTATTTGGAATAGTCCTACTCCAGAAATTTTGATTGCATAAAAATTTATTTAGAAGGATCCTCGCCTTTTCTCTACGATCAAAACTAGATGCCTCTAGAATATATTTGAAGTGGTCCCCCTCCCCTCCCCCCAATACATTCTTGAAAAGTGAATTCTTTTAGATGATAAAACTACGATCTCTGAAGATCGGATTGCAGAGTCAAATTGAGATAAATAGTTCCAAAAATATTCTTTTGCGATCAACATTAAAAACTTGAGAAATTTTCAAGAAGATGTGAGTGCTTGGACCCCATAGCCCTCCCTCACTACGCCCATGCTATATTTCTATAGTATAAGCTACGCGATAGTTGAACCATGCCAGTAAACCTTTCAGAACAAACTAAATGTAGGTGTCAACCCTGTAAAGGCTCATATCGTGGAGGACAACTTAATGGACCTTTAAATTAGGGTTGATTAAATATTTAGTATTTTTCTTAGAAACCATGCATACACAATCAATATATTATCACATAAATACTGAACGTAGCCTTAAAAATAATAACATATATTATTCAAACCAAAACAAGAAAACGTATTAATTTTATTGACACCGAGCTTTTTAATTTTTTAAGGTTGATAAATATATGGCAATAATAATATTTGAACTGTGATTGAAAATCCGCCTCATGTTAAAATCAAACTTACAATTCAACTGTGAATTTTTCAATTTTCAATTTTCAATTTACAATCACAACTATGCCTAATGTTATTTACTATATTTGTGTGAGAGAGTTTTTTTCCTCATGTTAGAAAAATAAGCTGCAAAATTAGGGCATTTCCTTTTTATATTAAATTAATTGTACATTTATGTTTTTATTACTTAAAATTACCAAACTGATGGTAACAGATGTAATGTTTTATACATGGGTTTTGAATTTACTTGGGAAATATTGGGGGGGAGAGGGCTTAAGATAGTCCCAGCCCCAAGATAAAAACAAGGGGGCTCAACCCCCCTTGTCCGGAGCCCTGCCCAACAATTGGAAATGCGTTTATATTGTAACACATCTTGTTGGAATCGTGCTCATCAACATGTTGTAGCCTATAACAAAATAAAGGAGGGTTCATAGAACCTTAATGCCGGGATCACGATCAACTTAACGTTAACTTAACGTAACGTTCACTTAAAGTTAACTTAAAGTATGTGTGATCACGATTCACTTAACTTAACGTAACAACTGAGCCAAACATCTCATTCTCAAGTATGATCTGTGATTTGTACTAGTTGTACAGTGGTGATCTGTGAATGTTTACAGTTTTATATCGATATAATAAATATCTATTAGCTAAACATTTTTGATAAATTTAGCTTTCCTATTTTAGTTTAATTAGTTTGTTTCAATGTCTGATCACTAGAACTTACGCTAAAGAGTAAACATTGGTCATAATACCAACAAATGAATTACTAATAGCCCTGTTGACGTCACTCGCATAATGATTGGCTGGCTAGATCACGTGATACCCTTCAAGTAACGTTCACTTAAAGTAAAAGACCTCCCAGGACATCTTCTACGTTAAGTTACCTGCAAGTCAACGTTAAGTTAACTGCATCGTGATCGCTTCCATTTAAACACACGAGGAGGTCCTTTACGTTAAGTTACGTTAAGTTAACTTTAAGTTAACGTTAAGTTGATCGTGATCCCGGCATAAAATAGCAATGAAAGTTAGTTTTAATAAGAAGTTTCTTTGTGTCCACCTTTCTTTTCTCTCTCTCCCTCCTTCCATCTACTCTATTTCCTTTTTTTAAAGCAAATTCATACCAAAAACTAGTCTTCACATCTCTATACGCAACTACCATCTCCCTTGCCCTATCTCCTACATGATCTTAGCTCTAATGGGAAGTCGAACAAGGGGTTTTAAATTAATACTCTCCAGTAATTAAACTACTAAGTTTAGTTTGATAACCAAGTATTTGTATTACAATTAATAAATTATGTATTAATACTAAAATTTGTTGGGCCTATGTACAGTACATCCCGTTTACCCCAAACCTTGACCGATTACACTATGACCCTACCTTATAAGTTATACCATGGTAGAAAAATTATAAATTCGTATCAAAATGGTAATTTTTCTTATAAGTCCTCTTTTAATTACTATAATTAATTAGAATTATTTTATTACCCTCTTCGGTGGCCGCGTGGTCTAACGCGCTACTGTTGTGTTAGATTAGACTGCCAAAGTTGGGGGGGATTGGAGTTCAATCCCGGTCGAGTGCACTGAGTGTGATTTTTCCTAAATGGTATTCCACTCTTCTTCCACGCAAATGTGGGTGCACTTCCTATCAATTAAACCTTTCTAATTCCTAAACCATTAATGTAATTAGTGCATAAGCACCCGCCTAGGTGGCGTAGTTGGCTAACGCGCCAGTCATGTTGAGCCAGACCACCGAGGACGGGGAGATCGAGGTTCGAATCTCGGTCGGGTGAACTGGGCTGGTTTTTCCTAAATGGTTTTCCACTCTCCCTCCACGCAAATGCGGGTTCACTTCCTCTAACTTCAACCTTCCCGATTCCTAATCCCTTATTGTAATTAGTACTTAAGCATATAACCCAAACGGGTAGTAAGACGCGGTGCTAAATAATAATAATAATAATAATAATAATAATAATAATAGTGCATAAGCGTACAACCCAAACATGGTGACAAGAAATTTTTTTTTTTTTATAAACTTGCATTATTATTAAAATTATTATTAATTAAGATTATTAATAATTATACTTTTTAATTTATACTTGAAGGATCCTTAATAGCTCTTTCTGGGGAAACTTTCCCTATTGTAGAGCTTATCATGCAATATTAAGTTGAAATGTGGGTGTAATTCCTTCAAATTTTCCCTCCTCATGTACCATTATTATTTAACTTATTATTGATAATCAGTACGGAAAAAAAATATAGTTATAATACTAAACACACATTGTGTCCAATTATTAGAGCTACAATTTGATATAAAGTGAAACTTTAGTTAGACCCCCCAGCGAGCAGTAGTGGTAGTAGGATGGCCTACCATGCCAGGGGGAAATGCTACGAGACAACTTGAGAGGGTTACCGGGATGGGGGAAGTCAAGGGTCATATCGCGCCCGGTTGCATCACAGAAGGGGTGGAGGCAAGGCCGTAGTAGCCAGGGAGGGGTTTTGGGGGTTCAAACCCCCCGCGAAATTTTGTCAACAGAATATATATGGCTTTATTTATGGTTCAAACAATAATGGTTTGCGAAGCTTCGAAAAGTAGAAGTCGGAGTCGAAGGTCAAATCTCCTTCGGCTTTGACTTCGACATCTACAATAGCCTTCGCATATTCGAAAAATTTCGAAGGAAGGATTAAACTTCGATAAATTATCAAACGATTTAATTTGATCTTACTAAATATTAGACCTACATTACACAAAAGAAATAACACCAAGGTCTTTGATATGAAGCAGAGAAAGCGCTTTAGTTGTGCTATCATACCAGCTCGCGTCTAATGTTTAGTCCTTAATATTATATCTCTTTGCAATAGTCTGTCACAAATTTACTAGTTTTTCATAGCTTCTTCACGTTTTCTTTAAAATTCAAAATGGCTAGTACGGAAAGTGGGAAACGAAAACAGAATTTAATTTATAATTATTATAATTGAAATGCAGATAAAAAGACATGGATATGTAAACTTTACAAAATAATTTTATGAGCTCCACATTTTAAGTAAATATTAAAACTTTATTCATAATCTACTAAGTTTATCAGTAAGCCTGTGTGCATACATTATTAATATAGGCCTTCGACTTCAACTTCGACTTTTCTTCGCAAGTTTCAAGCTTCGCTTCAACTTCGCTTCGCATTTAAAAATTGGCCTTCGCACACCCCTATCAAACAATATCAAAATTAAGATATAAATACAAATCTGGGGGCTGTGTTACAATAAAAAGCACTTCAGAGAGCTTCTAGGGTTGTTAGATATTTCGAAATTTTCCTAGCCTTCGGCATTTTGGGGGTTATTTTACCATAAAAAAACTTCACAGAGCTTCAAAAAGTGTTTAGTATCCAGAAATTTTCCAAGCCTTCGGCAGTTAGTGAGTTATTTTACCATGAAAAAACCCACTTCAGATAGCTTCTAGAACTGTTTATCATTTAAAAAATTTTTCTAGCTTCCAGCAATTGGGGGATGTGCCCACCAAACCCCCCTGAAATTATTGGCTGGCTACGGCCTTGGGTGGAGGAGTTCTACACATAGCTAAGAACTGTGTTTTATATTTTATTTCCACGCTAATCTACAAATCATTCTCATCCATACCTCTTAAATTACGCTATTGATAAACCTTGTAGTGATTAAAACAATACAAGGTGAGTTACATTGAAGCAGCATTGCGGTCGATTGAAAAACCTTACGCTATTTTTATTGCAAGAAACGTTTATGTTTTATTATAACTAAAACGTATATGGAAAAAAACACATTTTAAGTTGAGCCCTTTAAATAAGTTTAGAATTTATTATGGTTTTAAATTTTCTGAGATATGGGAAAAATACATACAAAATTTTAAAAGCAAACAAACGAAATACACATTAAAATTAAAAAAAAACTTTATTTAAGAAAATATTAGGGTTTAATTTTTTTTTTTTTTCAGTTTCTAAGATAGTTTAACTTATTGAAAAAAAAAAATATTTCTTACAATAATTGTTGGGCTTTTGGGTCTAACCTTTTCTTACAGTTGAAGACTAGGCCTATATTCAAACCTCTATAAATGTTTCAAAAAACATAAATTGGTTAGGTACCTACTGAGTTAAAGTGTAACCATTTATTGAAAATAATTAATAGTCAGATGGAATTTGAACCCCGACCTCCCTGAGATTGCCAAGCCAGACTAGATGATGCAGAGATATCGTGCGTCATAAAACCGTGAAAAAATTAGTCTAATAACTTTAAAAAAATTTATTCTTCATCTAATAACTTTAAAAAAATGTTTTATTTTGAATAATCATAACAAGGTTTCAGTTTATCTAATAATAACAATTTAATATAGTTTCTAGGTTTTATAGCATTATAATACTAAAAATACACATACCTGAATTACAGAACGATGTAACAAAAGGTATGGAAATTTCCCAGCATGACTCGAAAAGTAGTTTAGTTCGCAATATATTAGGTGTATTATTATAAACGATCCCAAACTAAGCTATGCCTAAGCTTTCTAGACTACAGTAGCTCCATGGCTTCTTTGGTGCTGACTGACAGTTCACAGCTGACTTCTGGCAGTCAACATTTAGCTATACCTACCAAAGAAGCCATGAGGCTACTGTAGTCTATAAAGCTTAGGCATAGCTAGTTTGGGATCGATTATAACAATACACCTAATATATTTAGGTATATACCTAAATATACCTAATATATTTAGGTATATACCTAAATTTTGACTGTCAGAAGTGACAGCTGCTAAACACATGTTTTTTGCAGAACATATGTTTGGTGTAGGGATACATAATTTGGTCTGGTAGCTTTTCAAAGCTGTCAGCTGTCAGTTGTGAGCTGTCAGTCAGCACCAAAGAAGCCATGGGGCTACTGTAGCATCTCGTCCTAGCTTAAATATAAGTTTGATTATTTTAAAAGTAGTGAATTAAACTCGTTCACGAACACGTCATTCCTAATCCATTCCTAGTTCCAAAAATAGTAAATAAATTATTTTAACAATAAAACCATTTTCAATTTAAATTTACTGATGCATGGAATATTATAAAGTTTAGGATTTGTTGGATTGAGAATTGAGAGACCGTAGTTTAAAATAACTATCAGTTTGAGCCGTTTTTTGCACGGTTAAGCAGCACTAAAACCAAACCAAATCAGAACGTTTAACATCTGCCCACACACTTTTGGATAGTTCATCATTGTACAATCCTTAGCTGGAAATCGCAAATAAATTATGTTAATTTAAAAGTTAAAATAAATTAATTTTTTTTTAGAAAAACGAGTGTACAAATGAACGCAAGCCATTACCACCGAAATTTTTACCGCGGCCCGATCACAAAATAAGATTAACTAACTAATATACACTGTTGCAGAATTATGTTGGTAAAAGAGCGTCACGGTTTACCAAAGATCATAAATAAATTACTATTAGCACCAAGTCTTACTACCCGTTCGGGTTGTACGCACTTACACTCATGTGTAATAGTAGGATGATTGTGAGATGAAATGGAGGACCGACAGTTTAACGTGGGATCCGAACCACGGTGGAGGCCTGGCATTCCTCACATTCACAAGTTGTGATTAATACACGTCTTGTCAGAGGTGAAGGAAGGGTTTGGCAATCAGATAAATCTGTGCCGGAGCCGAGGATTGAACCCGGACCCTCAGCACAAAAGTCTGACACCTTACCCCTAGACCACCAGGTCACTCATAAATAAATAATATTCTCTGTTACAGAAATATATTGAATAATAAGCGTCATGGTTTTAAAAAAAGTATCACGGTTCACCGAGCACTGTCACCAGAGTTTATTTATTTTGTTGGTTATGTCGCTGCTAGATGGGCGCTAATTTATCCTTCGATTTTTAGCGTTGCTATTACAACGATAATAGACCCCCTTTAAGAATAATATTTTAGTTTTTATATTCATATATGTTCAGATTTTTTTGGTCTGTCTATACAAAATTCAAATTTTCTTTCATTTCAGCCATTTCCCGCGCCCTAATTTTTAAATTCTAAACTTTCCAGCGTTTAAGGCTATGTGGGGGTTGATCCTTTTACAAACTTTTTCTAACTTGGCAAATTTAATATAATATATCTCCTACAGATTTTGAAGTTATTTTATAAATGGTTGGTCCCAGGATAATGAACAACCGTCCTGACTCGTGACCCATGTTGTTTGATGTCAACAATATTGTAAAACACGCAAACAATGCTTCTTGTACTCCATTTGAAATGGATGACGACAAAAAAAAGTTTTCCTCTCTGGGAAACACAAAGAAAACACGAAAAAAAAGTTTACAGACAATTTGAAAACACGAAAAAGATATTTTCGAATTGTTTCCGAAAACAAGAGCAACATATTTTCAAAGAGTGTTTTTTTAAAAAAAAAAAAAAATCCAAGTGTGGACTAGTCTTTACGGCAATCCACCTATTGTTTAACGCGTCTCCTAGTAACATTATATTATTGGCACGTAAATTCTAAGTATGAAATAACGAACCCACTCACTCAGTATCGAAACACAATGTAAACTCAAGATAAATGTTTCACTTACCAAACAGTGTATGCGATAGACGCTTGTCTTTGTTGCACTCTTTATAAACTGTGATTGATTACTGAGAAGTGTTGGTTGATCTCTTCCCTCTGTTTCGACGTATTATCAGCGAAGAGATAGGTGCTCACCTCTTTACTGAAGGGAGGTAAGTTGGGAACCGCCGACCAATGAGAGAGAAGTCTCCTCGATAAGGACGAGTCCATTGGCTGCCGACTCAGAACAATAAATGAATGCTGCCAGGCAGGGGTTGGACAGCTATTTTAACCCAAGTGATGAAGAGACGTAACTAATATTTATTATGTTGGGACACCGGAAATTTGGAGTAAAATGTCGATCTAATTTTATAATATAATAATAATAATAATAAATGTGGGGGATTGAGGGGGAGATGGAGTGTTTGTATTTATCAAACATAATCTTAGGGTTAATAACAAACATATTTGGCTCTTTTTCTCAGACCCACTAGCTCGTGTTATTCCTAGAGTAAATTTAATTAAAATTCCTCTATAACATACCCACATTGATGATCACGGGGCCTAAGGTGTCAAATTCGTAATAAACTGGATTATTGGTGACAGAAAGGTCAAGGTTCGAGTCTTTACTGAATGATGTACTGGTTGGTGGGGAGATCTGGTTTTCCACATATGAATTACCACTCTAATTCTCCATACAGTGTCCACGCAAATGCGAATACATATAGTCTAACTATACTCCTCCTCCTCCCTAGCCTATAGATTAAGCCATGAATGACCTTTGTGCTAAAAAGTCTGTGCTCCATTGAATATTTTAAGTTAATGTTATCACGGTTAGTTATTTAGCAGTGCTTGCTAACAAACGACTCAACCCAACTTGCTAAGACAACCACAGCAGCCAGACCCCAGACAGGTAGCCATCACTCTGATATAGGTTACATTTTATGAAATCGAATCTGAGATAGATATTTTAAAAATTAGGCTATGTAGTTACTCTGATTTAGACAGAAATGAGTTTTTTAACTATAAAAAGTAGCTTAACTAAAACAATTTTCATATAATTTTACCTATGATAACCATACTTTTTTTTAGGAAAATCACGACAAAAAATATA
Source organism: Timema podura (assembly GCA_033556935.1). Taxonomy (NCBI): domain Eukaryota; kingdom Metazoa; phylum Arthropoda; class Insecta; order Phasmatodea; family Timematidae; genus Timema; species Timema podura. The sequence goes on from JAVRXN010000011.1 coordinate 12,395,566, forward strand.
TCAAACATTCCATGTAGAGTAATAAGAAGGAGCAAGTGTGCGTAGTTTGACATATTTTTATTTTTAAAATGTTTATTGTAATAATGATTAAATTTTAAAGATAGACATAAGAAAAAACAGTTCTTAAGGAATAATTTGATAATAGTTTCCGTGAAAAATATTCAATTTAGCTCTTTCTAATTATTGTGGTTTTACATAATAGGTATATATCCATACGAACGTAATCTTACCCCTTATTTTGGGGTAAAAGTTCCCAAGTTAAATATATGCGTAGAGAAAGATTAAATATTTGGATACACGTGCTATTTATCTGTAGGCATATTAGGTAGGTCTATATTTAAAAATAAAACTCACATATATAGATAGCTTTCACATTTATTGTTGCTTCTAAAAAAACTTAAAATCTACAAATTGATCTACAGCTTATTAAGGAACTATTTTAAGTCACGTTAAAATTAATAAACCAAACAACTTGTTTTTACCACAAATCACATGTAAACGTAGGCCTACTTCCCTCATAACTTTTGCAGTCTTAATGCCACCGTCCACGACATTTGAAACATTAGATCCAATCCTCGACGGGAGAGTCACTGTATTTAATTTTATTTATTTGAGGTAATTAACGTGCACTTTCTGAACCGATTGATTATATTAGTAGACAAGAATTTCTATGAGCGAGAGTGAAAGGACTTACCAATTTCGCCGGGAAAGGTATTTTCACATTCATTTCGGGGTTCTGTTACATGCCACAATCGACATAGATCCGACAGTTCTACTTCCCCTCCGAAGGAAGTTGTGCTAACAGTGCTATGCATTTCTATCCCTCAAGAAAAATCTGTCAACCTCGGCTAGTGTTTGAACCCACGAACATCGGGTCCTTACCCCCAAGATCACCGAGGTCAACAGAGTCACTATAAATAACATCACATCACTTGTATTTGCGCTCAAATTTCTCCCTCGTTCTTTTTCCATTTGTTTAGTTTCTGAATAAGTCCTTCATAACTTTGAATCTCTTATCTCTTTTCGGGTTTGTTATTAAGTTTATTTTTTAGAGGGGAGATACATATTATCTTGAATTTTAAGTCTCATTTACGTCTTTTTTGATGATGCTGACACAAAAATAAATTTTAAATACTTTTTTAGACGTTTATTATTATTATTATTATTATTATTATTATTATTATTATTATTATTGTCTGGGCTACATCCATCTGTAGCCCAGTTTGTTGAGATATCAGCCGGTGCTATTGTGCCGTCGCTCAGGGAACATTCAATTAATGTATTTATCGTACATTCTTGCCTTGGAAGCTCTTCCCATGGCCCAATGAGATGAAGGAATGATTATAGTGAATATAACGGTGTGAAGCCAATGAAGATCTTAACCTAACTTCAAGCCTAATTAACCAAACTCTGTTGAACGTGGGAATCATCACCCTTTCAAGAAAAATTCTCCGTTACCGGCTGGGAATTTAGCCCGGGACCTCTAGGTCAGCAGCCAAGAGATCTGACCACTATATCACAAGGCCAGTTTCATTATTGATTATAAATAAATTAAGGTTGTTGGTTGCTGATTACTTCACACTGTTACTTCAGTATAAAAATTCTAATAAAACAACGTTATAAACAGGTCTGGTAACCAATAATAGGTAATATACCAAGAAACATCTTTGAGAGATGTATGAAACAGAAAAAGAGTAAAATCTAGGTAGTATACACTGATTTTGGTAAAAAGGCCGTCCTGAAAGGTCTTTTTTCCTATCAAAATCCTGATTTTGGCAAATAAAACTTATAGATAAAACTAAATGGTTAAGTTCATTACGCTAGCGCTGCTCAGTTGTTAACAATTTCTCTAACTTTAAAAATAAGTACTTTTGGAAGTACATAATTAAAAACCAGTAGGATCTACATACGGGTGTACTACAGCCTTTCTTACAAGACATGACCCCCAAAACCAGTACAGATGGCTGTACTACCGCCTTTCTTACAAGACATCACCTCCAAAACCAGAACATATAGCTGTACTACCGCCTTTCTTACAAGACATCACCCCCAAAACCAGTAAATATAGCTGTACTACAGCCTTTCTTACAAGACATCACCCCCAAAACCAGTAAATATAGCTGTACTACAGCCTTTCTTACAAGACATGACCCCCAAAACCAGTACATATGGCTGTACTACCGCCTTTCTTACAAGACATCACCCCCAAAACCAGAACATATAGCTGTACTACCGCCTTTCTTACAAGACATCACCTCCAAAACCAGAACATATAGCTGTACTACCGCCTTTCTTACAAGACATCACCCCCAAAACCAGTAAATATAGCTGTACTACAGCCTTTCTTACAAGACATGACCCCCAAAACCAGTACAGATGGCTGTACTACCGCCTTTCTTACAAGACATCACCTCCAAAACCAGAACATATAGCTGTACTACCGCCTTTCTTACAAGACATCACCCCCAAAACCAGTACATATGGCTGTACTACAGCCTTTCTTACAAGACATCACCTCCAAAACCAGAACATATAGCTGTAATACCACCTTTCTTACAAGACATCACCCCCAAAACCAGTACATATGGCTGTACTACAGCCTTTCTTACAAGACATGACCCCCAAAACCAGTACATATGGCTGTACTACCGCCTTTCTTACAAGACATCACCTCCAAAACCAGTACATATGGCTGTACTACCGCCTTTCTTACAAGACATCACCCCCAAAACCAGAACATATAGCTGTAATACCACCTTTCTTACAAGACATCACCCCCAAAACCAGAACATATAGCTGTACTACCGCCTTTCTTACAAGACATCACCTCCAAAACCAGTACATATGGCTGTACCACCACCTTTCTTAGAAGACATTACCACCAAAACCAGAACATATAGCTGTAATACCACCTTTCTTACAAGACATGACCCCCAAAACCAGAACATATAGCTGTAATACCACCTTTCTTACAAGACATCACCCCCAAAACCAGAACATATAGCTGTAATACCACCTTTCTAACAAGACATCACCCCCAAAACCAGTACATATGGCTGTACCACCACCTTTCTTACAAGACATCACCCCCAAAACCAGTACATATAGCTGTACTACCGCCTTTCTTACAAGACATCACCCCCAAAACCAGTACATATGGCTGTACCACCACCTTTCTTAGAAGACATTACCACCAAAACCAGAACATATGGCTGTACTACAGCCTTTCTTACAAGACATCACCCCCAAAACCAGAACATATAGCTGTAATACCACCTTTCTTACAAGACATCACCCCCAAAACCAGTACATATGGCTGTACCACCACCTTTCTTAGAAGACATTACCACCAAAACCAATACAGATGGCTGTACCACCACCTTTCTTAGAAGACATTACCACCAAAACCAATACAGATGGCTGTAATACCACCTTTCTTACAAGACATCACCCCCAAAACCAGTACATATGGCTGTACTACCGCCTTTCTTACAAGACATCACCTCCAAAACCAGAACATATAGCTGTACTACCGCCTTTCTTACATGACATCACCTCCAAAACCAGTACATATAGCTGTACTACCGCCTTTCTTACAAGACATCACCTCCAAAACCAGTACATATAGCTGTACTACCGCCTTTCTTACAAGACATCACCTCCAAAACCAGTAAATATAGCTGTACTACCGCCTTTCTTACAAGACATCACCCCCAAAACCAGTACATATAGCTGTACTACCGCCTTTCTTACAAGACATCACCCCCAAAACCAGAACATATAGGTGTAATACCACCTTTCTTACAAGACATCACCGCATGGTCGGCCGGATAGAGGTGTCATGTGGTCGGCACAGCGAACCCTCCAGCCGTTAACCTCACTGTTATAAACCAGGGCTGCCACTTCTTTATTCAAGTATCTCCTCATTTGTCCTCGCTAGGCTGAGTTTGACCCCGTTCATTGCTTCACAGATACATTCTGGAAGCGCCGGGGTTTGAACCCGGGGCCTCTAGGTCAGCAGCCAGGATCTGTGACCATTAGACCACCGGTGTATTTTTAAGAAAAGTATATGCCCCTGGAAACTATTAGTAAGGGTCCTCTCAATTTTAGAAATAGGATGACTCGTAAGGTATTTATAATGGCCTTTGCCTGGAAATTTTTTGAAAATTAAATAACTATATTAACTATTTGGAATAGTCCTTCCCTGACAAAATTTTGAAAATTGGAAGCATCTAGAATTTATTTGAAATGCTATGCAAGGCCTACTTTAACCTTAATTTTAGACAATATCAGGGGGGACCAATTCTTTATAGGGGGCAATGTCCCCCTGTCACCAGTTCCCTCGTCACATATAGATCTCTTCCAAATGAGTAATTATCTAAAGTCGTGTGATTGTTCTTACTTACCTTTTTAATCACTAGCTATTTTCCCTTTTCTTCACTATCGTGTGAGGTAGGCCTACTATTGAAATTAGGTAATATTTCGTGTTCGTTTAGTTTGCCAATGACAGAAAGGTCGGGTTTGAATCCCAGCTGGATGTGTCGAGGCTGGTTTTTCCTAAGTGTACGCCTCCACGCAAATGTAGGCACATTCTAACATCCTAATCTTACCACACTAGCCTAATTGATATGTTTGTATAATAATTTAGTCTCTCTCTGTAGAACCCCGACTATCCGAGCTCTGAATATCCGTCTCCTCGTCATATCTGACCGTCCCGCTCCTGTGCTTGTCTGTGGTCTACATGTTCGTGAGTCACTGCTATTTCATTGTTTAGGCCTACGTGTCACAACAGGCAGTCATCGGCTCACATTTTGTTTTGGAGGAAAAAACAGAAAAGCGCTTGCGTGACATTCGATAACAGTGGAGGGGGAAGATGCCTTAAAAAATCGTAAAATGTTAAGAAAACAAAAATTTGAACTCTTAGATTATGCTAAGAAAGACGAAAAAAGGACCCCGTCATACGACCCTATAATTAATGAAAAAGAAAGGATTTTGCATAAGAAATTGGAGAGGGAAGATGAAAATGTGTTTTGGTAAAGTTTTTCTGCTCTTATTATCCGGCCTTTTTTGTGTTCCGACCATGTCCAAGTCCCGTGAGTGACGGATAATCGGGATTCTTCTTATATATATATATATATATATATATATATATATATATATATATATATATATATTAATTTTATATACACATATATAGACATATTTTATATAGATATATATAATATAATATAAATATATTACATATATTCAATAGGCCTATATATTGTAATATACCATATATGTATCTATATATACATGTAGGAACAAAAAGGTTTGGTAATACGCTGGGAAAATAAAAAATTGCTATAGTAATATAATAACAGCGTGTTATTTCAATCATTCAAAATACCTCAATTTGATTTTATTGTCCCCTTGGTGTGTTCTTTGGATCATGTACGTACCTAGTCAATAAAATAAACATATAATTATTTTGTATACTGTATTTAAGTAACTTGAGGTTTTTTTTAGCACTACGTCTTACTTACTACTCGTTTGAGTTATACGCTCATGTACTTTACATCCATTACTGTTTCCAGCCTACATTTTCCATTACCGGCCTGCTAGGCCTATCGTAGCTTCCTTCATAGGTCTTATAATATAGCTTAAGACTAGGACAGACACAACGTCCAGTACCCAGACGTTAATTCATCACTGTGAAAGGGTAAACCCACATTTTACCAATAATAAATTTTTCGACCATGCCAGAAATCGAACCCAGGACCCTTAGCTAAGTAATCAGGCAAGCTACCGACTGGGCTAAGGTGTCGGATACACATAAGTATAAATTACACCAATGGTTTTAGGGATTAGAAAGGTTATATCTATAGGAAGTGTGCTCTCATTTTCGTGGAGGGATAGCTAAAAACCATTTTGTAAATACCACCCTCAGTACACCTGACTAAGATTCGAACCTCAATCTCCCTGTCATCGGTTGTCTAGTCTACTGCGAGAGTAGTGGTTTAGACCATGCGGCCACCGAAGGGGGTTTTAGTTCCTTAAAATGAACACGTCAGTTAATACCTTATGACTCGTGAGTCGTGATGTAACAGGCCACGAAAATAGGCGGTTGTGGAACACACATTATCTCTGACGAGTGCACGACTCATGAAACACCATTTACGTAACATGTAGAATAAATAATAATAATAATAATAATAATAATAATAATAATAATAATAATAATAATAATAATAATAATAATAATAATAATAATAATAATAACTAGTAGATAACATGATAATTTCTGACTTAATAGTAAGTCTTCTATCTATTTAATGTGTTAAAAGGGCAGTGGCGGAGGACAGACCCCTGCAGGCCTGCTCGTGCAGGGCTCGAGTGTTAAATTACCCCTGTATTGCAGGGGTTGAGGAAAATATTCAGTATTTGTATTACATTTTTTCTTAAGTTAACGTAAATATAAAATTTATCCATAATTGCTTTTGGATTAAATGGCGACATAGAATTGATAAACAGAAATGTGTTTTTTTTAAATAATTACATACAAAAGCTAAAAGTAACTATTTTTTAACATCAATGGCAGCGTAGAAATCGTTCCCGTTGATAATATTCATGTGTAGGTTTTTAACAAGCGGTGTTCTTACAATCGTAGGCGGAGGGAGAGTCTTCTCACAAGCCACAGCGTCATCCAATAATAATAATAATAGCCTTTTCTGTCGTCATTTTCCTTGTCCTTCTTATCTTCTGTTGTTTCACAGAAGCAATCATCTGGTTGACTAAAGAGATGTTTGTAAAAAACCGTACGCCGAACCATGTCCACAAAGAAGCTGCAATTGTCTTTTAGAAATAGAAGCTCCGGCAGACAACTTTATCAAATTTAGTGCACAGCGCCAAAGTACGTTTACTCTGTCTAATGTAAAGAAAAGTTAAATGGAGACTTTTCTTGTATATAAATATGTACTTTTGTATTAATCTTTTTATTTTATTTAACTTATATTATTGTTATATGTTATTGTGGTCTATGACATAATCTAAAATGAAAATTAATGACAAGCAGAGAGGATTGAAAATATATTTTTGAAAAAGTTGTAATCTTTTAAACACGTTTTTTTAGAGGATGTTTAAAACAATTTTTTTTGAGCCAAGGCTAGGTTTACTTTTTATATTTTGAATGCTAGTGAATAGTTTAAAATATTTTAAATCCAAGTCAACAAGTACTATTTAAAAAAAAACTTATAAATATCTTATGAAGGGAGGTGTACAACGTGTATCTAAAACATTGCATCAAACTTTGGCAGGCTATTCCTTGGGTGGAAATAGAATAATTCACATCAGCAACATAGGGTCCATCTTGAATAATAAGGGCGGTATACACCCCTAAAGATAGAGCTAAAAACGACTGTTGTGTGAAATATTATGAAAACTACTTAGGGTTTTACAACGAATATTTGTATCCTACTTATTGGAACCTTGATAATTAATAAATAAAATGTGCTGTTTTCGTTACCCACCCCCATTATGTAAAAAAGGGGGGTTGTAAGAATTTTTTCTGCAATAAAATATGTAAGAGTAAATATTGCCAATTTTGACTTAAGATTACAAAACATGGAGTAAAAATTAACAAAAAAGGTGTCTTGGAGAAACTGTCTAGCTTTCCCCGTTTCCGAGATAATCACACAAGTTTGAGCTCAGAGACAAATGTATCTAACACAGCTAGCAACACAGCTATACTGGCTCCCTACCTGGCAGGAATTAACGCTTGTCTTTGAAATCAAACATGCATGATTATCTCGGAAACGGAGAAAGTTAGACAGTTTCTTCAAGACACCTTTTTTTGTTAATTTTTACTCCATGTTTTGTAATCTTAAGTCAAAATCGGTAATACTTACTCTGACATATTTTATTGCATAAAAAAGTGTTACAACCCCGTCGTTTTTACATGCTGTGGGTGGGTAACGGTAACAGCACATTTTATTTATTAATGATTAAGGTTTCAATAAGTAGTATAACAATATTCGTTGTAAAACCCTAAGCAGTTTTCATAATATTTCATACAACATTCATTTTAGCTCTATCTTTAGGGGTGTATACCACCCTTATTATTCAAGATGGACCCTAGGTTGCTGATGTGAATTACTCTATTTTCACCCAAGGAATAGCCTGCCAAAGTTTGATGCAATGTTTTAGATACACGTTTTTATAGTTCGAAAAAGTTCTTGCCTCCAGCGGTTGGGGGCATACCCCCTCAAACCCAGTTGCAGGGGTTGGGTTAGTCATAAATCTCCACCCCTGTAAAAGGGTGCATTTTAATTCTGCTTCGGATTGTCAAAGTTGGCATTACTGGGTCATCCAGACTCCAAAGCCCACCCGTTGAGCAAACGGCTAGAAACCGCTCACACAAGATGTTTTGAACAACTGGGCTAGCTCCTCCAAGTTACAATCTTATCAACCAGTGTCGCCTTCAGTAGAAACCAACTCTCCGGACTGGCTAGGCAATTTCTTTGTGAGAACGTCTTCTTTTGTTTCTTTCTACTTTGACACACCGCCACTACAACCTGATGAAAGCTAAAAATCACACGAGAATCAAAGGAAGGTATATCACATCCCTTATCTCACAGAGAATAATAAAACGATTTGAAACAATAACTCACCTCTGTGGTCGAATGGTCGGGGGTCGGCAACCTTTTTGGAAACCGATCGACTTATAAACTTATCGTCCATCCTTTCTTCACTCTTTTTTTGAATTTTGTTTTTGTCTATGATTCTTATATTCATTCCTTTCTTAAATTCAATCTTTGTTTTAATACTCATTTCTCCGCCTCAGGGGTGGACTGGGCCGCCGGGACACTAGAACATATCCCGGTGAGACGGTTTGATTTAGGCTGCCCCAACAACTTTCAACTAGAGATGAACATTTTCCTCAATGGCGGCTTGCGGTGGAAGTGTTAAATTGTGGAGGTGGCACCTAGAGCCTATTATACTTCAAAATATAGTGTGTTAAGAGAAGAGTATGTTGTAAGAAGGGTGATAGGCACGGGGGTTGGGGAAGGGGTAGTTAGGAAGGATGGTGGATAGGGGGGCGGGGAGATAAATGTCGGGCCAACCTTAAAACTATTTTAATTAACTTATTGATGATACAAATTTGAAGTATGGTTTATAAACATAACGGGCCTAAAAAGGCTCGCATTAATTTGTTTATTTACTATTTTGTTTTAGAACCACGTCTTACTACCCCTTTGGGTTGTATGCCTATGTAATAATTACGCTAATGTGTTAGGAGGCATAAGGAAGGATGAATTTAGAGTAATTGCACCCATGAGAGTGGAAAACTATTTAGTAAAAACCACTCTTAGTGCACCCAATCGGAATTGAACACCGGTCTCCCTGTAATCGGCAGTCTTGTCTATTGCAAGAGTTGCGCGTTAGACCATGCGGCCATCGAAGCTCACCCACCCTAAGGAGAGATTAATGTTAGGTATAAACGTTGACATTTGGAATTTATATATTTCAATTACATTAGCTGTATTTAATCAGTAGAAATTATTGTATAAAAATATTAATTGAAAAAATTCTGGAAAAATATAGGGATAATTTTCCGTCTCATATCTCTGCTTTCAGCTAAAATACAGCTATCCATTCAGTTCCAAACGATTGATTTTTATTGAATTCTAATCACAATCTCCATTGAGTGAGTCTGAGGGTGCCAGAATACATTATTTTTAATTATATATACGACTACAACAATGTAAAACTATCCCGTTTGTTTCTTGGGGCTGTTCATAAACCATTTCTTCAGCCAAACGTAAAATAATTTGTTTAGTGAATACTGACTGTTACTATGTGTAATCTACACAGGCAGTGGATGGAGGATCATTTTACAAACTTAAATGTATCAACAATAAAATCCCAGATATTTTCCAACCATTTAGAAATATATTTGCTCATGTTAGTAGAAAGTAAGAACTAATGTTTTAAGTAGATTGATTAGGAACGTTTCTATTGTCTCGATATTAAATTTGCCAATAATAATAATAATAATAGAAATACGTCACCTCATTACTTCAGTGGTATTTGTAAATACATTATGTTAAGGGCCGTCCTATTTACTGTCATGGGCCAGGCCACTTGGAACCTGCCTGTGCACCCCTGCCCCACCCATATGGGAGAAAAAATTAGAATAAATAATATTAATACTTTCAATTAAACCACTTAGTTTTCTTGTAAAAATGGTGTTTGTGACCGATTAAGGTAATTTTGTCACTCAGATATTATTTGAAAGTACTTTGTATATTGGCGAGTTTAAAAGAACTCAACTTTTAATGATAATATAGCTTTCTCACGTAATTGACTGAAAATTGTATCGAGATCAACCAGTCGCCGACACCGGGTCTGAGGCATCACTCTTGCAGTAAACTGGATTACCGATGACCAGGAGGTCAAGGTTCGAATCTTTGTCGAGTGTACTGGAAGTGGTTCTTCCTAAATGGTTTTACAATCTCTCTCTCCACACAAATGTGGGTAAACTACGTAACTCAAGTTGGCCCGCCACATTGCTGAAAACAATTTTTTTTTGTTCAATCGTTTGTGCTCTATTTGTGCTCATGTGCCCGAACATGAACATTTGTGCTTTAAAATTAGACATTCTAGAGAACAATTAATGTGGCGGGCTAGCTTGAGTCTTCCTTATATCATAGCCTATCGAAAATCGAGTTCAAGCTGGCCCACCACATTTTGAAATATCAATGTAACAAAATTCTGTTTTCACCATTTGTTTGTTCTTCATTTGTGCTCATATGTGCCCGAACATGAACTTTTGTGATGTGAAACTAGGCCTTTTAGATAAGATTTAATGAAGGCGATCCACCTTGAGCTCAAGCTAGCCCGCCACATATTGAAAAACCAAACATAACAAAATTATGTTTTCGCCATTAGTTTGTGCTTCTTTTGTGCTCATATGTGCCCAAAAATGAACATTTGTGCTCTAAAATTAGGCATTCTAGAGAACAATTAATGTGATGGGCTAACTTGAGTCTTCCCTATACTATAACCTGTAGAAAAATTGAGTTCAAGCTGGCCCGCCACATTTTAAAATATCAATGTAACAAAATTCTGTTTTCACCATTCGTTTAAGCTTCGTTTGTGCTCATATGTGCCCGAAAATGAACATTTGTTCTCTAAAATTAGGAATGCTATGTAACAATTAATGTGGCGTGCCAAGTTAAGCTTCTCAATACCATAACATATAGAAAAATTGAGTTCAAGCTGGCCCGCCACATTTTAAATTGTAATGTAACAAAACTCTATTTTCACCTTTCGTTTGAGCTTCGTTTATGCTCATGTGTGCCCGAACATGAACTTTTGTGCTATAGCCAGAATAAACTTTTGAGATAAGTTAGAGAGAACATTCCAAATAACCAATTTAATCATAGAGTTTGAAACTTCTCAAAGTGAATAAGACATTTGGAAGCATGTAGATTTTAACAGTTATAAATGGACCCCAGGAAATAAGGGAATAAGGGGCGTACAACATTTTTAGGTATGGTAGGAAATTTAAATTTGGGAGGCAAGTAGAAGTACAAATCTAGATAACCAAATAAATCTTAGCATTTGGGATTCATAAGAGGGAGTTAGAGAAATGAGGTAGACAGACAGTGAAGGGGGTAGAGTTTCCAAAATTATAAGACTAAACTATGCCTACTTCTTACAGTATTAGAAGATTGATATTTGTCAGACAGTTATAAAACTTTATAAAGTTCTTAATTATTAAATTTTAAAATGAAGGAGTGGAAAATGGGGAGGGCAGGTTCCCTTAAAATTCCCAAACCGCATATAAAAACAATTTTTGAGGGGGTAGAAAATTGAAATTTTGCGTGTATGTTAATAGATCTTTCCGTATATCAAAATTACGTCCGAACATTATGAAATTTCAACAACTAATCTAGAACATTATTATCAATGTGGTTAAGTTGAAATTTGGTAGACAATTAAATATACCATATAAGTTAACCAAATAATTCTTAAAATTTCAAATTGGAAATGTAGGAACTGAAGAGGAGGGGGAGGAGTAAATTGATATATTTCCAAAAGAATTAGAAAATTTACTATTTGGCATGGTAGAAAATTTAAATTCACCAACGTGGTAAGAGGACCACACAAATAATCATAGACGTTGGAAAGTTTTGAATTTAAAAATCAGGTTATGGTATTCATGGGGAGGGGGTGTAGAGAGGAGGTGAGTGGAGTGCCATATTAATTTCCTTGACTAATAAAAAACTTTTTGAAATGGTGGAAATGTTTATAAACTAATGCCAATCTAGAATCGACTTAAATATTTAAATAAACAAATTTTTGTGACATAAATTGAGGAACATAATTCTCTTTAGGAAATCATGATGCTTAATAATATCATATGTTTCTATAACAATTTTTATCACATCATTTAAATTATATTATAATCGTGCTTATAAAATAGTGCCATACTATAATAACATAATTAACATTTGAAACAATTAATAGGCCTAGTATTTTAAAATATGGTGGGGAGCTTGAACTCAAGTTTACTCATAGGTTACTTTATAAGGAAGACTCAAGTTAGCTCATCACATTAAATCTTCTATAGTTCGCCTAATTTTAGAGAACAAATGTTCAATTTAGGGCACACATGAGTAAAAATAAAGCACAATGGAATGGCGAGAATAGAATTTTTCTATGTTTTGTTTTTCAATATGTGGCGGGCTAGCTTGAGCTCAAGGTGGATCACCTTCATTAAATGTTATTTAAAAGGCCTAATTTCACAGTACAAAAGATCATGTTCGGGCACATATGAGCACAAACAAAGCACAAACTAATGGCGAAAACGTAATTTTGTAATGTTTTGTTTTTCAATATGTGGCGGGCTAGCTTGAGCTCAAGGTAAATCGCCTTCATTAAATTTTATCTAAAAGGCCTAGTTTCACAGCACAAAGTTCATGTTCGGGCACAAACGAAGAACAAACGAATGGAGAAAACAGAATTTGTTACATTGATATTTCAAAATGTGGCGGGCCAGCTTGAACTCGATTTTCGACAGGCTATGATATAGGAAAGGCTCAAGTTAGCCCGCCACATTAAATGTTCTCTAGAATGCCTAATTTTAAAGCACAAATGTTCATTTTCGGGCACATATGAGCACAAAACGGAGAACGAATGAAGTGACATAAATAAATTTTTGTTATGTTGTGTTTTTCAATATGTGGCGGGCTTAGCTTGAGCTCAAATTGGCCCGCCACATTAAATTTTCTAAAGGGGCCAGTTTCACAGCACAAATGTTCATGTTCGGGCACAATTGAGACAAATAGAGCACAACGATGAACCAAAAAAATTTTTTTCAGCAATGTGGCGGGCCAACTTGAGTTACGTGAATTCAAAAAGTAAATTAAAATCATTACTTCCAATTACTGCTCTGAAATATTATGCATAATACAGCAACATTGAAAGTGTGTGAAATATTTTTTACAACAATACACTTGACAGTATGTGAATCCTGGTGTACAACAATACACTTGAGATTATGTGAAATCCTGGTGTACAACAATACACTTGAGAGAGTGTGAAATACTGGTATACAACAATACACTTGAGTGTATGTGAAATCCTGGTGTACAACAATACACTTGAGAGTATGTGAAATCCTGGTATACAACAATACACTTGAGAGTATGTAAAATATTGGTGTACAAAAATACACTTGAGAGTATGTGAAATCTTGGTGTACAACAATACACTTGAGAGAGTGTGAAAACTGGTATACAACAATACACTTGAGAGTATGTGAAATAATGGTATACAACAATACACTTGAGAGTATGTGAAATTCCGGTGTACAACAATACACTTGAGAGTATATGAAATCCTAGTATACAACAATACACTTGAGAGTATGTGAAATCCTGGTGTACAACAATACACTCGAGAGTATGTGAAATCCTGGTGTACAACAATACAATTGAGAGAGTGTGAAATACTGGTGTACAACAATATACTTGAGAGTATGTGAAATCCTGGTATACAACAATACAATTGAGAGTATGTGAAATCCTGGTGTACAACACTACACCTGAGGACGTGTGAAATCCTGGTGTACAACAATACACTTGAGAGTATGTGAAATCCTGGTGTACAACAATACACTTGAGAGATTGTGAAATCCTGGTATACAACAATACACTTGAGAGTATGTGAAATCCTGATCTGCAACACTACACTCGAGAGTATGTGAAATCCTGGTGTACAACAATACACTTGAATTATGTGAAATCCTGGTGTACAACAATACACTTGAGAGAGTGTGAAATACTGGTATACAACAATACACTTGAGAGTATGTGAAATCCTGGTGTGCAACACTACACTTGAAAGAGTGTGAAATACTGGTATACAACAATACACTTGAGAGAATGTGAAATCCTGGTGTACAACAATATACTCGAGAGTATGTGAAATCCTGGTGTACAACAATACACTTGAGAGAGTGTGAAATACTGGTATACAACAATACACTTGAGAGTATGTGAAATCCTGATCTGCAACACTACACTCGAGAGTATGTGAAATCCTGGTGTACAACAATACACTTGAGAGTATGTGAAATCCTGGTGTGCAACAATACACTTGAGAGAGTGTGAAATACTGGTATACAACAATACACTTGAGAGTATGTGAAATCCTGGTGTACAACAATACACTTGAGAGTATGTGAAATCCTGGTGTACAACAATACACTTGAGAAATTGTGAAATCCTGGTATACAACAATACACTTGAGAGTATGTGAAATCCTGGTGTGCAACACTACACTTGAGAGAGTGTGAAATACTGGTATACAACAATACACTTGAGAGTATGTGAAATCCTGGTGTACAACAATACACTTGAGAGAGTGCGAAATACTGGTATACAACAATACACTTGAGAGTATGTAAAATCCTGGTCTACAACACTACACTCGAGAGTATGTGAAATCCTGGTGTACAACAATACACTTGAGAGTATGTGAAATCCTGGTGTACAACAATACACTTGAGAGAGTGTGAAATACTGGTATACAACAATACACTTGAGAGAGTGTGAAATCCTGGTGTACAAACATGCACCTGTAAATAATAATAATAATAATATTTAGCACCGCGTCTTACTACCCGTTCGGTTTATACGCTTAAGTTCTAATTACGCTAATATATTAGGAATTGGGAGGGTTGAATTTAGAGGAAGTGAACTCGCATTTGCGTTGAAGGAGAGTCGAAAACCATTTAGGAAAAACCACCCCCAGTTCACCCGCTCAAGATTCGAACCTCGATCTCCCCGTCCTCGGCGGTCGAGCTCAACACGACAAGCGCGTTAGCTAACTACGCCACTGAGGCGGGTTGCACCTGTAAAGAGTGAAAAGTTCTAGCGTACAAAAAGTAATTACAACTAGGTATTATAACTATTGGTAGTTCTAATTTATGCCATATTTTACATAGTAATTAATTAAAATAGTTTATTTGTATTCATATAAATGCAATCATCTTAATTTGATCAAAATATTTTTTTTCATCAACATAATACTAATTTTAAGATTGCAATTTGAGCTAGTATAAAATGTGAAACTAAAATAAAGAAATAATCCATAATAGTTATAAGATACATAGACAAAATTATTTATGTAGAAGTTGTCCAAGAAAATCAACTCATAAAAATTGGTAAAAAATCTCCCAGAGCGGCAGTTGTTCTGATTCAATTGTTTTAATACGAAAGTAAAGTGAGTGAAGGAACCAGGATATCCATTGGATTGTTGATCTCAAACAACTCTGTTATAATATATTGTGTTAAGAGAAATTTTTCATTTCCTTTATTATGTCAGAGAAAATTTTCTAAATATTTAAATGGAACGAGGTGACCTGGTGGTCTAGGGGTAAGGTGTCAGACTTCTGTGCTGGGGGTTCGGGGTTCAATCCTCGGTCCCGGCACAGATTTATCTGATTGCCAAACCCTTCCTTCACCTCTGACAAGACGTGTATTAATCACAACTTGTGAATGTGAGGAATGCCAGGCCTCCACCGTGGTTCGGATCCCACGTTAAACTGTTGGTCCTCCATTTCATCTCACAATCACCCTACCATTACACATTAGCGTAAGTGCGTATAACCCGAACGGGTAGTAAGACGTGGTGCTAAATAATAATAATAATAATAATAATAATAATAATAATAATAATAATAATAATAATAATAATAATAATAATAATAATAATAATAATAATAATAATAATAATAATAATAATAATAATAATAATAATAATAATAATAATAATAATAATAATAATAATAATAATAATAATAATAATAATAAATAATAATAATAATAATAATAATAATAATAATAATAATAATAATAATAATAATAATAATAATAATAATAATAATAATAATAATAATAATAATAATAATAATAATAATAATAATAATAATAATAATAATAATAATAATAATAATAATAATAATAATAATAATAATAATAATAATAATAATAATAATAATAATAATAATAATAAATAATAATAATAATAATAATAATAATAATAATAATAATAATAATAATAATAATAATATAATAATAATAATAATAATAATATAATAATAATAATAAATGGAACGAATATAATCGAAATATCCAAAGATATAAAGTTCACGCTTCAGTTGAATAAGGACGCAAACACCAGAAATATTTCATCAAATGGCAATAGATTAGAATCACCTTGTGTTGGGATCAGTGCCGGTGGACTAGGGGGACTGTTGTACCGGGCCCTTAGCCAAAGGGGGCCCAGTTGGCCGACTTAAGGACAACTTTTTATCTAGTAAGCCTAGTCTTGAATAAAAATAACTATTAAATATTTCGTTAAGGATTCTTTTTTAAACTTTACAACTCAGTCTCTGGCCCCCTTGATCTTTTAAATGCAATACATAAGCTGCAACTGGAAGGTATTTTGCAGAGGTGTGCATAGCACCTAGACCATGTTGCACCCTTCCAATAACAGTTGCTGAAGGTGAGAGAGCGTTCAGCTAGTTTGCTATGGATGATTAAAAATTACATGCGAGCTACGATGCTATAAGACCGTCCTAACAGTTTAGCAGATCACTTAAGTTGCCCCCACCCCCTACCCACTCAAAATTAAAATTTAAATATATAACAATTTTTAAACCTATTTTACACCATTTTGCACCTAAGTACTACGTTTTTCACCCTAACCCCAGAGATGGAACAACCGTTTATGTTGGGGGCGAGGGGGGCAAGTTGAGAGTACCCCCCATTATCCATTTTTTTTCATGCCAACTTATAAGTTTTTTATTTGCACCCAAGTATGGAGTTTTGCAACCTAGTAGTTTTGCAATAAAAAAAATCAAATTAATGAATGAGCCAAGTTGAACGTATGCCTTGTTTCCCTAAACAAAAATTGTGATTTTTTCCTATGTTTGCACTCAAACATGAGATTTTGAACATTTATAAGGTGACCAATCGTCCTCCTTTAGGGAGGACAGTCCTTCTTTTGTAGGTTCTGTCCTTCCTCGAAAAGTGTCCTCCTATCTGTCCTCCTTTTCGATATTTTAAAACTAATCTGTTAATCTCTGTATTCAGAGAACTAATGCAGCAGTTGAAAGAGTTTTTTCAATTGGTAATGATTTTTGGACAAGTGAGAAATCAAGATTGAATGTTGATACTCTAGCTGCAGCACTTACCGTAAAATTCAATATGAAAAATATTTCTTGCTCCGAAATTTCCAATATATTGTTAGAAAATGATATATTGACAAAAAATATTCATTCAATGGAAAAATACTCGTTTAATTAAATAATTAAAAGGGATGTAAGCATAATTAGTGCATTTTTGTTTAAATTAATAAAATGTTTCATTTATTTACGTTGTACTTTTTTCTTAAATTTTTTCGTCTTCCTTTTCATTGTAAAAAAATTAGTCACCTTAACATTTAGCCAGAAAAAAATAAATAATCAGAACACAAAGTTATAATGTCTTATTACATTCACGGATTTCCAAAGTATTTTATGTTCTGATCAATACAAGATGTATATTTGCAACCTAAAATCTAGAACAGCCTAAAATGTATGTGTGAATTTTTAAATAATGAACAACAAATTGGCATTGATTTCCCTAACATTGAATACTGATTTGTGCCAAATATTGAATATTCCATATTTGGCTCACATTTAAATTACACTTAACTAATTCTATTTTTCCTTTTCAATCTATCTGTTACTAAATTTTTATTAAATAATTTCTCAGCAAGCTTTTGCCTAATTATAAGAGTGAATTTACACTATACTATAGTCTAGTTATTCTCTTAGATGACTTAACGTAAAATACGTTCTTGGGATGATGCCAAAATGAGCGCTGCTATATTAGCTAGTCAATCCAAAGAAATGGGCTTTCTTAAAGCCCAAAAGACCTACCAAGTTCCAAGAGGAACATTGTTTCACCTGGTTAAGCTGTTTAAATCTGATTCAACACTTAGAATTTAAGACGTGTCAATACCTTTGGGACAACATTTCCTCCAAATCTAGACTTGCAGTTGGATAACTATTATTTGAAAATGGAGGGAAAATACTTTGGTCTATCTGTAGGGGACATTAGGAGGTTGGCATACCAATTAGTTACTACCAATAATTTTAATAATCCCTTTAACAAAGATAGCAAAAGTTCAGGTAATGTAAATGTAAAAACTGGGCTCATAAAAATTGTGCCGGAGATCCTAAAAAATATTTTGCTTGTTATAAATGTTCTAAATAATCAATTGATTAACTAACTCTGATAATGTTTCAAATCAAATCTCAATTGTTTGATTAATATTTTTCATATGGAATAAAAATTTTTTTTAAACGCTGCCAATATATTTCGACAATACCATTCCATATTAGGGCTATAGTGGGGCTAATATGGAATACTAGTAGAAAGTTAATTAATCACATAATTAATATATTTATTCTTGTATAGTTGTAATAAAAATTGGTTTAGTTATACAAACATAATATAATGCCATGTTTAATTTTGAATAAGAAAAATATCAACACAAATTGTGTCACAGAACTCAAAAAGTATTCCATATTCGGGCACTTTACTCTCTCTCTCTCTCTCTCTCTCTCTCTCTCTCTCATATATATATATATATATATATATATAATGGGACTATATATGTATATATTTGTTTTTCTTAAACGATTCATTTAATAGAAGTATGCTGCTGATTAGGTGGGCGGGGGCTACTTATATTTTGAAAAATTGTAGTTTTTTATTTTATTTTTTGACTCACCGCGTTTTACTGCCTGTTCAGCTTATACGCACATAATATGATAATTACTCTAATAGGGTCAGTATGAGGAAGCATTTTATAGGTAATCTACCTGCATTTGCGTGGAAGGAGATTGGAAAACCATTAAGGAAAACTACCCTTTCTAGACCCGACCGCGATTCGAACATCAATTTCCCCGTCTCCAGCAGGCTAGTCTTAACATGAAAGTGGAGTTGCGAGACGGACAATTTTCCCTATATTTTTTCCTGAAAATTTTTCATTATTATTTCTGTAAAATAATTTCAACTGAATAAATGGAACAAATGTAATAGAAATATCAGTTGCACTGAAGGAAGTTTTTTCTAAATAATTTTCCACTCTCACGGGTGCAATTCCTCTAAATTCAACCTTCCTCATCCTTAATACATTAGAGTAATTAGTACATAGGCGTACAGCCCGAACGCATAGTAAGATGCGGTGCTAAAAAAAAGTAGTAATTAAACAAATGAATGCGAGCCTTTATAGGCCCGTTATGTTCATAAATCATACTTCATACTTCAATTTTTTTTATCATCAATAAGTCAACTAAAGTAATTTTAAGGTTGGCCCAACTTTTGCCCCCCCCCCCTATTCTCCGTGCTTACTAACTATCCCCCCCTTACCCAGCCCCGTCCCCCCTTGTTATAGCCCACTCGTCTATTTACACACTATATTTTGAAGTATAATAGGCTCTAGGTGCCACCTCCACAATTTAAACCCGCTACTGCGGAACATTTTTCGATTCAAAATTTCCCGGAAAATTTTCATCTTTACATGAAAGTGACACCTTAGACCATTCTGCCGCTGAAGTGGTTTTTTAAAAAAATAGCTGTAATACTTTTGCTAAATGATGGTCATTTTACATTATTAAATAATATCGTATCTTGATTTTTATAAAATTTATTAATTTAATGTTAATTTAATCATGATAAATTTAAAAAAATTTGAAATCTTTCAAAAAATATATTTTAATGTGTTATTTAAAATGGGTATCAATTAACGGTTTTTCATTATATATAAAAATATACATTTATTTTTAACAAATAAAAATAATTTGGGGGCAATTTACCAAAAAAAATCAAGGTGCAAAACGACATACTTGGGTGCAGAACGGTGCAAAACGTTGCAAATAAAATCTTTTAAGTTTAACATTTTGAAATGGGGGGAGAGAATTCTTTTAACTTAGCCCCCCAAACAAAAAAACTGTAATATTTAACGAGTTTTTAAACTTTTTTTAACTCTGCACCTGTAAATATATTAAGCGGGATGAGGGTATACAGTGGGGGTAGGTAACGGGGGCCCGAAAATCTCAGTGTAACGGGCTCAATCTCGTTGCCAGCCCTGGTTGGTTTATCATACTTCGATTGAATTAAATTAGCTATAAAATGAAACCTGGACAAAGGAATCGAACACGGCACATTTAGCATGAAGTGCCAGTGTTTTATCACTGAGTTATCCAGGAATCGTCCCGTAAACAGGGCCGGATTTAGAGCTGTGAAGGCCGAGTAGTCTAGTCAAATTAAGTGAAAAAACGGGGAAACCTAGAAGTAATTGTAATAGAATTTTTGTCAACGGTTTCATACTTAAAATTTTCCGTTAAAAACGTTGGTGAAAAGTTCACCAAACTACGGACGTGCGTAGGTCCAATATGACGGATTTTTCAATATGGCCGCCGCACACTATGTGTAGGACATGAGCGAACATTTGCTTATATCTTCTTCAGTAATTTATTACAGAAAAGCAAATTTTACCGAAAATATCAATTATTCAAAACAAAATTATCTTTCACATGAGATAAGAAAAATGTGAGTAGTAGGAATATGATAATTTTACAGAGAAAATAATGCTAAACGTTAATAAAATATGCAAATTTTGGTGTGTCATCACTTTGTTTACTTAGATTTTAAATATAATAATGTTATAAATTGATGTTTCCCTTTTTAATTAGCTATATGTTCAAATATTTTTAGCAATATCTAGCAGTTTTGAGTAAAAAAAATCTAGAATTGTGCTATGGCAAACAAATAAAATGGTGAACAAAGCAAAATAATATTCACAGATTTTAGTAAATACATTTATTATTGAAACCTTAACTTTTAATTTTTTTTTAATATAGGTGTACTTTGTGACTGAATAGTACGTTTTTCTTCTAAAATGATAACAAAAAATCATTTATTTTAATGGGCAACAGTAAAATATCAGGAACAAAAAATTAAATCGGTAGCATAAAAATAGGTAAACATTATTATATTGTATAACATATCTTTCGAAGAATTATTTAAGTCATCGTCTATGTCCAATTCCACAGAATTGCAGCAGTGGATACCTTGACAGTCAGTACAAGCACTTGTAAACATCATACCTGTCTTTTGCATTCACATCGTCGGGTAGCCCGTTGACTTGTGGTGCAACCACATTTGATAAATAGTCGGGTACGCTTGTCTAATCCTCGTTGGGGCCGGTCTTCCCTAACAAAATCCCCAACTCCGGCTGGTGGGTCCATTCCAGTACCCATCCACTGTTTGAACCTGCTGATATACTCTTAGACATGCAATGTGTTTGTGTCTTTTGTGGAAGGCAATTCTTCTGGTTTCACTTGAATGTTAGATTTTGTTGCCTTTGGTGTAAACGTTTGAAGCTGAATCTCAGCCAGTGTATGCCCCACACTTCCACCGTACAGAGAGGACATAGCTTCATAACCAACAGCCTGAATTTCTTCTTCGGTTTTTCCTGGTGTTTTGAAGACGGCAGCTTGTTCTTTGAAAATATCAATTTTAATTAATAAATTGTTGGAGTCACTTTTCCAAACCCAAAGGGTTTTTATGTAGTATCACATCCTAGCATTGTCTGTGTGAAAATAATGTTAGAATAGACTTCTTTACCAAGTGTTTGTCTTATTTTCTTGATGTAATAAATAGTCACATATTTTGAAGACTTCTTTGGGTCTGGGAAAGGAAAAATGCCCATCATTCAATGTTTAAATGATGGATTATTAGGTTAAGTAGAACAGTGTATCTGCCCTTAATTGCTGTAGGACACTTTTGTGCTAATTCTAGACCTTCTTTGGCAATCATTATGTCTGCATCCCCTTGAGATTCTTTGGTGGTAAACCCAGTTGCTGTAGCTTGTTAGAGAGATAAGTTAAGAAGACTTGTTTATTTTCATTGTTGGAAAGAAATATTTTCTTCTTCATGCCGATGTTCATTGATGATAAGAAATTTACCTTTGGTCCTTCAAAATCTCCCGTTCGTTTCCTATGAGTTTCTGACTTTGTTGATAGAATTTCTCTATATCCATCAACAACAATGGTTGCCTTGCCATACTTTGTAGGTACATATTTATCATCGGTAAGAATAATCTCATCAAAGGTTTGTTTTTGACTTCAAGTTAGATGATGGAGCAACCACCCACCATCAATGACAAAATGGAAATTTTCAGGCATGCTAATGTCAGTGCTCACTTGCTGACGTATATATCTAACAAGCTGAGACTTCCCTGATTCTCTCATCTGTCCGCACTTGTTAAATAAAGAAGCAGAGTATGTGAAAAGCTCGTAACAAAACACCTCTTTAAAATCAAAACAAGTGGTCTGAGCCCAAAGCAACAGGCGCTTGAGCAGTGTATCAGGCTCAATGATAAAGGGATCATCCTTGGATTTAACTACTTTAACTAATTTCATTGGTTTCACTTGTTTGCTTTTCCTGAAAGCGAGCTCAGTAACTGTTTTTTCAGTCATCTCATTCACTTTTCTTCTCCCAACTTCTTCTGATATTTCTGGGCTCACACCATTGTCATAGGCTTCTCCAGTCACTATATTACGCAGTTATTATCTCTTAAAAAATTAAGCTGTTCTACATATTTAAGAACTTTCTATGTTTTATCATTTTCACGTGCAATTCCTTAACTGATCATGATTACGTGTTGCTCATTAACTGCTTGCTTGACACCAGAAAACACTTGCATACAACTATTTACATGGGCACAAATTGGGCGTGACATTACCCACAGAGTCTGTTGCTGTTCAGTCATGCCTCTTCCATGTGTCATTCCACCATATCCCTTGATATTTATCATGTGAACCGGTTCAATAATCAAGTCTATTGCAAGGCCTCCCCAAAACTTATAATCTCTTTTGACAAAATGTAGACAATTTGTGAATGCATTGATTAGTTCAGGAACCATAGTTTCAAGCTCAATCTACTCTCCAAATACAGGCGTGAAGAAATGGCATAAAAAATTATGGCCACATGCAAATATGGTAGAATTTCCTTAACTATCGTTAGATGAAGCTGCCAATTTCCCGTTTGTTCTGCATTTATGAATTTTTTCAAAATCTTAACCATTTTCAGGTATTCTAACCAAAGTCCTGGTGTTCTGTATGTCTTTAGTTCTTCTTTGGTATGGTTTGGTCTAAAATGTGGACTTATATCCAACATGGGGCGGCCATATTGAAAAATCCGCCATATTGGGCCTACGCACGCCCGTAGTTTGGTACTTTTCACCATCGTTTTTAGCGGGACTTTGTATTTAAGTAATAAACCATTGACATAAATTATATTACAATTCCAGTACAATTTGACTAGGCTAAAGGTAGCCTACTGTAAAAAATTAAAGGTGCCAACATGAAAACAAATATTTCTCTTTTCAATTTCTCGACTTTATTTTCTATATAAAATTAACTTCTTGCTAAAAGATAAATGTTAAAGATATAACTTAAATAAGAAAATAGTGTCATCGCAATAATTATATTTGTCTAAAGCAAACAAAAAGTATAAAATATTAATCGTTCGTTTTTAGTTATACTTAGCACCGCGTCTTACTACCCGTTCGGGTTACACGCTTAAGTACCCATTACTTTATTGGGTTAGGAATTGAAAAGGTTGAATATAAAGGAAGGGAACCCGCATTTGCGGGGACAGAGAGTGGAAAACCACTTAGGAAAACCCCCCCACTCTACCCGAGCGAGATTCTAACCTTGATCTCCCCGTCCTCAGCAGTCTAGCTCAAAACTAAACTAGCGCGTTAGCTAACTACGCCACTGAGGTGGGTTCCGTTTTTAATTAATCTTGAAGTCAACCTCGATGGTTTTGGGATAAAGTGCTTGCTTCAGGACTCGATGTTCGTGGGTTCAAACCCAGCCGGGGTCCATGGATTTTTCTTGAGAGACAAAAATCCGTAGCACAACTTTCTTCGGGAGGTAAGTAAAGCCGTTGGTTCCATGTCAATTGTGTCAAGTAAAATAATCCTAGAATGTGTGTGAAAATATCTTTACCGGAAATATTGGTAAGCCCTTTCACCCTCGATCATAAAAATACTCATGTGCTGATATAATCAGGTGGTTCAGAAAGTGCACGTTTAATACCTCAAATAAATAATAAATAATCAATCTTGAAAGGGCCAACAAATTATGCTAAAACATTTTTAATTGCAACAGTTTGTGGAGGCATTAGCCCTTGTCGTCCTCCCTTAATCGCAGTAATGCCCATACACAAGGCAGTTCTTCAAGCAAGATTATTTAAGGCAGAGTTTGTGATAGACTTGTGAATTCATGTACTAGTATAGCTATAAGAACACAGGAACCAGCACGGCGACCCGGGGTCAGATTTATGTTGATACTCATAAAGATTGGGGCCGAAACAATTAGAACGATTAGTAACTTGAAAATTAACACTTTAATTAAACAGTAAATATTCCCTAGCTAAATAAAAGGAAACTACATACTACACTTTAACACTTTTTGTAACTCAGGTGAGCTCCATCGGACGTCAGACAAACCTCAGCACGTTGTTCATCACATTCGTCAGCAGAGATCGTCCAATTGTTTCTGTCTCACTCTGTACAATACACACAACTAGGGATTCTGAATTGTACCGACATTAATTTCCCGGGAGTCAAGAAGAGTTGGGGGTATTTTCCAAAACCCCAGGAATTTTTGGAAAAAAGCCACCTTTTTATAGGCCTAATCTAGTATCACTATCGTAAAATTATAAGATTATTAAATACAATTATTGATTTAGTTATAAATAGTGTTGTTCAAAATTAACAAAATAATAAAATATTGTACCCGCTTCGGTGGCCTCATGGTCTCAGGCGTCACTCTTGAAATAAATGTTCTGCCGATGGTGGGGATATCAGAGTTCAATCCCAGTCGGATGCACTGATGGTGGTTTTCCATAAATGGTTTTCCACTCTCTCTCCACACAAATTCAGCTACACTTCTTTTTAATTCAACTTTATTAAGCTCTATTTTATTAGAGTAATTAGTACATAGGCGTATAATTCGAACGAGTAGTAAGACGCGGTGATAAAAATATTTTATTTATAATAATATTGGAAGGTGTGTTGTATAAAGATTGTGTGTTGTAAATAGCAAGTGACCTAACAGGTGTTGTTATCCATCCCTTTGGCTTCGAGGGTAACTTGTTGATGTCACGACGATGGAGACACTGTGGTCAGACACGTGTGGGTAGGAAAAAGGTCGGCGAGAATGTTCCGGCAACGTTAGTCGTGGTGGAACAGAAGGATGTTCCGGCAACGTTAGTCGTGGTGGAACAGAAGGATGTTCCGGCAACGTTAGTCACGGTAGAACGGAAGGATGTTCCGGCAACGTTAGTCGCGGTGGAATGGAAGGATGTTCCGGCAATTTTGGTCACGGTGGAACGGAAGGAATGGTAGATGGTGGAGAGAGAGAGGGGGTTAAACAATATTGCTCTTTCGTAACATAAGACAATTTAATAAGCTCTTTCGTATAGGTGGCGCACCCAGGTGGGTCACCACTGATTGGCCGAGGCTGACTGGCCTCCCTGACCAAGGAATCACCATATTAAATACCCTCCACTGCTGCCTAGCCTTGTCCAATGGGAGAAACAGAGGCTTCCCATTAGGGCGTGCAAACTGGAGGGACAGTGCCCATCACGCGAGCCAATAGAGGCAGGAGTTCTCAGACGCAGACGCAGACGCAAAAAAGCATACTCTAATGAACCCTGAAGGGGTGCACGAGAGCAAATTCCAACACGTACCGACCAATTGGTCACACCGTGTGGTTTTCGGGTATTTAACTGACAGGTTGTCACATTTCGCGAAGTTACTGAAACAAACAAAAAAGCATATTATTGATTAATATTAGTTGAGGAAACAAAATTGTGGGGAATGACCTAAGGGTTTTTTAGAGTTACGTGCGGAGATACTACTCTATGGGGGGCTGGAAGAGAGCCTCCCAAACCACTGTTGACACATCACGCTTATCCGAGCAGGGCTTTGGGACGTCGGTGGCACCCTCCAGGGTCGATGACGTAATTCCCAAGCCCTGGATAAGAGGATTGGTGGCACCTGGATGTCTGGCGTAGAAGGACTGCGCCAGCTTCCGGAAGTGGTCCTTGATGGTTGGCATATCAAGGTCTCGGTGCAGAGTCACATTCCGAACGTACCAAAGGCGCGTCCACAATGATCCTCAGACACTTGCTCTGGAATGCCTGCTTCCTCCTCATATACGTGTCCGCCAGGTGTATCCCAGCGGGACACGCATAGTCGAGGATAGGTCTGAGCAAGCTTGTAAAGTGTCAGACCGTTCCTTGTAGACAGGGCGATACGCCTGTTAAGCAGTGGGCCTAGGACTTCCAGCCTTTACCTCGCCTTGGTTAGTCGCTATGTACAGTGCAGTCACCAGGTCAGCTTGATGTACAGCGTAAGTCCTAAGTACCTAGCACTGTCCGCCCATCTGATCTGCTCTCCGAAAACCGGAGTGGGGCCGGCCCGTAGAACTTTCTTTTCCATGTGAAGAGCACTGCTGTACTCTTCTCCACGTTAATACTCGTTCTCCAGGTGGTCAGCCACCCCTCCAACTGCGTCAGGTGCGTCTGGAGTCGCCTCTCCACCAGCTGCCCTCGCCAAGACTCCGCTACTAGAGCCATGTCGTCCGCATAAAGTGCCAACTTGGTGTCTGGGGATTTTGGGATGTCGTTCACATACAGGCTGAAGAGCACCGGTCCCACGAGGGAACCCTGCGGCACTCCAGCCCGGATGCTTCTGACCTGGGATGTGTCGTTCCCAAAGGTAGTGGAGAAGGTCCGGTTGGATAGATAAGATTGAACAATCTTAACCAGGTAGAAGGGGAGGTTTAGGGAGAGGAGTTTGAAAAGGAGACCTTCGTGCCAAACACGGTCGAAAGCCTTTGCCACGTCGAGAAAGACAGCACCAGTCAGCCAGTTGATGTTGAAGTTCCTCGTGACCTGTTCCACGAGCCGGACGAGTTGGTGAGACGTAGCGTGTCCCGCCCGAAAGCAGAACTGCTCGTCCACCAAGATGCCCGCCTCGCGAACATGTCGGGTCAGTCTCGTCAGTAGTAGTCTTTTGAACAACTTGCCCAAACAGTCGAGCAAGCTGATCGGTCGGTAAGACGAAGTTAGGGCCGGGTCCTTACCCGGTTTATGGAAGCAGAGGACGTTGGCGTGCTTCCAGAGCTCGGGGAAGTGACACAGGAGCAGGACGGCGTTGAATAACTTCACGAGGAAGTTAATCGCCTCCAAGGGCAGCTTTCTGAGGACCGCGTTATTGATGCCATCGCGTCCGGGGCCTTGTTTATTCTTAGAGCGGCTAACGCCCACGACATTTCTGTCGCCTCCGTAGGTTCAGGTTCATCCAGGGGTCTGTACGAGACCACTGTGGTGACCTGAGCCACGTGTCCAATGTGCACCGGGTCGGACGGGTTGTTAGTCGGTACAAATTGCGCCTCTAAGTGCTCAGCGAGAGCATCGGCCTTATCCTGGTCGGAGTTGGCTCCCCGTTACGACCTACAATAGGCGGCCTTGGTGCGGGAACCCGCATCAAGTTCCTCGTCATGCACCACAGGGACCTGTCCTGTACGTACAGGCTCCCAATCTTGTCCTCCCAGACACTGTTCCGGTATTCTTTGACCATCTCGCGAACCACATGGACTTTGCGGCTCCAGTTGGCCTTGTCTACCGGGTCCCTCGAGGTTTGCCAAGCCTTCCTCAGCCGATTTTTCTCCCGGACGTGCCTGAGGATAGAATCGGGCAAAGAAGCCTGTGGCGCCCTCTTAGGACGGTGCCTCGGCGTCGAAGCTTCAAGCGACCCCTTGACGACGGAAATTATGAACTCCGCACCGCGATCGATTTCTGCTGCTGTTCGAAAGGTAGGGGTGGGTCCCAACCTCTCTCTTAACACATTCGTGAACCTGTCCCAGTCAGTGCGCTTAAGGTCCCAGGAGTTCTCTGCAGACGCAGACGCAAAGTAGCATGCTCTAATGCACCCTGAAGGGAAGCACGAGAGCAAATTCCACCACGTACCGACCAATTGGTCACACCGTGTGGTTTTCGGATAATTCACTGACGGGTTGTCGCATTTCGCGAAGTTACTGAAAAAACAAAAGCATATTATTAATTAATATTATTTGAGGAAAAAAAAAATTTTGGGAACCGACTAAGAGGTTTTTAGAGTTACGTGTGGAGACACTACTCTATGGGGGGCTGGAAGAGAGCCTCCCAAACAACGTTTGTCACATCTCGCTTATCCAAACAGGACTTTGGGACGTCGGTGGCACCCTCCAGGGTCGATGACGTAATTCCCAAGCCCCTGGATAAGAGGATTGGTGGCACCGGGGAGTCTGGCGTAGAAGGACTGCGCCAGCCTCCGGAAGTGGTCCTTGATGGTTGGCATATCCAGGTCTCAGTGCAGAGTCACATTCCGAACGTACCAAGGTGCCTCCACAATGATCCTCAGACACTTGCTCTGGAATGCCTGCATCCTCCTCATATACGTGTCCGCCAGGTGACCCCAAGCAGGACACGCATAGTCGAGGATCGGTCTGAGCAGCCGCTTGTACAGTGTCAGACCGTTCCTAGTAGACAGAGCGCTACGCCTGTTAAGCAGTGGGCCTAGGATTCCCAGCCTTTGCTTCGCCTTGTTCAGTCTCTCGGTGCAGTGAAGTCTCCAGGTCAGCTTGGTGTCCAGCGTAAGTCCCAAGTACTTAGTACTGTCCGCCCATCTGATCTGCTCTCCGAACAGCCAGAGTGGGGCCGGCCTGTAGAACTTTCTTTTCCATGTGAAGAGCACTGCTGTACTCTTCTCCACATTAATACGCATTCTCCAGGTGGTCAGCCACCCCTCCAACTGCGTCAGGTGCGTCTGGAGTCGCCTCTCCACCAGCTGCCCTCGCCACGACTCCGCTACTAGAGCCGTGTCGTCCGCATACAGTGCCAACTTGGTGTCTGGGGATTTTGGGATGTCATTCACATACAGACTGAAGAGCACCAGGCCCACGAGGGAACCCTGCGGCACTCCAGCCCGGATGCTTCTGACCCGGGATGTGGCGTTCCCAAAGGTGGTGGAGAAGGTCCGGTTGGATAGATAAGATTGAACAATCTTAACCAGGTAGAAGGGGAGGTTTAGGGAGAGGAGTTTGAAAAGGAGACCTTCGTGCCAAACACGGTCGAAGGCCTTTGCCACGTCGAGAAAGACAGCACCAGTCAGCCAGTTGATGTTGAAGTTCCTCGTGACCTGTTCCACGAGCCGGACGAGTTGGTGAGACGTAGCGTGTCCCGCCCGAAAGCCCAACTGCTCGTCCACCAAGATGCCCGCCTCGCGAACATATCGGGTCAGTCTCGTCAGTAGTAGTCTCTCGAACAACTTGCCCAAACAGTCGAGCAAGCTGATCGGTCGGTAAGACG
This sequence comes from Timema podura, assembly GCA_033556935.1. Lineage (NCBI taxonomy): Eukaryota > Metazoa > Arthropoda > Insecta > Phasmatodea > Timematidae > Timema > Timema podura. The sequence continues at coordinate 12,425,604 of JAVRXN010000011.1, forward strand.
AAGTTAGGGCCGGGTCCTTACCCGGTTTATGGAAGCAGAGGACGTTGGCGTGCTTCCAGAGCTCAGGGAAGTGACTCAGGAGCAGGACGGCGTTGAATAACTCCACGAGGAAGTTAATCGCCTCCAAGGGCAGCTTTCTGAGGACCGCGTTATTGATGCCATCGCGTCCGGGGGCCTTGTTTATTCTTAGAGCGGCTAACGCCCGCGACATTTCTGCCGCCTCCGTGGGTTCAGGTTCATCCAAGGGTCTGTACGAGACCGCTGCGATGACCTGAGACACGTGCCTAATGTGCACCGGGTCTGATGGGTCGTCAGTCGGTACAAATTGAGCCTCTAAGGGCTCAGCGAGAGCATCGGCCTTCTCCTGGTCGGAGTTGGCCACCCCGTTACGACCTACAATAGGCGGCCTTGGTGTGGGGACCCGCATCAAGTTCCTCGTCATGCACCACAGGGACCTGTCCTGTACGCACAAGCTCTCAGTCTTGTCTTCCCAGACACTGTTCCGGTATTCTTTGACCATCTCGCGAACCGCATGGACTTTGCGGCTCCAGTTGGCCTTGTCTACCGGGTCCCTCGAGGTTTGCCAAGCCTTCCTCAGCCGATTTTTCTCCCGGACGTGCCTGAGGATAGAATCGGGCAAAGAAGCCTGTGGCGCCCTCTTAGGACGGTGCCTCGGCGTCGAAGCTTCGAGCGACCCCTTGATGGCGGAAGTTATGAACTCCGCACCGCGATCGATTTCTGCTGCTGTTCGAAAGGTAGGAGTGGGTCCCAATCTCTCTCTCAACACATTCGTGAACTTGTCCCAGTCAGTGCGCTTAAGGTCAGGTTTTTCGGGGGGTCTATGAAGGACACCGCGCGTCCCAAGTTCACAAGAACGGGGTTGTGATCCGAGTCTAGCTCAGCTAGAGACTTCAACACCAACCGCCTTCTGATCCCTCTGGAGACAACGAAGTCGAGGACGTCCGGGAAGCCAATGGGATTGAGAGGGAAGTGGGTAGGGGTCGGAGGACCGGAAGCCACTAAGCCGTGTAGATCTATGACGTCGCGGAGCAATCCGCCGCGAGCGCACATAATCCTAGAGCCCCATGGAGGGTGCTTAGCGTTGAAGTCACCACCGATTAAAACAGGCGTGGTACCTCGAAGCAGCACCTCCATGTCAGCCCTCGTGGCCTGGTTGAACCGGTGGTAGGGAGGGAAGTAGATGGAGATAAGACGCACTGGGCCGGTAGAGGTCACCAGTTGGATAGCCGTTGCTTCCATGTGTTGGAGGGGAGGAAGAGAGACGACGTGATGGTCAAGGCCCCTTCGGACCAGGACCGCCGTCCCACCCCTTCCCACATCCCCCGCTCGGTCACTCCGATGGCAGATGAACTCCGCCAACGAGAACCTCACTGCGGAGCGCAATTGGGTTTCTCCCAACAGCATTACGTCGACGCGATGCTTTGCCAGGAAACTTTCCAGCTCAGCCTTCTTCCTCGTGACTCCGTTGGCGTTCCAGAGTGCGACCGTGAGCTCCTTCAGCACTGGGGGTCCTCTATTCGGGTGCGCTGCCATGGGAGACCAGGTAGAGGATGATATGCTCCATGACCAGGTGGCCACGGTTACTCCTCGGAGATTCCTGGACCTTCCTCAAGAGACTCGATGAAAAGTCCCACGGATCCAATCCCGGAATCTCCTTGAGAAGCTCAATACAAATTTTGAGCTTTGTAGCATCATCCTCAGGGGTAGGGTTGGGTGTGGGGGTGGCAAGGTTGACAGGGGTTGGAGTGGGGAGTGGAAGGAAGGGGTTGGAAGGATGAAGGGGCTTGGGAAGGGTGGTGCGGGGTGTGGGGTTGGGTCGAGAAGGGATTGGGAGAGGAGCGGTCTTGGACGGGTCCTCGACCGAAAGGGATGAACCGGATGCAACCGGTTCAAGTAGAGTGGCTTTGGCAGGTGCCTCGGCCTGGGATGGAGGGGTTGGTCTCCCTGACAGCGCACTGGCGAAAGATTGCACCAGTGGCTTTGGTTTTGGAGCTGGAGTCACGGTCACCTTCCGTTCCGCAACGTGCCCCGAGGGCTTCTGGCCTTCGCTCAAGCCATTCGTCCTCCCTTATTGAGTCTTGGAGGCTCGTACTGTCCCCGCCGCCCACAAGGACTTGTACGTGGGACACCCACGCCACGCCGAGGAGTGAGCTCCTGAGCAGTGCAGGCACTTCGGAGGAGATCGTCTCTCCTCCGGGAACCCGCCCCTATCGTGGTCACCACCACAGAACTCACATCTAGGGTTAGCGCGGCAATCCCTCCGCACATGCCCAAACCGGAAGCAGTTCTTGCACTGCACCGGGCCTCCGGGAGACTTATACTTCTCCACCTTGACGCGGAGCCCGCACATGACTGATATGGAGTACAGCCTTGCGGTTTGCTCCCCGGGAGTCAGAGAGACAACGAAGTTCGGCAACCGTTGCCTTTCTCCGGTCCTCTGGTCCCGTTTCCACTGGGAGAGCATCTGGGATACAGATTTCACGGGGAAACCCATCTCCGCCAGCTCTTCCTGGATGTCGTCAGGGCTTGTCCGAGTCAGGAGTCCCTTCACCACGACCCTGACCAGTCGCTCCCGTCCCAGCTCGTAGGACCAATGCTGGATCCCCAAGCTCGGTAAGAACTTCTGGAGGGCGCGGTAATCTTCCTCTGACCCGCACTGGAGGCGCACTCGATCCCCCGGCTGCCTGACTGCCTCCACAGGCTCTCGAACCTTGGTTCGAATGGTCCTCGCCACCTTGGAGTAGTCATCCACATCACACAAGATGATGGGAGGGATCTTCCCCTTGGCTTTGGGAGCAGGCCCAGAACCACTAGTACCAGGCTGAGGTGAGGCACGGCTTGCGTTCTTACCCTTAGGTTTCCGCCGCTTCTCACCTTTGGTCAGCGCTGGCGCACCCTGGCCCAGGCCACCTCCGTCTTCGCTCTCATCACCAGAGCTACCGCCTAAATGGTTAGGGTTGCCCCCCGGTAGCTTCCTGGTGTTGCCAGCCTTACCCCTTCGGCGGGGTCTTACGGTCTGAAACCCATCAGACTCATCATCCGACCCCTGGCTCGACTCGCCTCGCATCAACGGGAGGTCTGATCCTGAAGATAGTCCCTCCATGTCCACGGACTCGCTCGAGCTGTCAACACGCGGGAAGCGTGTGACCCGGTCTTCAGAATCTGAAGAGAACTCAGCCGGGCGTTTTTTACCTGCCGACACCCCTTGGCGGGAGGTGTCGGAGTTGACTCGGGCTTGTGAGGCCCTTGCGATAACGCGTGCGTCAGCGCCGCTTGCCGCGGTCTTTACCGGCGACAGATGGCTTGGCTCCCCCTGGTCAGTGCTTCCGTTGGCACCGTTAGGTTTCCACCCATCGTGCTGGCGGGAGCTTTCGCCGTCCATCCCGGTTTGCGGGCTGGTGGCCTTGAAAAGGGCCTCTAGTACTTCTTGGCTTCCAGCGGCACGCTCACCTCCTGTAGCCGGAGGGGCCCCGCTGGGCACGCCCGCATCGGCATTGCTGCCGACGCTTTGCTGGGGGCCGGCGCTGGTCAACGGGCCTAGACCCGAGGACGCATCGCCGGATGCCCCGGTGGTTCCACCAGTGGCACGCAGCCCTCCTGAAGTCGGAGGGGCCCCGCTGGCTTCCCCTTGGCCATCTGCGCCCACCTCACCGGTACTTGGTGAGGTCACGCTGGCCGACGTGTTGGCCCTAGAAAGGGCCGAATCGTCACCGGGCGGTGACTCTCGCTGGGCTCGGTCAGCGGCACGCTCACCTCCGGTAGTTGGAGGTGCCCCGCTGCCTACACCTGGTGGGCTGGACACGCCAGCCCTGTTGGCCCTGGAAAGGGCCGAAGCGTTGTTGGCCCTAGAAAGGGCCGATTCGTCCCCCGAGAGAGACTCCCGCTTGCCTCGGCCGGCGGCACTCACGACTCCGGGAGTTGGAGCGGCACCGCCGGCTTCGGCCTCGCCTGCAGGCTTGTTGCCCCTTGAGAGGGCAGCTACCGCTAAAGCTTCGGCCTTCGGACTCGTGGCGGACCACTTGCCACCCGGCACCAGCTCCTTCCTGACCGGAGGGGCCTTCAGTCCCCGCGAGCGGAAACCTTCGACCCCCCCTGCCTGGACGGGCAGCACAAGCCTGCTACTGGCGGCGGTTCCCCCGACGCTCGCCGCAAGCTTCCTCCGACTCGGGGCCGGTCGCTTCCCGGGCCTGGGATTCTTCTTCGCCTCATCCGGCGGTCTTCTCCCGACCCCGACGCCGACTCCTTTCTTCACCTTCGCAGAGGGCTCCATTGCAGACGTTGAATCAGCAAACCGCTACAGACGCTCGAACAAGCCAGGAACACGTAAGGGAGGCAGGACGATACCTTGCACTCCCATCCTGGATTCTATCCATGAATTAAATTATTATTATTATTATTATTATTATTATTTAGCACCACGTTTTACTACCCGTTAGGGTTCTACGCTTAAGTACTAATTACACTAATGGATTAGGATTTTTGGAAGGTTGAATTTGAGGAAGTGAAACCGCATTTGCTTGGAGGGAGAGTGGAAAACCATTTAGGAAAAACCACCCTCAGTTCACCCGACCGAGATTCAAACCTCGATCTCCCCGTACTTGGTGGTCTGGCTCAACACGACTGGCGCGTTAGCCAACTACGCCACCGAGGCGGGTCCTGGCGTTCTCCAGACTCCCCAGACTCATAATGCACCCTGAAGGGGGGCACGGGAGAAAATTCCAACACGTACCGACCAATTGGTCACACCGTGTGGTTTTCGGGAAATTCTCAGACGGGTTGTCGCATTTCGCGAAGCTAACTGAAACAAACAAAAAGCATATTATTAATTAATATTATTAGGGAAAAAGAAAATTTTGGGAACCGACTAAGAGGTTTTTAGAGTTACGTGCGGAGACACTACTCTACGGGGGCTGTGTGAGAACCTCCCAAACCACGTTTGTCACTTCTCGCTTATCCGAGCAGGCCTTTGGGACGTCGGTGGCACCCCCCAGGGTCGATGACGTAATTCCCAAGCCCCTGGATAAGAGGATTGGTGGCACCGGGGAGTCTGACGTAGAAGGACTGCGCCAGCTTCCGGAAGTGGTCCTTGATGTTAGGCATATCCAGGTCTCGGTGCAGATTCACATTCCGAACGTACCAAGGTGCATCCACAATGATCCTCAGACATCTACTCTGGAATGCTTGCATCCTCCTCATATACGTGTCCGCCAGGTGGCCCCAAGCGGGACACGCATAGTCGAGGATCGGTCTGAGCAGCTGCTTGTACAGTGTCAGACCGTTCCTTGTGGACAGGGCGCTACGCCTGTTAAGCAGTGAGCCTAGGATTCCCAGCCTTTGTTTCGCCTTGGTCAGTCTCTCGGTGCAGTGAAGTCGCCAGGTCAGCTTGGTGTCCAGCGTAAGTCCCAAGTACTTAGCACTGTCCGCCCATCTGATCTGTTCTCCGAACAGCCGGAGTGGGGCCGGCCTGTATAACTTTCTTTTCCATGTGAAGAGCACTGCTGTACTCTTCTCCACGTTAATACTCGTTCTCCAGGTAGTCAGCCACCCCTCCAACTGCGTCAGGTGCGTCTGGAGTCGCCTCTCCACCAGCTGCCCTCGCCACGACTCCGCTACTAGAGCCGTGTCGTCCGCATACAGTGCTAACTTGGTGTCTGGGGATTTCGGAATGTCGTTCACATACAGACTGAAGAGCACCGGGCCCACAAGGGAACCCTGTGGCACTCAGGCCCGGATGCTTCTGACCTGGGATGTGGCGTTCCCAAAGGTAGTGGAGAAGGTCCGGTTGGATAGATAAGATTGAACAATCTTAACTAGGTAGAAGGGAAGGTTCAAGGAGAGGAGTTTGAAAAGGAGACCTTCGTGCCAAACACGGTCGAAGGCCTTTGCCACGTCGAGAAAGACAGCACCAGTCAGCCAGTTGATGTTGAAGTTCCTCGTGACCTGTTCCACGAGCCGGACGAGTTGGTGAGACGTAGCGTGTCCCGCCCGAAAGCCCAACTGCTCGTCCACCAAGATGCCCGCCTCGCGAACATGTCGGGTCAGTCTCGTCAGTAGAAGTCTCTCGAACAACTTGCCCAAACATTCGAGCAAGTTGATCGGTCGGTAAGACGAAGTTAGGGCCGGGTCCTTACCCGGTTTATGGAAGCATAGGACGTTGGCGTGCTTCCAGAGCTCTGGGAAGTGACTCAGGAGCAGGACGGCGTTGAATAACTTCACGAGGATGTTAATCGCCTCCAAGGGCAGCTTTCTGAGGACCGCGTTATCGATGCCGTCGCGTCCGGGGGCCTTGTTTAATCTTAGAGCGGCTAACGCCCGCGACATTTCTGCCGCCTCCGTGGGTTCAGGTTCATCCAAGGGTCTGTACGAGACCGCTGCGATGACCTGAGCCACGTGCCCAATGTGCACCGGGTCTGACGGGTCGTCAGTCGGTACAAATTGCGCCTCTAAGTGCTCAGCGAGAGCATCGGCCTTCTCCTGGTCGGAGTTGGCCACCCCGTTGCGACCTACAATAGGCGGCCTTGGTACGGGAACCCGCATCAAGTTCCTCGTCATGCGCCACAGGGACCTGTCCTGTACGCACAAGCTCTCAATCTTGTCCTCCCAGACACTGTTCCGGTATTCTTTGACCATCTCGCGAACCGCATTCTTGGCGTTCTCTTTGGCGCTGAGTATAGAGGTGAACTCGTCACGGACGGTTTAGAGAACATGGACAGTGTAGCGGTCCAGGCAGTAGAGAGGGTGGGTGGCGCGGCCTGTGCAAGTGCAGAAGAAAGAGACAAGGGCCAACTGAACAGTGAGGCACAACAGTGCTATGAGTATAGTTGTGTTGTAAATAGCAAGTGACCTAACAGGTGTTGTGAGGATAGTTGTGTTGTAAATAGCAAGTGACCTAACAGGTGCTATGAGGATAGTTGTGATGAATCAGTAAACAAGCAGACGAGAAGCGGTGACATGAAAGGGAGGTGTCTGCAAGCCATAGCTATCAGGCCGTTCGCTGGTTTAAATAGGAGAGGTTTTAAGCCCTCAGGGCTGGTTGATTAACTTTCTTTTAACTATAAAGAACCAAAATTCAGTTTTTTAAAAACGGAAACTTTCATTATTCAATAATGTACGGTGATCTAAAACCAGTAGCATGACACACACAATACAACTCAACGCAGGAGCGGCCCGAGGTAAATTTTGTACTCGGGCATGATTGCTTTTTGTCGCCCCCTTGTATAACTGGGGACAATAGAATAGTATGAAAATAATCCCCAAAACCAACAGCTCTAAACCTAACGTAGCATGAGCATGATCGGGGAAAAAACTGGTGAGAACCACTCCAAATAGCTTCTAAGGCTATCCAATTTAAAAAAATTGTTGGTGGAAGACCACTTCAAATAACTCCAAGTGGTATCTAAATTTTGAAAAAGAAATCAAGTGAAGTACATTCTAAATAGCCTCTAGGGCAATCCAAATTTAAAAAAAAAAATTCTGGGTGAGAACCACTTCAAATAGATTTTATGGAATCTGATTTATATATATTAAAAAAATTGTTGAGCACTTTTTAAAAATTTTTTTGGAACGTCTAATCTTCAAAAATTTGCCAAAGGAAGATTACTTTAAATATCCTCAAAAAGTATCCAAATTTCAAAATATTTTACGGGGAGCACTATTCTAAATAACTGTTAAGAGTCTGATTTTCAAAAATTCTCTAAACGAAGACCACTTCAAAGATCTTATAGGCATCATCCGATTTTCTAACCTTAACTGGAGGAGAGGAGGGCAAAAAGTTCAAAAATACCTTTTTTGGTTCTTGCCCCAATACACCCCTCACAACAGATAAAGTTCCGCCACTATTGTATAAAATAACAATGTTCTTAATTCTTAGGGTTTAATGGTTAGTCTTAACATCCTGTCATAAACTCACGCTTTGTAACACACCTCTCCTACCCTCCAAAAATTAAATTTTCCCCTACGCCCATGCCACTCCAAACCTAATGTAACATAGGTGTGGCATAAAAATAATCTTAAGGGGAAACTCCATAAATGGTTATTTATACAGTACTACTAACGTTTCACTATTAAAATGGTTATGATTACAAAGAAAAATATTATAACCTGTTTTGTAGACAATGTTCGCCTCTTTAATTTTTATATAGTGAACGGTTTAAAAAATAATAGCAAAATACCACTTTGGGGTGCCATTTTAAAGATAGTGGATGTAAATTTAATTTTTAAGGTTATCACTATATCCCATTTTATTTGCCACAAAAAACTATACCACTATGTCAAATTCCATTTTAGTATCAAAAAGTGAATGAGTGTTATGCTTAGCAACTCAATATTAGGTATGCCCAGGTTACGTTAAGTTTGGAGTTTGTGAGGTTTAGGAATTATTTTCATATCATTCCCGAGCTATGTTAAGTTAGGTTGGTACTCTGTTTGGCGCCCCCCGATCTGATGCCCCAGGCAGCCACCCTTGACTTAACGACAGATAGCCGAGCATTAGACCACACATGAGCTCAGCCCATGATACTTGGCTTGTTCAAAGAAGGTGACGTCAGTTTGTCATGGCAACCACCCTTTGACTTATGCAGAGTTCAGGGGCATTACTGGGTCAGCCTGCCAAAGCGCTAGTTAACATAGGCGCACTTGATATCACGTGTTGACGCTATTATGGTTTTGCTAATTTCCTAAATAAAATGGAAAGAAGTCATAACGATTTTTTAAAAGGATTTATGTTTTTCACTATGTAATGAAATTTTTTTGAAAAAATTGGTATGAATTTCAAAATAGTTTTGTTTCTTTTTATTTATTTGGCAGGGAGGGTGGTGCCCCAAAGCCCTCCTTCACGAGCCGTTCCTGATTTTAAATCTCCACATATTCTTTAGCCATCCATGCCAGGCTTGCTGTGAAACATAAATTTTAATTTCATCCTAAAAATATAATGCTGCAAACTGAACGAATATACGAAACTACCAAAATAAATATAACGGTGCAAACTAAATTAGTGTACGAAACTACCATAATACAATTTTAATTTCATTACAATAAAAATTCAATAGAGAAAAGATCATTTTTTTTTACAAACAAAATATGGCAATGGCTAACATGCTATGACCCTTGCAAGTTCTTTATCCTTTTCCTTTTCCATAAGTTTCTGGCCTCTTTACTCCAACTTTCAGAGATTATAATCATCTGTGGACAGTTGATAGTGTACAGCTGATACTAAGATATGTGTCAAAAAATTATGTTAAGTGATATTTTATTGTGTAATGTTTTCAATTAGAAATTTTTGTGGGATGAAAAATACAAATATCTTCTGGATATCGTGATCCACAGATAATTTAAATAAGGGTAAGGTCAATGTGTACTATACATAATTACTTCCGTAAACTTCTAGGCATTTTAACCAATTTTTAATTTGAAAGTTTATGATAGGATTATGTAAGGCGTTATAACGAACACAAAATAGTAAATTATCTACGTTTTAGATTGGAATATATTGTATAATTCGTTATTTGTAATGCAGGCTTACATTCTTCATGTTAAATTAATTAGTTCTTTTTTTATAGTCCCCCCTCCCCCCTTTTGAAATGATGTTCACATTCTAGCTATCAACAGACTAACATGCATGTCACCATTGATGAAAAGGGCTTTTTAATTATTTATTTTTTGTCAAATTATGATAAATATTATGTTTTCCATCTCCTATACACACCACAAGATTCGGAAGTTTCAGAATATAATAGAACAAACGTGATAAAAAAAAGTCTAAATCGGTATCACCATTCTTAGAAAACTAATCTAGAATTGATGTTTTTAAGCACGTTTCCTACAGGGCCTAGATAGGCCTATTTGTTTGAAATTTTTAATTATCTACACTTAAAAGGTTAGGCAATGCTCAGTAATTTTTATTTCTTCACACATGAAAGCTTAGGCAATATTTGGTAACTTTTATTTATTCCCACATGAAAGGTTAGGCAAAGTTCAGTAATTTTTATTTCTTCACACATGAAAGGTTAGCCTAAATAGATTGGGCTTTTTTTTAGTGAAAATATAGATATTTTTTTATCAAAAGATATTATCACATACCACAATATTTCCTACACAATTGGAATATTTGGTGATATGCTCATTTGCAGTGCAGTTGAGATATGATAATTTGCTACTGGTTGTTTTGTTGGAGGACGTTCAAAGTTTTTTTTGATAAAGATAATAAAACAATAGTTAATCATTTACAAAATTAAGGTCTTTTACTTTCTTTTTTTAAAACTGTATTGTAGTGCTTTTAGATACTTAATAGTTATTAATAAATATGTAAAATTACCTAAGGTGTCTTAACTGCTATACAAAAGTTTTCATTAAAACAATAAATGTTTTGTTCTGTGCAATGCTACAGCATATGGCAGAATGCTCTACGGTCAATTAGATGAGTTTTAGAATATTATAGAAGATTATAGAATATATATTTAACTTTTTTAAAGGCTACACCAACAACTTTGATGGCACAAAAGAGAAACTATATCTGGGGGCACTTGACATAAAAGGTTGAATACTACTGATCTAGATTATGTACATCATGCAGAGGCACTAGGGGCCTACTAATTTAGAGGGTAGGGGGGAATCGTTTGATTAAAATGTGTTCTTTTTAAATAATGTGCGGCCTTTGATAAAATATCTAATAACTCATCATGTAGCCAACATACCAGTACTTAATGAAAACTATTTGATTAGTCTCAAAATTATTTTGAAATTCATCTTCCTATAATTCAATTTAATGTCTTGGAATGTTTGAATCAAAATTGTGTGTCGCTAAGGAAAATGGGAAACTTATGAGTTTCAATGTACCTTATTATTTTTATTTGTCAGTTAAATAAAAACAAAATTAATACACACATAAAAATTAGAGCTACAATAATTAAATTATAAAAATAAAGTTGTAAATTTTCTAGTATGGTAATTGAAAATTATAGAGTAGGTACTTGTCTAAGTCTAAATAGCGCTTGGACAAATTATGCAGCATTGGCTGGATATCATAAGTTTAAAAACGCTGCTAATTGTCCATTCACCTAAACTTATCTAACTTTAATGTTTGAAAATTAATTTAAATACTTTATAGTCTAGACCATAATCACACTTCTGAACGTTTATTAGGGTTATTTTATCTTCTTCTCTCTTATTTATAGGCCTTTGATCTGTCCCATTCCAAGGACTCTATAAATTCTGTCCTTCCGTATTCGCCTCGGTCTTCCAGGTATTCACCTTCCTGGAGGTTTTTCGTCTATTGCTATTTCAACATTTCTGTCTTCTTGCAACCTCTCTATATGTTGGTTCCATTCTCTCCTACGTGAAGCTATCCATTCAGTGATGGGGTTGATTTGACAAGCTTCTCTTATGTTATCATTAACTTTCTTTGTCTAGTAGTGATATATTAGTGATTTTTCTCAATACTCACATTCCTGTGACCTCCAGCTGTTGCTGGCTATGCTTAGTTTCACTTTGTGTTTCTGCAACATATGTGAGTACTGGTCTTACCACTGACTTATATATTCTTGCTTTTGAATCTTGTAGATATTTGCTGTACCATATTGAGTAATTAAGGTAGCTAGTGATTCTGTTACCTTTTGTTATTTGCTCTATTTAGTTTCAGATACTTGTTCAATTATCTGGTTATCAACCACCAACGTGCAATGTACCTTTTTTTTTTGCTCACACTTATTATCCTCTGTATGGAAATCGTCAGATTAAAATTTCTCCAGGTTTTTGTTGAATTCATAGAGAAGGCGTTGCAGATCAACTTCCTTTTTCAGCCACCAGCACTGCATTGTCTGCTAACATATGATATTTATGTTGTGCCTTCCCATTCTATTTCTTTTTGTCATCATATGTTGTATTATTTTATTCATTATATACATAAACTGTAGGGGGATGATTGAATCCCCCTGTCTTATTCCTTTGGACGCAGGTATGGGGGAAGATTTATTAGCTTGTTTTAAATATATTGAACTGTAGGCCTACATCTTCTATGAAATGTCACACAGTAGGCCTACACTGTCACGCATATTCTTCACAACAGGGAACCAACAAAGAAATATATTGAAATGGCATTGTGGGTATTTTAGCGTGCAACACGGTAGGCTACCTAACTAATAGAATTTTATTATTATAAACTATCCAAACCTAAAAAAACAACCTTATCTCCATTGTGTCAACAAATAAAATTTATAATTAAATTTAAAATGATTATCACCCGCCTTGGTGGTAGTTGGCTAACGCGCTAGTTGTGTTGAGCTCGACTGCCGAGGACAGGGAGATCGAGGTTTGAATCTCGGTCGGGTGAACTGGGGGGTTTCCTAAATGGTTTTCCACTCTCCTCCAGCAAATGCGGTTCACTTCCTCCAATTCAACCTTCCCAATTCCCAATCCATTAGCGTAATTAGTACTTAAGCGTATAACCTGAACGGTAGTAAGACGCGGTGCTAAATAAATAATAATAAATAAAATAGATATAATAATAATAATAATAAAAAAAAAAAAAATGATTATCATGCTAAATCCTGGAAATACTTTTAATGAGAAAGATAAGATGATTTATTGTGATTACAGCATTGTTACATTCCATATCTATTTTAGGAAAAAAATTGTTTCTTTATGGAATAATTAGGTTTTGCTAGGTTTCGAATAGTTTATAATAAAAAAACATAGCCTCTAATTTATTTTGTACCGTATTAAAATGCTTTTGGTGTAAAATTTGGTTCAGGAACTATTATTAATGTTTAAAATAATGTAATTATAAAAAAAAAAGTCTTATGCTTTCAAAGTTGAGAACAAGTTTACAAACATTGTTAATAGGCCAATATTAAATAAAAATTACAGGACTGACAGTTGGTCCCTAAAGCCATTATTATAGAAACAAGTCTCTAAAAGTAGGTAGGCCTATCTAGTTTTGAAATATGGTCCCTAACCTAAAGCCCCTGTTATCTATTTTAATAGACATTCCTTTTTCAAATGCATATTATTTTAGGAACTCTGTTGGCTGGTGTTCATGGACATTCTCCGTTTGTGTGGTACTAGTGAGTTTGGTATTATATTTTAAATAGTTGTCACTCCTTGGGAAGGTTGATGCCAACCAATGAAAAATGGAAAAGGGCTAGAGCTAAAATTAGAATAATGGGTAGAGACCCTTTCTTTCAAGAAATAATATTTAAAAAAATTACCTTACAGCATATTAATACATAAGACACAAACATATTTTAATTGGTAAATTAAATAATTATTAGGTCTGATTAATTAAAATGTCTCTAAAAGTAGGCCTCTCTAACAGAACACACACGACAAAGTTGCATGGAAATAACTAGTCTATAAATTATTTCCATCCAACATTTAACTATAATTTGATTTTAATAAACCTGCGTCGATGACTGCATGGTCTAAGGCATCACTCTCGCAATAGACTAGACTGCTGATGACAGATAAATTGGGCTTTGAATCCCAGTTGGGTGCTTTTCTCTTAATGGTTCTCCACTTTCCTTCCATGCATATTATTATACACTTCCTCTAAATTCAAATTCCTCATCCATAAATCATTAGCTTAGTTAGCACATTACTCTGGTACAACCCAAACAGTAGTAAAACATGCTGGATAGAAAAATGAATAGACTTTGGAAGGTTTAGGTTTAAGGGCGGCCGCCTTGGTCCGTGGAGTGAAAGTATCACTCGCCCATCAGGATACACGCCTTAATTTTTCCAATATTCTAGTTTGTTTTCTTTGCCTTGGTATTCTGTCTTGTTTTACTCCTTCTTTGCCCTGTATCTATTTAGTTTGACTCCTTCTTTGCTCTTGTATTCTGTCTTAGTTTGTACTCCTTCTTTGCCCTTGGTATTCTATTTTTTTAGTTTGAAATCCTTCTTTGCCCTCTTGGTATTCTGTCTTAGTTTATACTCCTTCTTTGCCCTTGGTATCTATCTTAGTTTGTACTCCTTCTTTGCCCTTGATATTCTGTCTTAGTTTATACTCCTTCTTTGCCCTTGATTGTCTTAGTTTTACTCCTTTTTGCCCTTGGTATTCTGTCTTAGTTTGTACTCCTTCTTTGCCCTTGATTGTCTTAGTTTTACTCCTTATTTGCCCTTGATATTCTTAGTTTATACTCCTTATTTGCCCTTGAATCATTCTGTCTTAGTTTATACTCCTTCTTTGCCCTTCCTTTACAACCAATCTTTATCATGTAAATAAGAATTAGAGAGTAAAATTACAAATCTCTTATCTCAAGGTAATGAGAAAGGTGGTTGCTAGTTTGGATCGGCTACATACCAGCCATCTATCTTAGAGTTTTAGCGTGGTCATATCACAAAGTTTGGATAACTCAGACATTCAACTAGAGGCTAAGCGTTTTTTCAACCTGTGTGCTGCAAAGGGTCAGCAGATTTGGGGAAGGTCAAAAAAAGTGAGGAAAAAAGTTGAGAAAGAAAAATAAAGATTTTTTGAAATCAATGATCAACTCTATTTTTTTTTAAATAACGCATTTATTAGGGAAAATTAAATATTGAAAGGAGGATAGAAGTGGAAGCCTAACACTACCAGAAAATTGTAAGCCTCAACATTCACAATTAAACACAACAAAGCATAATTATATAATTTTAGGGGTACACCAGTCTCCTTCTTCAGCAGAAGAGAGTAAAACACAAGTGGACTATGGCAACATGGCTATAGGTATGATCATGGTCACTTAGATTTTCTTGTTGTCTGTTTCTTGATTAAAAAAGGTTTAGGCTTGGATTCTGTAGTTGCCTGTTTAAACTTGTGTCTTTATTCCTGGTAGACGGATAGAATGTTGTATTTACATTATATTTAATTATTTAATTTTTAAGTTAAATTATCTGTTATAATTGTTTACATAGAAACTACTGACTGGTGTGAATACTAATGTAGCCACTGTAAGGTAATCTTTAGTTTTTGTATTTGTTTAATTTCAGACATTTTTCGCTGGCATTTACAAAGTTAAAGTTTTACACCATATTAAAAGGGCTATTTACTTTCTCACAATCTTTCGGGAAGAGAGTATTGTGATCATCAAAAAAATTTAATTTGAGATTTTTATGGATGTCTCATGACCTACTGAACCAGAAAAGTGTTTTTTTTGGGGGGGTGGGGATGCCGTCTTCTGTCCTGTGTGTCTGTACATGTGCATCTTGGTCTAGAGCCAAAACCATTCTACCGATCACGCTAAAACTTGATAGGCTTATCTAAGGTTTTCATAAGGTTCTCCCTCGAGTTTTTGAATTTGATATATAGCCCTAAAATTTAGTGTAGTTTTTAAAATGAAAGGCAATAATGGGAAAAAATTTATTTTCTCAAAATTCTTTGTAACCATTTTGACTAAAATTGTTGTATCTAGGCACTGTTTACCTAAACCTTCTTTGTGAGGACCTAGATTGTGGAAGGGATGCTTCAGCCCTTCCTAAAGAGGCTGAGCAAAGTCACAAGTGTAAAGTTATTTCCCGGATGGATGCACTCCTGCTTATATAAATTTGGTATGATTTTGGTAGGAATAACAGTAAAAGTTAGTTACTAAAGCTACTAAAACAATTTTAATATATTCATACATCAAGTCATACTGTCTGCAACATCACTTTTCACAACTTGTGAATGTGTGGAATGCCAGGCCTCCACCGTGGTTCGGATCCCACGTTAAACTGTAGGTCCTCCATTTCATCTCACAATCACCCTACCATTGCACATTAGCGTAAGTGCATATAACCCGAACGGGTAGTAAGATGCGGTGCTAGTAGTAGTAGTGGTGGTGGTGGTGGCGGCAGCGGCGTCGGTAGCGGTCGTAGTAGTATCACTTTTGATAGATATTATCAATACCTAAAAAATGACACAAATAATAAAGTAAAATGTTAACAATGTTGGCCACAAACAAATATGTTTGAATTTTCTCAACTGGTCTTCCAAACAAAATCAGGGTATAGGTTCGTAATCCTTGCTAACTATTGGCGTTAATAACTCCTTCCCCACATCAGTTGTTGGATGATCTAAAGCGTTAGACTGGATTGCCATTGACAAGAAGATCAGGGCTTTAGTCCCGGTTGAGTGTCCTGAAGTTGGTTTTACTAAATGGTTTCGCACACACTCTCCATGCACGTGCGAGTATAGGTTCTCAAAAATGATTTCTTCCTCATTCCTATATCATTAGTGTAATTAATGCATGTGTAAGTGTACCATGACTCCGAGAAAATAAAGCCTTAATGGACCGTTCAAATAAAAATATTGTGTCATACATTTACTATCCTCTCTCGGTATTTGTTCTTCATACCATAAACACAGAGATGATTGAGAACTTGATCTAAGGTGCAGGGATGACCAGAGTAGCTTGGATAGTAAATATACCTGCATTAGAGGGGAAATAATATTTTAAATTTATTATTATTATTACTAATTTTTTCATTTCCTTAGGGGGTAATGAAACAACGACATTCATCAAAATCTTGAGTTCTATTTTTTTTGGCGATCACAGTACTTCTTTCTCTGAAGAGTTGAGAGAAAGTAAAAATTAGAAAATATAACAAAACCACACTTTTTATTTGGTCAAAATAACCCAACTAATAACCTAGAAAAATGTTGTGATAAGCTCAATAAAAGCTGTATTAATTAATTATGTTTAATGAATGTAAATTGTAAAATGTTTTAAGGCCATATTATTGGGATTCTCCAACTCGTGTTAAAAAATCTCACAAATAACCACTCTTAGTTTATGATTCTAGACCTAAACATTGTGTTATGATCATGAAAGAGATAGTGTTATTGTATCCAGGTAAGTATGTAACACACACACTAATATGTGTGTAACACACACACTAATATGCGATAATAAAAGGATAATCAATTAATTATTTTAGGACATGTTTTTAGATGTGCTTTAGTGCCCCAAGCTGGCAGATACTAAGGATTCACTTTTGGGGTGGTTGGGCAGGAAAGGGGGGGATCAATAACACTTAATAATACCTTAATCACAGTTGACTTGCTTTACTAAATAATTAACAAGTCCATACAGAACTTTGAAAAGACTAAATATATGATCACACAGAGAAAACAGATTGGGGTCAATAATGTAGAGAGTACTTCGAACAACATATCATTTAACAGGGTTAATGAGTTTAAATATTTAGGAACAATTTTAACTGGCAATAATTATATTAGATTGGACATTAGGAAAATAACACAAGTCGGTCAGTAGTAGACATCTTGGCTGCTTTCAAAGAATGTAAAACTCAGAATATACAAAACCATAATTTCACCGGTTCTCTATGGGGGTGAAACATGATCTCTTACCTTACATGACGAAAAAAGATTAGGGTGTTTTAAAACAAGGTGATTAGGAAGATATATGGTCCAAAAAGGAATTAGGCAACCGAGGAGTGGAAGAGGTTACATAATGATGAGTTAAATAACCCATATTCATCACAAATTGTTGTAAGGATAATCAAATTTCATAGATTATAGTGGGTGGGACATGCAACACGAATGGGGGTCTAGTTTAGGGTACTGACTGGCAAACCCAATGGTAAGAGACCATTGGGAAGACCTAGACACAGATGGGTGGATAACATTGGAATGGACCTGAAAGATATATAGGATGTAATGAGATAGACTGGATAGAACTCATTCAAGATAAGGATAGGATGTAATGAGGTAGACTGGTTAGAACTAGTTCAAGATAGAGAAAGAGTGTAATAAGATAGACTGGGTATAACTAGTTCAAGATAGGGAAGGGATGTAATGAGGGATAATGGTCTAAGGCGCTACACTCGCAATAGACTAGACTGCCAATGACAAGGTGATCATAATTTTATCCAGGTTGGGTGTGCTGAAGGAGGTTTTCCCTAAACGTTTCCCACACTCTCTCTCTTTCTCTTCTCTCCATGAAAATTTGGCTACACTTCCTCTTAATTCAACCTTCATCACCCCTAACTCATTAGTGTAATTAGTACATAAGTGTACAACTCAAATGGGTAGTAAGACATGGTGCTAAAAAAAATAAGAAACATATTCTAAGTCCACAGAGACATTGTCATAAACGGCCGTGGTTCAAATTCCTATCTATACTTACACAAATACTCTTTTCAGAATGTCATCTGAAAATATGTATTTGTTTTAGAAAATGGCAAACTCCTACTACTGGCCAATAGAGCAAAAAACTGTAATTTAAAATCGTTCTTGTATTTTAATGCACTCTTTTAAGTTTTAACCAGGGCTGTGGAGTTAGTAAACCAAGCCTTCGACTCAGACTCCTCTATTTTTATACTGTCCAACTCCTTCTAAACTATATTAATTAGTAATAACAATTTTACTGCAATAAAATGCTCCAATACAGTTGTTTTTATGGGAAGCTTATTTCACATTATGAATTTATATTTAAATAATTCAGTCAATCCATGTTACAAATATTGGTCCTAAAGATTAAAATAAGTAGCCTATGAAATTAAAATGATATATTTACCATATATTGTTATAATATTATAAGTTTTTATTTTGAAGCCAGAGTCTATACATTATTACTGACTTCAACTCAACCCAAAATTGCTTCCGATTCGGACTTCACAGCCCTGCTTGAACCAACTGTCTTTGTACTTCCACAAGTACTCTTGTGGGTTCATATGGTTGCAACACTGACATGGAGGAGATCTTGAATAGATCATTTGGTAGAACGGTCGGCACATAAAGCTGGGTATCCAGGGTTCAAAGCCCTTTGCGGGTGTCATTTTTCTAAATATTTAAACAAATGTTTATTTAGCACAGTGTCTTAATACACATTTTTCTAAATATTTAAACAAATGTTTATTTAGCACAGTGTCTTAATACGCATTTGGGTTATACACTTATGTACTAATTATGCTAATGGGTTAAGGATGAGGCAGGTTGAATTTAAAGGAAATGTACCTCCATTTGCATGGAGAGAGAAAGAGTGAGAAAATGTTTAGGAAAAGCCACCTTCATTACACCCGACCAGGATTGAACCATGATCTCCCAGTCATTGGCAGTATAGTCTATTGTGAGAGTGACGCCTTAGACTAAGCAGCCACCGAAGTGGGTCACAAGCTTTGTTGTTGTTTTGAGTTAAATCTACTAGAAAATTAAAAAAATTAGAAAATCTGTGTTGGCAACATAAAACATAAAAGTTAAAAAAAAAAATTAAAAAACTTTAGCTGAGCCCACATTATAGCAATATAATACTGACTGTTATACTTTTGTTACAAAAGGTTTTTTCTTTTTAGGGCCAGATTCATAGTCAAACTTAGTGCCCCTCACGTATGTAACTGACCTATTACATTGTTGTCTAGGTAGGTGTCGTCTTGTGTTTGGTATCAAGCCGCACTTGAGGCGCACTCAGTCTGGCCACTAGTGTTTGCTAGACTTTCTACGACTGAGCAAGAGATTTAAGTTTTACTGTAGATTCCCATGTTCGCTGAAAAACAAGCTCAGAACATAAACAAGGTAACGTGACGAGCTCTAAGCCAATCACAAGATTTCAGCCACATCGGTGCAAGCTGTACTGCTAAAGTTCCTCTCATCTCTACTTCGTACGCTCTGCTTGAGATGTTTGGCATGGAAGAGCCAATTAAATCTCAAATCAGTGCACATGCGCATTTGGTAACACATGCACTTTACAGTCAGAAGCAAACAGACAGCTTCGTTGGCCCTCGGGAGGAGATTTGAAATAACCCGTTAATGTGTTAATGTAAAGCGTATGTATCAATGTATTGGATTGTGCTACGACATAGGATTATAATTTGAAAACATCCATTGGGAGAATGATCCAAGATCTATGTTTATCCTCGAGAAGATAAAGTATGTTGATAATCAGCTGTTTATGTTTACATTGCAATGCATCATGGGTCAACATATAGCGTGTGAGTTGCTGCACCACTTGAGCAGATTCTGTTCTCTGTTTTCAGCGAATGTGTGAATTAAGCTTAAGGGTCTTGAGAGAAGATATGAACATGACAACACTGTAAAAAAAAAAAAAGGCGGGTCCACAGACTGTGTAGTTATTGCAACAACAATCATTGTAAAAAAAAATATTGCCCTAAAGTATAATCATTTGTTGCAGAAATATTGAAAAGTCTACAAAACTGGTTATAAATATTTTGCTGTAGGATATAGGATCATAGGCAGAGATAGGGTAAAATAGCATTAATTTTCAGTTTTTTTAGCATTAATTATTGGAAATTTAGCATTTTGTAGCAAAATAGGTAAAAATGTCTTTCGTCAATGTTTTTAGGGCCTATACAAAGGATTTATGATAAAAGCAACGACTAACGGAATTTGGCGATTAGTCGGATAGGCTGTGGAAGGCACAGGATGCAAGTAAAACCCGAACTGAAGCACACAGACGAGTGAAACTCAATGATTTTTTAATCACTCATTTCCGCTGAAAAACATCGTTTTATAGAAATTCTCAGCATTTTATTTAAATGCATAGCATTTTCAGGGAATTCGCGTCTATTTCGCTAAATAGAATAATTTAGCTAAAATACTCTCAAAATCACATTTTTCGCATTAATTCGCGAAATAAAAATCGCTTTAAACACTTTCAAATGCCATGAAACGCAAAGAAAACTTATAAATACCCTATTTTCGACCCTTTTTTCCTTTTCGCGTTTTTCGCAAAAGCGAATTTACACTATCTCTACTCATAGGCCCCACTGCACACCCCTCCTCCACATATAAACCTAACCCACTACCCCATGTAATTATAACCCTCTCCCCCACACATACACTCATAGTCCTCCCTTCATTTGGATATAATCTAGCTTCATGACAATCGAACACTACACTTAGGGTATAGCTTGGTTTCATACTTGATACTGATTGCCAAACCCTTCCTTCACCTCTGACAAGACGTGTATTAATCACAACTTGTGAATGTGAGGAATGCCAGGCCTCCACGTGGCTTGGATTCCACGTTAAACTGTAGGTCCTCTATTTCATCTCACAATCACCCTACCATTACACATTAGCGTAAGTGCATATAACCCGAACGGGTAGTAAGACGCGGTGCTAACAATAATAACATACTTGATAACAGCAAAGCATAACAGTTAACTGCTAATATATAAAAATGTAAGCTGCAGTATTTAACTAAAACATTATCTTTATTCGTATTCATGTTATTTTCAAGTGGCAGATCCTACAAGACCTGTGAGGCAGGAAAATATGGAAGTGGACTATGAGCGCCAGTTTCAGGAAGATTTGGAGCGAGCCTGCTCCCTTAGCCTAGAGAGTCTTGCACTAGATAAATTTCGGTTGCAGAAACAATCAGAACACCACCCCCTTTACTCCAAGCAGGCCTCACAGTATTCAGGTGAATATATCTTATATATAGTGTATGTCATATCGAGAGTAACTCTGGCTGTAGTTTACAGTACAGAGGGTAAATTGAGCTATGGCTCGCGGTAATTAGTGTAACTTGAGCTATAATTCACAGTAATTATTGTAACTTGAGCTATAATTCACAGTAATTATTGTAACTTGAGCTATAATTCACAGTAATTATTGTAACTTGAACTATAGTTCACAGTAATTAGTGTAACTTGAGCTATAGTTCACAGTAATTAGTGTAACTTGAGCTATAATTCACAGTAATTAGTGTAACTTGAGCTATAGTTCACAGTAATTAGTGTAACTTGAGCTATATTTGACAGCAACTAGTATAACTTTAGCTATAATTGACGTTAATTAGTGTAACTCCAGCTTTAGTTCACAGTAACTAATGTAACTCAAACTATAATTCACAGTAATTAGTGTAACTTGAGCTATAGTTCACAGTAATTAGTGTAACTTGAGCTATAATTCATAGTGATTAGTGTGACTTGAGCTGTAATTCATAGTGATTAGTGTAACTTGAGCTATAGTTCACAGTAATTATTGTAACTTGAGCTATAGTTCACAGTAATTATTGTAACTTGAACTATAGTTCACATTAATTAGTGTAACTTGAACTATAGTTCACATTAATTAGTGTAACTTGAGCTGTAATTCATAGTGATTAGTGTGACTTGAGCTGTAATTCACATTAATTAGTGTAACTTGAACTATAGTTCACATTAATTAGTGTAACTTGAACTATAATTCACAGTAATTAGTATAACTTGAGCTATAGTTCACAGTAATTAATGTAACTTGAGCTATAATTCACAGTAATTATTGTAACTTGAGCTATAGTTCACAGTAATTAGTGTAACTTGAGCTATAATTCACAGTAATTATTGTAACTTGAGCTAAAGCTCACAGTGATTAGTTTAACTTGAGCTATAATTGACGCTAATTAGTGTAACTCCAGCTTTAGTTCACAGTAACTAATGTAACTCAAGCTATAATTCACAGTAATTAGTGTAACTCAAGCTATAATTCACAATAATTAGTGTAACTCAAGCTATAGTTCATAGAAATTTGTGTAACTCAAGTTATAGTTCACAGTAATTAGTGTAACTTGAGCCATAGTTCACAGTGATGAGATTAACTTGGGCTATAGTTCACAGAAATGGAAGTAACTTGGATGGTAGTTGGTAGTAATAAAGGTATATTTGACAACAATTCACATTAGGGTCATTTCGTGTCAAATCAAA
This sequence comes from Timema podura, assembly GCA_033556935.1. Taxonomy (NCBI): domain Eukaryota; kingdom Metazoa; phylum Arthropoda; class Insecta; order Phasmatodea; family Timematidae; genus Timema; species Timema podura. The sequence goes on from JAVRXN010000011.1 coordinate 12,448,239, forward strand.
ACACTTTCAAACAAACAAAAAAAACTTCATAATATATATATATATATATATATATATTTTTCAAATTTGGCTATGTTATTGGCGCTATAAAGATATGAGAAGATATAAATTTTCAGCCCTCCAACCTTACCCGAACAGAAATCACAGGTAATTAAAGTTTACAAAAATTGATAGAAATTCGTTGTTACAAACATATTTGATTGGTTGTAAAATGAGTTATATGAATCCTAGAGTCCTGAAACTACTCTCATTTTAAAGCTATTTTTATGTTCTTTAATTTGATATGACACATTATATTATTACATAAATATATTATCTCTCAGGGTTTTTGTAATATTTCAAATTTGACTTTTTCAAAAACTTTTTTTTTAATTTTCAATTTTTTTAAATTATACCTTAAGGTGTCAGCCAGATGTTTGCCAAGTTTTATTTTGGGACCTCCATGGGATTATGAGTTATAAAAAAACACAATTATATTTGCATATTGGTTTTACTATAAATGTAGCTTTATGCATGCGCATGTGCGCGCAACACACACACACACACACATTAATAAATTCTCTTCTCTACTAAAGGTCTCATCAATTCTAAATATACATTTAACAAACAATATTTGTGTAGTTATAAAAACCATAAGACTATTAAATTTAAAATCTATCAGCATTTTGGAAGTTATTACTTTAAAACAAAAACCTTTTTCATTATTCTTATAGAAGGAAATACCTACTTTAAAGTCTGTTCTTTGTATTTATTGTCATCCTAAATATGTTTCTTTGATGCTCTTTGTTTGAGAAACTTTTGTATCACTTCTTGAACTTCATGTTCTGGCAAATTATAAGTTCGGCCCGTTTGTGTCAGAGGGCTCACCTTACTCAGTATCATTTCAGCTTTTTAAAATCCAAAGCTCAACTGATTTGTTTGTATATTTAAATGAAGGGGATGGTCCTGCAGGGTGAAGAAATGTAAATTTTACTTCATTTTATCATTTTTCTCCAAAACATAGATAAGCGACCACTGATCATTGTAAATTGCAACTACAAAGCCATTAATTTCCCCGAATAACAGTTTATATTCACTAGAAACGCATTCTTCGGTTGAAGTTGTTGCAAATGAGAATGGTTTGACAAGAATTTTTCTTTCTGAAGTGTAATAAAGGTGTGTAACTTGTGAGTACCATGAATAGGTCTAGCAGTAGCAAAAAAAAAAGTTACAGGAATAAAGTTTTGCTTTGTACCTCAGGAAGAATACTTTGAGACGTCTGAGCTATTAAATTAATAACGTTTTGCTACTGCATTTTAAAACTGTATTACTAGTTCATGATAGTTTTCAGATTTTGATTTTTGACTTATAATTAGCATTTCTGAAGGTAAGAAGTAAGCATTAAATACGCAGCAAAAGGGTTAATACAGATGAGAATGTATTAGTGTGTGCATAAAGCTATATTTATAGTAAAACCAATATGTGACTATAATTGTGTTTTTTATAACTCATAATCCCATGGAGGTCTCAAAATAAAACTTGGCAAACATCTTCCTAACATCTTAAGGTATATATTTTTTAAATGAATTTTTTGTTGTTGAAAAAGTCAAATTTGAAATATTACAAAAACCCTGAGAACAATATTTTTAAGTAATATCATAATGTGATATATCAAATTAAAGAGCATAAAAAGAGCTTAAAATGAGAGTAATTTAGGTCTCTAGGATTCACATAACTCATTTTACAGCCAATCAATATGTTTGGAACACCGAATTTCTGTCAATTTTTGTAAACTTCAATCCCCTGTAACTTCTATTCAGGTAAGGTTAGAGGACTAAAAATCTATATTTTTTCATATCTTTATATTGCCAATAACATAGCCAAAATTCATCAAAATTGAAGGGGGTCAGTTTTGCAACTGTGTCGAGTTGATATGGATTATTAATTATAATTATAGATCTAAGTTTATTATTGACATTAATGAGGGTGTCTTTGGTTGCACCTAACACTTTTAATTTTAATTTTAATATTTAATTTATGTTTACTGGAAATATCACTGTGATTTCTGAAATCTACTATTAATCATTCTAGAATAAATATTTTCATTAACTTTCATGTTATTTCATGGTTATATCAACCACTTTAGCATTTTATTAAAGTTTTTCTGACCTAATCTAAAACTTCAACAAAAGTGTGAAATTATGAATCTGAGAGTTTGGTTGTTGATGAAGTCTAAAATCGAACTAATTACAAAAAGTTGTGCAGCCTATAACAAAAGCTGTTAAATTTGGTTGTAGAAGTAGTGTAAAATTGAAGCAATACTGTAAGTGTGAGTGTGGTTGTAGATATAACATAGATACATTTACAAGGATCTGAGATTGTAATGTAGTTATAGATAGATCTGTAGGTCTAGTCCATAGATGGATCTGCCACGAGCTGGATTTTAACTGTAGATGTAGTCATAGATAGATCTTCGATGAGCTGAGTTGTAGTTGTAGTCATAGATAGATCTACCATGAGCTGAGTTTGTAGTTGTAGTCATTGATAGATCTTCCATGAGCTGAGATTGTAGTTGTAGTCAGACACTAAACTAATGATCATAAACTTGTTTTCTCTAAATCATGATTTATAGTGTTTCACATTCAATTTATTTCTTCGGTTTTTTTTACTCACTTTTACTCTAATATTTATTCTCATCTTCTTTATTCTAGTTTCTTTAGTCCACTCACATAGTAGAATTATAAATATTCCTTTTATGATTATAGTTTGATAAAAATATATGATTAAATATAAATATATAAGGTATATATAAAAGTTTGTAATAATTTTTCATCATAATCTTATGAAACATTTTTAGGGCGATATACTTTTATCTGAATCTGACATTTCTTTAAGCTCTAATCTAGTATATTACATTTGATATGTCCTCACAGAACCAGACAAGAGAGCCCAAGTCACTGGACAAATTGCCAAAGTGGAGTTGAAATCTCGTCCAAGGCCGGGCTCTTTCAACACTGGAGACCTCGTGTTTCACAGATCATAGCTCCACCTCCCACAGCTCTGCGTCGCAATAGCAACACTTCCTCGGCCCAGTCTACTCCCATACCCAGCGACAGTGATTTGATCAATTTCAACAGCCCTTCACCGACTGAGAAAGTCAAACGAAGCACTACTACATTGCTTAATCAGCTGAGCAATTCTTCTACCTCGAGCTTGCCAGAGTCTGTCCTGGAAAGTCCGGGAATCGTACAGCTAGCAGGAAGCAGTAGTAATATGAGTGCATTTTATAGTACCGGACACTACAATACCACTTTGCCTTACAATGCGGCAGGCGCTCCAACTAGACATTCATCTCATCAAAACTTTAGTGAAGACCAATATAAGCGCTACGGTTACACTTCAGGACTCGCTGCCAATCAATTGCCTTACAATACCTTGCCTCCTCCATTTTCCCAGCACACATCCACAACCAGTATTGGTGGTCCTTATAAGACTGTGGTTCCTATCACAAACTCGACACAAAATATTTTCAGTAATTCCAAATCGATAGAAAGTAGCAGTAATCTCCATGTTCTAAAAATTGTCGAGAAACGTGACAATAGTAATCTCATTGACCTTACTCCTTTTGACAGCCAAAGCGGGGACGATTCATCGGTTCGAGTTAGTGTTCTGGAAGCGTTTGATCCTCTTTTGACGTCTAGATCTGTCGGGGATAGGGCGGCAGCGCTTCAAGCAGACACGACAGTTAAAGTGGAAATTGGGGAGGAAAACAAAGGTACCTTCTAAAAAAATTAAAATATTAATTTACTAGATAAGTGGTTTGTAGAATACAACTTTTAGATCTGTTCATTATCTCTTATACTAAAATAATGTAGTTGAGAATAATTAGCAATCCAAGATTTTCATAAATCATTTAATTAACTTTTATTCGAGTATAAAGTTTCTAAATAGCCTACTTAACCTTAAATCATGATTATTCCCGATTACATCCAGACAGGTTGTTAACTAAACTGTGTTTATGAAAAGAATAAATCATTGTATTAAAAATATCAATTACTTTTATGATTAAAATTATTGTAATATTTAACATTTGTTTTATTATTATGTGCACTATTTTGTTCAAACTAGCATATTCAGTGTGGCCACTGATCAGGAAAACTGGGAATTATGTTTTACATTCGGCCTTCCAACAGGAATTTAAAAATATTAAAAGCCCTTATTAACAGATGTGACTAAACTAAGCTACATGAATTTTCCTCAACTCAATTTGATGTTAAATTTCCAGAAAAATCCCAATACTTGACATTGTTTAGCATTGACATGGCTGTCTTTTTGTCTAGTTAGTCAAAAACATTTAGCATTCACACGTAGTCTAATTCAGAAAGGAAGAAAGATTTAAACAGTTATAACATTTACTCAAACAATTTTAATATAGTCGACCTTGGTGGTCTTGGGGCAAAGTGCTCAGCTCAGGACTCGATGTTTGTGGGTTCAAACCCAGCTGGGGTCATTGGATTTTTCTTGAGCTATAAAAATCCATAGTACAACTTCCTTTTGGAGAGAAAGTAAAGTCGTTAGTCTCATGTGGATTGTGGCATTTAAAAGAACCCTGGAAGGTATAAAAAATATACCTTCCCAGCAAAATTGGAGGCCTTTATCTCTTGCTCATAGAAATTCTTGTGTGCTGATGTAATAAGTCGGTTAGTAAAGTGCAGGTTAAATACCTCAAATGAATAAAAAATTGAATATAATATGTACAATAAATGTCAAGTCGCTTGTTCTACTGCTCCAACTTTTGATATAGTTTATGAAATACTAATAATATAATAAAATAATATCAATGTTGACTGTAAAAAATAAGTTTGTATTTTATATACGTTTCTTTTACCAGAATTGTCTTATAGTTTTTGTGTTGTCATTATATGGTATTGTCAGGGTCCTGGAATGAATCTGCCCCTACTAATTTATCTCACTCTCCTCTGATATTCTTGAACATGTTTAAATATGGTCTAACTTTGCACCAAATAGATTCAAGAGGTATCCAATTTTTTTTAAATGGTCAGGGAAGGACCACTTCAAATATTTTCTAGAGGCATTTAATTTTTAAAATATTTCCAAACAATTACAGTTTAAATAGCTTCAAGAATCATCCAATTTTCAAAATATTCCTCGGCGAAGATCACTTCAAATAGCTTTTGTAGGCATCTAATTAAAAAAAAAAAATCCTGGTGATCACTTTAAATCTCTTCTAGGGGCATTCAAATTTCCAAAAAATGTCTTTGGGAACCTTAATCCAAATAGTGTTTTTGAGGAATCAAATTTTCAGAAAATTTCCAGTGAGGTCCATTCTAAAATCTTATAAGAGTACCACAAATTTTTCTAGGGGGATCACTTCAACTGTTTTGTAGAGAGTCTAATTTCCAAAAAGAATTCCATACTAGAATCAATCCAAATAACTTTAGGTGGATCCAATTTTAAAACATTTGCTGGGAGAGGATCCCTGGACACACTTTTGGCTGGCTGAACACGTTTTTTTTTTTCTTTTTTTAAACAATTTTTTGTTATGAGCCTCCCCTCTACTGACTCCCTTTACACAAAGTTCTGCTGCCACTAGGTGTTGCACATGTTTATACATATTACTATGTAACTAGCCTACTCTCTATTCGTGGTTGAGCACACATCACAAGTAGAATAACTACTTTCTGATCCAAACTTTAAAAAAAAAAGTTATATAGATTTATATTAAATTGTATCCTAGAATTTTATTTTGAGGGAAGAAGTATGGATCCTAACTGGTGGCATGTGGCTAAATCTCTCAGCAGGAGATTGTAAGATTTTTGTTTAGCAAGACCCAGGGGGTATGCATTGTAGGCCCATTCTAGCCTTGACATATCATAGAAATACTTATTAATATTTGCTTGGGTACTAAAGTTTGGCGGCCTGTTCAGCACACATTTTACAAAACATTTTCATTTGAAATTATCTGTTCCAGGATTTATGTTTGAATTTTATTCCAGAGTGGTCACCCTGTTATTACAAACTAATTAGATAGGCCCTATTTATTTACCAATTTAAAAAAAAAAGCACTTATGCCTAGTATCTATTTACTCATTGTTTTTGTGGTATTTTACCCTTAAAAATGTAATTGAGAACTTAGAAATTGTTTATCCGTTGTGTTTAAATACAGTTAATCACCAGTATTTTACCAACATATTGAGTGCAATAGTATCATAACTACAACAAATTCAATTTTAATTTATAATAATATTTCACTTTAATAAAATACCCTCCTGACATTGGCAAGAATGATGTAACTTCTCATAAATCTAGTTGTTTTATGAACTACACCATGTATTGAATTTTCTAGTTTCATTAGTTCTGTCATTGCTATACTGCCATATCTTGAGTTTTAACAGTATGCACTTTCTAGAGGGTTCCTTTGTTGTGAGTGAGGGAAAATTGCGTGGTTGTGTGTCATCAAACATTAGTTTGTTGAGAGTCAATCTTGGAGCCCAAACAAGCTGACGCTCGCTGACCTAATGATAGCCTTTCTGCTGTCACCGAGGCTTTATAAAGAACATATAGATAATAAACTAAATAGTGGCTAAAAATTACATTTTTGGCAAAAATAATCAATTTGGAGTTGTTTTGACCAGATATAGACATGTTTATTATTGTGTGAAAATTAATAAAAATAAGGAAATATAAACTAATTAATGACGAAAGCTTACCTAGTGAAATAGAAAAAAAAAATGCGGGAAGAATCCACTGCACAAATATGACTTTCTTTCCGCTGGCTTCTATAGTAGAAAAAAAACAATTAAACAAAAAAAAGTTTATATATTCCGTCATTATTGCCTCGTTAAAAATGTTTATATTGTGTGAAAATCATAGAATTTTCAAAAGAGAAAAAGTAAGATTTACATTTGGAAAACAAGGATGTATCTCATAAATAAAAAGAAGAGGATGTTGAAACAGTTAATCATAAAAAGACAACTATAACATGCAAACAACTAAAATCATACTCCTTGTTTGACATATTAGTTTTTTTTTACTATATTACTATGTAATATTTTGAAAATACTTCCAAACAAGGATTTTGTTATGTGTGTGATGAGACATTGGGTAACAAAAGAGCAATTAAAATTAGGGGTGTGCAACTTATCTCAAATTTGAGTTAAAGTCAATTTTGAAACTATTACAAAACTTGGAAAATTCATATATATAAAAAATTTAGAGTTTAATTAATTTGATTCAATTTTAAGATTTTAATTCATTGCAAACAGTCCCCCGATATTCATTTTTGTCTGATTAAAAAAGTTAGATTTTATGTTCATATTAAATTTAGTTAAAAATTATAATTTGTGTAATGCTAATTTTTTTCACTGCTTAAAAATTAATATTTGTATTTATAGTTTATAGTCTATTACAGAAATTAGACTTGAAATATTTGAAGTGTGAATATTTATCTCCGTTTCTTGAGTTTGAATAAACTCAGTTTTCATTCAAACTTAGCTCGAAGTGAAAAAAATTTCTACTCACACCCCCCTATTTAAAATATCTAATTTTTTTTTAGCAATGGGCCTTACTATCTGTTTAGGCTATACGCAACAATAGCTAGCTGTGTCTACATTTACTTACCTCATTGAACTGCCATAGATCTGTTATAGTGATAGTTATACTCTTCACAATAATAACTGGTACATAGCTTGTATGTACTAGTTTGCAGTGACAACAATCTCTACTTAAAATGAACTTGCCACAAAAAAAAAAATTCTTCCCTTGCATTAAAAAAACAGACAAAAATAGCAATGAAAAGTGGTTCTATTTTGGGGCAATGTTAAAAATGCAAAAAGTTTGGTTCACCCTATATTGTCAAAGAAATGTAGACAGATTTCTTGGATTTTTAAACAATAATATAAGAAATAGGACATATCTTATTGTAGGCTAAGATGAAAATAGTAAGAAATGAAATAATATTATGGTTTTGAGCGTAGAAAAGAAAGAAGTCTAAATCCTCCCGTATGAAACCAGTAAAAAGGACAATTTTAAAATATACTTGTCAGGCATAGGCAGAATGGTCTGGGTATCCATTTGCATTACCATTTCTCTATGTCCACATATCAAGAAATGCTATTTATCTCAAAATTGATATATAAACTTGATTTCCTGGTGTGAGCACATATGATTCTTAAAATTCATCATGGCTTATATATTTCTCCATAATTTGTCAGTATTGTTGAGACATTAACAGTAGTAGAAACAATGAACAAGATTAGGAATGATTTTTTGTCAAAGACAGTTTTAATTACGGTACATTAAAACAACTAAGCATATTTTGAGATAATATATTTTTTAAACACTAGGATAATCAAAGTATATATTGAGTCAAAATTGATTTTTATAGATGTTTTAATGTTTATTATAAATTATGTTGTATTTGTGTTCAACGTTATAATGCTAAATATTACAACAAAACTATTTTTTGAAGTAGGATGATAACTTCCAATATATATTCCATATGTTATTAGAAAACTTTTTTGTTTTATCATTTTTTTTATTATGTTTTAAATATTGAACCCTAAACATTGTCTTAAAACAACACTCATTGTAAGTGCCCAAAGTAAAACATTTTGTGTTAATAAACTAATTTTTTCCCAAACTTTGATTAAAATAAACTGTCAAAAATGTTAAATATAAGTGTCAAGAAGATTATTACAATAATAATACACACTAAACTATACAAATAAAATTTAATACATGATATTTATATTATTTAGTAATAGTAATTGAGTAGCATCCTAATATTATTAGTGTGCAAAAAAAAAAAATTTAACTTTATATAGTATAGTTAAGCCCAATTTAACTATGTATGTGGAGATAGGCCCATTGAATCCTTGAATCCCTCAAATCCTTAAGGATATTCAGATTCAAGGATTTGAAAAACTTTTAGAATTCGTCAATTCAAAAGAAATATTAAAAAATACATAATTATTCTGAATTTTTTGTATAGCTATTATAAAGCCTACTAATGATTAAGACTAACTTAGCTATAGGACAAATCTAAAACCAAACACCAGACCATAAATTAACCACTTGATGTGAAAAAACTCTGAATTAAATGAAAAATCTTATCAATGTGAGAAATTAAGCACTTAACTTTATCATTTTTTTACCTTCTTATGACCCCTTGGAGAGAAAAAATATTATAATCATCAAAACAACTGAATTTGAGTTTTTGATAGATGTTGATGTTTCATGACCCGTTGAAGGCTAAAAAGTATTTTTTGTAATTTGTATTCTGTCACTGGGACTAGAGCTTAAACCATTTTCATCATCTCCATATCATCATAAAACTTTTGGTCATCTGGGTCAATTTAGTAAATTCCTCCATCTTCTTCTATCCTTTCACATCTTCTCCTCTCACTTGCACACTTTCTGATCTCAACTCCTCCCATATCTCTGTTGGCCTCCTTTGCGGTCTTTTTCCTACATACTTCATTTCCAACATTTTCTTTGGCACCCTCTCTTTTTCCATCCTCATTACATGCCCATACCATCTCAGTCTTGTTTCCTTCTAGCTCATGTACTTCCTGTAGCCTTCAGGCTAAACAACATTAATAGGTTCCTCAGAGGAGTTTATGGAATTACCAATCCAAGGGTTAAGTGTAATTATCTTAAGGGGAAAATAGAAAAAACAATAATCCTCTCAAATTCGGCTTTAACAATTTTGATTAAAACTCATATCCAGACATTGCTTAAGAATAACATATACATTTCTTGTGAAACTGACCTTGAGGGTACTTTACATAAGCAGAAATTTCCAATTTTGATTATATCCCTGCAACACTTTGAGATACAAAATAACTTATAATTGCAAGGTTGTTGGACTCACTTTTATTTAAAATAATATTTTTACAAGTTATAGGCAGATACTTTTTTTAATAAGATTGGGAGTTGAAAATACACGGGAAAAAAAAAGTTTGTACAGTGTATATTATTCATATATGCTATTTGGTGAAATGCTATATATATTATTTTTTTCCCCACTATGTTTATATAACAATGTATTTAATGTATTTTAACAAGTTATAGTATAATTTTGATAAAAGAGTTGATAAATTGTGTGCGGTACACAATCCATTTATTTAAAACTTGGGTAGATATTCAGGAGTCATAGGTAAAATGATTTGAATTTAAAAAAAAAATTACAATTCTCCTGCATTCATCAAAGAAAATCCTATAATCTGTTGTTAACACATACCTGCCCCCACCCCACCTCCACTCCCACACACTTTTTAACATATTTTTAGACCATTTAGTTTGATTTTATATTTACATTTTGAATTGCATCCTTAAAATAGCACATTACTGAACAGTTCCTACACCAAGCCCCAAACAATATTTACAAATCCACCCTATCTTCAACTTACTATGCAAGAAGGTAAATTAAACCTTCATTGTGGACACATGCTTGGTTATGACAAGAGAATAAAGAAATGTAAGATTATTACTGTTCAAGCACTTTCTTTATGTTAAGCTAGGTTTGGTGATACGGTGTATAAATCTCGTCTTCGTGTTAAAGTAGTTGTTATTTTTTAAATGATGTTTCTCCTAATAGGTATAGTTTTTCAAAAGTTCTTTCAACAGACTATATTGGCAAGTTTCATAAATTGAGATAAAAGTTGGCTCGACCATTTAAACTTATCCTTTTGGTGGTAAATTTTACTAAATTTGAACAAGGTACACATTATTTAATAGTATTGGGTCGATCAAATTTACGAATCTGACTCTAATTACCTTTGAATCTCAAACCGAATCTGAATCTCCAATTTACCTTTGAATCTCAATCAAATCTGAATCAATTCCTTGAACTCAAACGAATATTGGAAAAAATATGTACTTAAGAGGAAATTTAAGTATAATAGAAAAACAAACATAAGAAAATGTAACAGAATTTTATATTATCCATTCGTTACAAGATTTACACATTGAGCTAAGTGTTAAATTACTGTTCTGGGGCATGGTTGTAAAGTTCATCCTATAATTATAATTAGTTTTGAATCACCAACAAGCAGTATTAGAGCTCTCTAAAATAAATCTGACTTAGAAAAATATTAAAAAATCCTAAGAATGGTATTTAAGTCTTGAATACAAAATTTTCTGAATCCTTGATCTTGAATATCCTTAAGTACTCGAGGGTCCCATCCCTATTATTTACTGAAACAAACTAACTAGTAAGGAAATACACAAAAAATATGTAAACATACATTCAAATATAGGTATATAATCTTAAATGTTTTGTAAGATTTAACATAATGTTTCTTGCGGCTGACTAGATTGCCAGTGACAGGGATATTGAAGTTCACATCAAGGTCGGGTGTACTGAGGGTGGTTTTTCCAAAATGGTTTTCCACTTTCCCTCTGTGCAAATGTGAGTACACTTCCTATAAATATAACCTTCCTCATTCCTAGGACCATTAGTGCAATTAGTACATGAGCGTATAGCCCGAAACAGGTAGTAAGACACGGGACTAAAATAAACATTGTTTGGGCTATAATAACTAAATAATTTTAATATAGAGTACCATATTTACTTAGACTCAAAACACCACTTTATTTCAAAGATAAGCTTTTAAATTACTAAAATTTAAAACTTAAATCAAACATAAATTGCAAAACGAAGATGTCGTAAAGGTGATAAAGCAGCACATGGTAAGAACCCCAGGAACTTCTCGACTCTATCACAGTTGCTACTAATGACAACTTCTGAACTGATATTTGGTCATTTGTGTGTTGTCAAGAATATTGCTATAATATCTTGAAAGACTCAATTTTCATCAACTAACCTTTGTTTTAAACCATCCTTATACCTGTGAAATAATTGGTCTCTTGCTTGATCTTACTTGTGTAAAATCGGCTGAGTAAACCTGTCTAAAATAACATGGTTTCTTAAACCCTCATTTACTCTTTTGGGTTTCTTCGGATGATTGACAAGAACTGGCCCCGCACTAAAAGGTCCGACTTCCCTGCCTCATAAGACCACCTAGACTTTTGGTTTTATTTTATTTAGCTACATCATATTTCATTTATCAATAACTTGGACACAAAAAAAATCATGTGAAATATCATTTTTCTTAGCGCACATCCAACTTTAAGATGGCCAACTATTTGATCAACCAACTTAATAACTCCGCACACATCAGTCAACTAAATAGTTGGTCAACTGAGATGCCCACACACTGTAACACATAATTTTCCTAACTAATTTTTTACTTAAATCATGTGGATATGGTGGAACAGATTTTTAGACGCACACTATTAATCCACCAAAGAAAAATGAAATATAAAAAAAAAGTATGGATACACCCAAAACACAAAAAAATACTGGATAGATCCATTACCAAGTTAACAAGTAATTAAAGGTCAATTCTACAAGTTGTATGATGATTTGGAGGCTTATCTAAATAAAATGTTCAACTATTTTAGAATGAGTAAAGGCAGTTTCAATTAGCTTTTTTTCTCTTAGGGCATTTAAAAAGTATCAAAACCCCAAATGTAGAGATTTCATCCTCACAGAAAAGAGACTATCAGTTACGTTGAGGAGAAGACTGAAGTCTGCCGACTATTCATTGATAGTGTGCACAGATGTGTGAAAACTTGTAGGTTGGTTACTCTTGAGTTGCACAATGTTTGTAGCAAAGCACAAACTGTTTAATCGGCCAACTGCATAGTTGTATGCGCACCACTCACATATGAGTCGATGGCTCTCAATGAGGCAACTAAATAGCTGGGCCAATTTTAAGTTGCATATACCCACGATACCTTTAAGTATCATTTTTACATTGAAAACAAAAATGGAAAATGTTTTTCCCAGGATAGTTTCAGCTTCGCCAATATCCATAGTTTTGTTTGATGCATTAAGACTAAGGTGAACCTCATCCCTATTTGACTAAAATCAAAAAAACATTTTCTTTCTTCCCTAAGAACAAATTTAAGAAAAAAAAAAAGTCAGCATCTTTTGTGCTATTAAGTTAATAGTTCAGTGTCAACATGTTTTGACTGGTGTGCTCAGCTCTGACCTAGAAGGTAAGAAACAGAAACAGACAGTGTGTTTGTTTATTATGTTTTCCCCTACAACTTAAGTTCTACATTATATTTTTACTCCTAACTCTTTTAAAAAATTACATATAGTTTCTTAGGAATTCACAATCTACCTACAACTTACTTCAACTTGCAGTATGTAGTGTATACAAAAAAGGGGTTTTATTTGTTTGGAGTTAACAATTGAAATAAATACAACAACAAATTTTTCTGTCTCAAATCCTTTCATTACTTTCAAAAATAAGTTTTCAGTAAACTACTCAAATTTAAGTTTTCTTGCGCGAAAACATACACATAATTTGTTAATCATATGAAACACTCCTGATATACATTTTAAACATTATTAAAGCCATTTTTAAAAAAATTAAAAGTAATCAGTTTGAAAAAAATAAACATATGTTATTACTATTATTATATTTACTATGTAAAACCAAACTCATATACCCATTTTGAACATGATCATATGAACCATTTTCAAAATATTTTTAGATTTTCATAGACCAGTCATCAGAAAACTACCTCAACGTTAGAATTAAAATCACTAGTCCACCTCAAAGTAAAACCTTAAAACATAAAAAATATCAAGTTTAATTGAAATCCATCAAACCGTTTTGGCTGAAACCCAAGGTAACAAGCAGCTGAAATGTAAGAAACATTTTGAATTTGAGGGCACATAAAACTTCTGGATTCATCATAATCTTGAAGTAAAAAAAAAAAAGTTCAAGATTACAATATTTTCTCTATATTAGAAAATAAAACATTGTAGGAACAGAAACTCTTCTCTCTTTTTTTTTACATTCTATCAATTTTTATACCAGTGACCATTTTGTACACAACAGTGCAAGCAGCCTTATCTTACCTCAAGTAGTCCTGTAATACCAATTCTTCTATTGGGAGAGAACAAAATTTATTTTTATCTAGTCTATTTACATGTTCTTAGACATTTATCACTTGAATGTGATGTATACTTTACTAAACCTCATTTATTTTTATATAAACAACAATGAGAACATACATATTACAACGTGGCTCTGATAATCTAGATTTTTACAAAAAAGGCTCTTATAACTTAGATTGATATAAAACAACACATGCTTGAACCATCCCAAAATTATTGATTAATCTATAAACTGTAATGAGTGGTTGTTGCTGTTCTGTTACAGGGTTAAAGTATTACAATGGTTTGTACACAAACAACTCTTCAATTTAGTGGGCTTATCTTCTCACATTCAGAAACCTAGTTTCCCTAATAACTGTTACTCAATTTGGCAAGAGCACCTCACATGCCTAAATGTCCATGTCCAGGTGTCATTTTTCAATTTTAAGAATATGATATATAATGCGGCTAAATCTATACTAAAACGTATATAATAGCTTTGGCTAATTTGATTTTTAATAAATGTCCAAAAATTAACTCAAGCTTTGCAATTGTATAACCACATATAACTTTATCTCATTATTTTACTAAAGTTCTAATCATGTTTCACATTGAACTTCACAAGGAAACTTAAGCCTTATATTTCTACAAACCATAGTTTATAATTTACGTTTTTAAAATAAATAATATTTTGAAAACCTTTAAAATTAGAAAATGAAAGTATTATAATTGTAATTGTTTATCATAGCTACTTTTATTTATGTCAGTAAATATCTGCTATAATTTTTATATATACTATAAACTTCAACATTTATGAAATAGAAATGGGTTGGAAACTGATTCTATATTGAATTTGTGATTTCATAATATGGTTTTCTCAATTAATTGCATTAGTAAACTACATGAGCTTAGAACAAAGTTGATGCAATTGATTTAATTTGGAAATTAATAGAACAACATGCTGCATTATTTGAATTAGAGAATTAAAACTAGTTCACAAGATTGCAATTAACATTAATTTTTTCATTTTGTATTTATTTGTATTCCTAGAGCCGGATGAAGCAGACTCCCAGTGGTCAGGGAGTTTTTACGATGCGTATGACCCATTTGACTACATGTATGCGCAGAGCATGGAGGGCTCCCAGACAGACCCAGTGTACGCTGCCGTAGTTAAAGAGTGTACAGCCCCTGTGTCACCATGCACTCCCCCGCCACTCCCCCCACGTAACTCCGCCGCTTGGAACACTATTGAAAGAAGACGCTCTTCACTGGATAGGCGGGTAAGTCCTCAATTAGTTCCAGTAGAAGATAATGTTCACATTGAAACTTTGCTACCACAAATAAATGTTTTATTATGTCTAAAATGGTTTACTCTCGGGTTGCTTTAGAAATTGCACACATTTTACTATGGTCTAAGGAGGAGGAAGGTAAAATGTAAATGAATCTATTCACATTTGTATGAGGAAGAGAGGGAAATAATTTAGCAAAATCCACTCTTAATATATATGGTTGGAATATGAACCCTGACCTTCCTGTCACCAGCAAACCAGACTAGATAAGCCTGGCACTTAGTTCATGTGTCCACTTATACGGTATATTCACTAAGGAGTGACTTTATACAAACCAAAACTTGTTCCAACTCTTAAAGTGAAGAGCCATCCCCATATAAATAGTTGATGTTATTGAGGAATGATGAAAGAACATGAATATCAGAAACATTTACACTCCATAAAATACTTTTATTACTTCAAGTAGCGTCCCCAAGTCTAATAAAGGTAAATTATCTGAGAAAATCAGATACTTTAGTTGCTATAGCAGTTATAACAAGTGTTACATTTCAGCGTGAAATAAATTTTTAATTATCATGATCAAACATCTGTGTAATTACTGACAACATTTTTCAAATTTTATTTAAATCATTTTGATGAATTGAACTCATGACTATTATGAAGCTATAAAACCCACTATTTGAGAATGTTGTGCAAACATTTACTTACTTATTTACTTACTCTGCGGCATTAGGATCTTGGAAACTCACTGCCGCACTTAAAAAAGTAAACCACCTAGTTTTAGCTCATAATAATTTTTATACATCTTTAAAGAACAATAATTTATTTAAAAAATTCTGTGTCAAATTATATTTACTACTCACAAATTTAAAATGTACTTTAAATAAAAATATACTAAATAGTGTTGCATATATCATCATCATCATCATCTGACTTTCTCTCCTCTGCGGTCGTCTGGTAACCATCCTCTTCCATTCCTGTCGATCTTTCCAAACTCCTCCCTCAGCCACACGTCTCCAGTCTGTTCCTTTAGCTTCCTTGGTCTTCCAACAGGTCTTCCTTCTACCCTTCTCTTGGTTCTGTAAGGCTTTCTTAGCCATTCTGTCCTCCTCCATTCTCATCACACGACCTAACCATTGTCCAAGTGATAAATGCTATTTCTTGTTTGAGCCTACTCTTATATCTAATTTCCCAGCTAATCCGGTGTGAGATTGGCTTTCAAGTTTACGAAACCTTTAGTTAAGCCGTTTTACCATTTATATTTCAGCACAAGGTCAAAAGCCGATTGTATGAGAATGTAAAAGTAATGAAACGAAGAGCAGCACTTCATGACCCTGATATCCAAGCATTCTATAACATGGTGAAAACTATTCGAGGTATGTACTTTCTTATCCATGCTTTCATAGTTGTTATAATAGGTGACAATGTAATGTGTTTTAGTCCAATCCTGAATGTTGACTAACAGGCTCACGTAGCAGTTTAGTGTCATTTAATCCCTAGAATGTATATAGTATTTACAGAGAAATAAGAAAAAATTGACCAAACATAAATTTATATAAATATATTTGAGATATTTAATGTGCACTTTCTGAACCAACTGATTATATAAGCGCACGAGAATATTCTATGAGCAAGAGCGAAAGGGGTTACCAATTTTGCCAGGAGAGGTATTTTCACATACCTTTCAGGGTACTTTTACATGCTAAAATCAGCATAGGATCGACAGCTTTACTTAGCTTTCAAATAAAGTTGTGCTACGGATTATTATCGCCCAAGAAAAATCTGTGGACCCCGCCTGGGTTTGATCTCATGAACATTGGATCTTGAAGTAAGCATTTTACCCCAAGCCCACCAAGGTCAACCACACATAATTGTTTGGGATAATATCGCAACCAATAAAAGGCTACGACATTTTTAAAAAAAGGTTAATTTTAAAAGAAAATATGGAAAATAGTTTTTTCCAAGAAAAGATTTGGTCCCGGTATATTTTTATTTTAAAATGGGATGGTAAATCTTAGCAACAGTTGTGTTTTTACTTTCTTTGAGATTTGTCTCAAAATTAATTTTTAATCAAATTAAATATGAAAAGGAAGATGATTTGCTTAAACATTGCCTTAAGTTAAACAAACGAGACTGTCATAATTATCCAGTCATTCTTGACTCTATGGCTTGGAATCGTGTATTAGGCTAATGGTGTATGAGCCAAAGACTAGTAAATATAGGTACCAAATTGGAACTCTTCATAATGTATGGCTTCCATTTCACCATCTATAATTTTTTTAAATAACTGCTCACCATTTCACCTTTTGCCCTATGCTGAAACCTTTCATGTTATGATTATTTGTTATTAGTTGACCAAAATAATAGTTTGTAGTGTATTTGATTGCCTGTTTAAGATATGGTTTCTTTCAGCGGACTTTCTTCATGATGATCTAACAACGAACCCTGGCCTAGTGATCAGCCCTACTATTGAAAGTACCTGCACTAACGCAACTAGTGTCAAACTAATTGTGTACTCTACTAAACCTGGCATCAACCCTGTCATCTTTACCTGTGATGGTAAGTTTATTTGGCAAGTTTTATGTTTCAATCAAGGAATTCCTTTGTGAGAATTCTGGTTATACATTTAAAATTTCCCCCCCAAAAGAATATTATTTTAATAGGGGTGGATGGGATCCCGAGCCCTCAGGAAAAGGTCGGGAATTTATCAATTCCCATAGGTTGAGTGGGAGTGACTCTTTCACGGAAAATGTTTTGGGCTAGGGCGGGAACAAAATATAGTGCACCAGGAAACAAAACAAAGGACGTACGCTTTTGTTCTAGCAGTCAATTTCGACTCATCACTGTTAATCCAAGGCCGTAGCCAGTCAATAATTTCAGGGGGGTTTTAGTGGACACATCCCCAAATTGCCGGAGGCTAGAAAAAAATTATAAATGATAAACAGGGATAGAAGCTACCTGAAGTGTCTTTTTATGGCAATGTAACCCCTTAACTGCTGAAGGTTAGGTAAAATCTATATATTTAAACAATTCTAGAAGCTATCTGAAGTGTTTTTTATGGTAACATAACCCTCTAACTGCCGAAGGCTAGGAAAAATCTATATATTTAAACCACTCTAGAAGCTATCTGAAGTGTTTTTTTATGGCCCCTAACTGCCAGAGGCTAGGACAAATTCTAAATATTAAACATATCTAGAAGCTCTCTAAAGTGTTTTTTTTATCGCAACATAACCCCTCCCTAACTGCCGAAAGCTAGGTCAAATTCTAAATACTAAACACCTAGATAGAAGCTCTCTAAAGTATTTTTTTTATGGTAACATAGCTCTCTAACTGCCAGAGGCTAGGAAAAATCTAGAGGCGTATATTTAAACACCTCTAGAAGATCTCTAAAGTTTTTTTATGGTAACATAATGCCCTAAATACCAGAGGCTAGGACAAATTCTAAATACTAAACGCCTCTAGAAGCTCTCTAAGTGCTTTTCATGGTAACACAGCTCCTTAATTTGTACTTGTACCTTAATTTTGACATTGTTTGACTCATAAATAAATCTATATAAGTTATATTTTGTTCATACAATTTGGGGGGGGGGGGGGGGGGGAACCCCCCGCTCCCCAAAAAAAGACTGACTACAGCCTTGTGTTAAGGTGCAGCTGAAGGGAGCACAAGTATTTTTACAGTTTTTATAAAATTGACATTTTTGGACAAAATAAATCAAATTTTTCTCCAGTAGCAACATAGAGTTTAGTTTTCTCCACAGGCTAATATCAACAGATCTTGAATATCTGTCAAGGATGTCCTGGAATTTTGTCAAAACTTTTTCTCTTTATTTAAAAAGTTTTGACAAAATTCCAGGACCCCTTAACAGATATTCAAGATCTGTTGATATTAGCATGTGCAGAAAACTAAACTCTCTGTTGCTACTGGAGAAAAATTGGATTCCAACAAAATTTAATGCTATAAAAACTGCAAAATTACTCGCGCTCCCCTCTGCCACACCATTATCTTGTAAACAGTCTTATTCTTTGTTATTTAGAAAACTTGGTGGCTGGGATGGGGAGGGGATTATTTAACACTTGTAGAGAAACAAAAAAGTTGAGAGGCACATGACTTATTGTGCTCTGTCTATCAACAGTTATTTGTTAGTTTCAGTAAGTGAAAGAGCTTGGAAGATTTAGAGAAGGACAGAGATATATTCTACCATCTTTTGAGTTGTGGAAATGAGAGGAAGGATGGGTAAGGAAATAGCTTGCCAAGGTCAACCATCTACGAGGTATCAGCCTCTCTGTTATTGGCAAGCCAGATGGGAGTAGATAGAGTATAAGGGATGTTAAAACAAGCACCTTTAAGGAATGTTAAACATAGAATAATATTGTAACTTTTACAAGTCTTACCATATTAGTTTAGAAATATATATATTTTTAATCTAAAATTATTCCAAAGCATGATTTTAAAATTTCTCGTTCCCGTCCTGAATCCCAATATTTTGACTCATTTTCCATCTCGTTCCCATCCCGAAATAAAAAAGAAGTTCTTATTCGTCCCTAATTATTTATATTTATATTTTTAAAACCATTTTAATATGTTCTAATTTCAATTTTATATACCATAGGAAAAATATTAATGTAATATGTTAGATACCTGCTTCGGTGGCCGCCTGGTCTAAGGCGTGACTCTCGCTACAGATTAGACTGCTGATGACAGGGAGCTCAAGGTTTGATCCCGGTCAGGTGTATTGAGGGTGGTTTTTAGAAAATGGCTTAACACTCTCTCTCCATACAAATGTGGGTACACTTCCTTTAAATATAACCTTCCTAATTCCTTTAACCACTACCGTAATTAGTATATCCCCAAAGGGATAGTAAGACGCAGTGTTAAAAAAGATTGTTACATATAATTAATATTATAATATTGTCTTGTTTTAATACTACTAACCTTCCATACAAAGAGTAATATTTAAATGATCCATTCTTTGGTGCACTCATAAGGTCAACCTGGCCTTTGTCTGATTAATTGTCGCATTCAGGTGTTCAAATCAGCTAATTGAGTCACAGCATAAAAATTATGTATATGGATAAAACACAAAACTATCTATTAGAATTGCGTTAATTACACTATGTTACAAATCCTAATCTTGAATTTAAATTAGGATTTTAGAAAAAATTATAATTCATTTATTATAACATTCATACATTCAGTTAAGCGTTAAATTACTGGTCTGGGGCCTGGTTGTTAAGTTCATACTATAATTATAATTGGTTCTGAACAACCCATAATCAGTATTAGAGCTTTAAAACAAATTTCACATGGAAAATTGAAAAAAATATTTTTTTTTTTGAGGATTTGATGCTTGATTCTGAAATTGTATCGAATCTCAAATATCCTTAAGGATTCAAGGGTCCCTTCCCTACTATCAGGGGCGTTCATGTATTAAATAAATACATTTTTGGCCATTTTAGACTCTCCTTCCCTTTGTAAGCAAAAATAAGCAAAAGCCTCCCTTCCCCTGTCATATTTACATTATATATAAATATATTTTTGTAATTTGTTCACAGATATAACCATTATTTTCTTTGCTTTTGATAAACTACTGTTAATTATGAACATAAAGGTGTAAATTAATGGTGTGAAATAATTGACAATAAATACTGCTATAAACGGAATTTAAATATATTGTACTTAACAGGTAATATTAAAAAAAGTTATAAAAAATAAATATTTTTAATTTACACTTGATTGAAATTATAAAGAAGAATTATTAGTTAATACATTAAATATTATAGTCTATAAAAAAACTCTAAGCTATTTTTAATCTTACGACCAAGCTCCTTGAATCCATGTCTCAACACTTTTAATTATTATTATGTGTCCATTGGGGGTGGCGGGGTCACTGCTCCATTCTTGCCCGTCTCTCTGTCTTACATAAACATTGTTCTGACCACCTTCCCTCCTTGTCAGCAAAAATAAGCAAACATGGTGGCTACAGACAGGGAAAACAGGGAAAACCTGGAAAAGTCAGGGAATTTTTGGAAGACAAGGAAAACAAGGAAATGTCAGAAAATTTTTGGAAAACAGGGAAATGTCAGGGAATTTAACTAAAAATAGGGAAAAGTCAGGGAATTAAAAAATATGTCTAAAATATTCCATTAATTTCACAACTAAACACTAAAACAAAAGTTAATACCTAAATAAAATAATATTTTAATGTTTAAAATAACTAATAAAACTTTTTATTTTTAGTAGACAAACTTTTTTTAATATATGATCAATAATGAATCAAACAAAAGTCATCATCGACCATTAAAACTAGAAAAAAGTAGTCAAGGAAAATTGAAAAATATTGCCTGGAAAACCTGGAAAAGTCGGGGAATTTTTAAAAATATATTTTATAGCCACCCTGGCAAAGCTCGAACCCCTATCGCCCCATAAGGTACTTATGTAATACTTGAACGCTTCCATCTACTAATTTGCTTAAAACATATTGAACATTTTAGATGTTCTTAAAACAAGCTTGTGAAAAATATTTTCAACTTATATTTATGACATGACCATTAAGGTTAGGTGAGAAGATACCGGGAGATGATTCGTTCCAGACTGGATGTGCTGAGGACTGTTAAGTCACCTCTTTTTTCTTACCCTCTAGTAATTTTGGTCTTTTCCCCCCTCTTTTAATCGTGATATAGCAGTAACGTTGTGTGTCCACAGTGAGCTCCACGGTGGAACATGTGATCCTTCATGTGGTGTATGAACTAGAAGGGGAACTCATAGACTCTGTGACAGACTACCAGTTGAAGGTGTGGGGGTTGTCCGAGTACCTTGTCTCCGCCACGTGTCTGTTGGACTACGAATATGTGCACCAGTGTCTGAAGCTCGAGAGAGACGTGACACTCACAATCATCCATATCAACCAGCTGGGCAGGCCCTTGGCGAGGACGGTGAGTCCGACACACCCTATTATTGTTCTGACGTGGTACTCAGCATGAGCCACTACAAATAAACTTAATCATTCTAATAGAGTAGAGTCGAATACACTATTTTACCAATTTTAATCTCCAATTTGCCTTAAAATCTTGAATCTGAATCTTGGAAAAAATTATGAACAAAGGAGGAAATATAAATATAGTAAAATAATAGAAAGTACAAATAGTAACTAAATGTTAACATTTTTTCTTATAATACATTCATTATAACATTCATACAATAATTTAACTAAGAGTCAAACCACTGTTCTGGGGCCTGGTTGTTGAGTTCATCTTTCTGAACCAGCAATAAGCAGTATTAGAACTCTAAAACAAATTTCACTTAAAGAATTGAAAATTATCTCTTTTAAGGATTTGAGTCTCAAATCCGAAATTTCTCGACTCCTTGAAACTTAAATATCCTAAAGGGTTCGAAGATTCAAGATGCTATCCCTGCTTATTTTATAGGTGATGATAATATCTATCAAAAGTGACAGCTGTAGTTTACATTAGTTGATGTATAAATACGTGAAAGTAGATCTAGTAACTTTTTAGCTGTCAGATATGTCCATTCTTTTTAAAAAGAACTGGCTATAGTTAGTAAGGTAAGAACATGCAAGAACAGTAAAGAAACTACAAATATTTCCTGTCAATATAGACAACATTTAACTTAATTATCATTATTATTTTACAGGCATTAATACTATAATATATCAAACCGCGACAACCAGTGTTTCCATGATTGTAATTTTGTATTGATATGAAATGTTAATGCTAGGAATACCCCAAATTTTTAAGTATATTTGAGATTCAAGAAAATATTGAATTCGAGACTCATTTCCTTAAAAAAATTGTTTTCAATTTTTCATTTGAAATTGGTTTTAGCGCTGTGGCTCATAACCAATATACTTGAATAATGAACTTAACAACCAAGCCCCAGACCAGTAATTTAACACTCAACTTTAAGGATGCTATAGTAAATGGATTATACGAAAGAATGTTAACATTTAGATATTCATATTCTCTATTATTATGTTTTATTCTTATTTCCTCTTATATTCATAATTTTTTTCCAAGATTCAAATTTGGACTTTAGATTCAGGATTTAAAAGTAAAGAGGAGATTGGGATTTGTAAAATAGTCGGCTCGACCCAAAACCAATGAATATCACAACTCAAACATTGTGTCTTTTCTTAGTACTTTTGAAACTGGCACTTTTTAGACTTTCGTGATATTTAGGGTGTATTTAGAAACACTTTGATAATTATTGTACATAATATGATCATCTACCTTACAGAAACAGAATTTTACTTTAAAAAGATTTTTTTGAAATCGTTACAATCCATTGGTGCTCCCAAGATTAGCAAGTGCTTTCTTAAATTTAGAAAGATTATGAAACCCAAGTATAAAAAGTCTTATTATAGCACATTATTCTAGTTACCATTGCATATGTGACACTAAGGCCTTCCGCCCACGGAGCTACTCAAATAAGACTAAAAAATGACGGAAGTAATACCTAAATTACCAACCGGTAGATTGAGCTTCACCAATAATGTATTTCAATAGCGGCTCGCCCACAAGGCTACTGTTAACTAACCAGCTTACGACGCTCCGTGATTAGTCACTGGAAACTCAACATGCTTGTCTCTAGGTTTACTCAGTTAAAAAACTCACATCATGAATAAACAATCATTAAATATTCAAGGTAGCTTTCGTTCGATATTTTGTACAACACTAAACATTTTGCATCAGTTTGTTATAGTCTCTCTGTCTCGATAAGTTGTTTATTATTAGTGATGGTGATGGTGGTAATTGTCGTCGTCGTCGCTAGACATTATATTTATAAATATTAAACATTCTATAAGCACGAAGAAGGTGCTTGCTGTTAGATAGCTTGAAACTTATTGAAATTCTACCACTTTGGCTTAGCATTGTATGCGAGGCAAAACTAAGAACAAGTAACTGACCGGTTTGTGACTTAAATCACTAACCAGTCCAATCACATTTGAGTACTTCCATGGGCGAAAGGCATAAGTGTTTAATTTTGTACTATAATTTTACAATAAATATGTGTAACAATGTGATTTCATTGAACATGCCTAGTTATAAACTTAATTCTTCCACCAGACTATATTTTGATCATCACTATTCATGTGTACCCTTGGTCTACCCTGTAAGCTTACCTTGCATTATTCCACTATGGTATAGTAAACTCCATCAAGGCAATGCTGCTACCTTTAAGGGGAAACGGAGTGTACTTAATTGCCAACATGAAATAATCCACATTTTATTTTGTTGGACTCAGGCGCAAGATGACAACAGGGATTGCTCGCTGAAAATGGAAGATATACTCCCCAATGAACCAACTCATCCCATATCTCATGACTCCCTCATTATTCTTCTCGGTGAGTCATTTACATAATCCAGTGAAATCTCTTAATAGCAGACACCTTTTGGGATAAATGTTCGTAATGTGCAAATAAATATATTTTTTAATCCATACCTTTTGAACACAGTTTAATATGAACCAATATTTTGTGAATATTATCTACAACAATCTAACTATGCAGTATATTGTATGCAGGATAATTATTGTGACTTTGAATAAATATTGTATGTAGCTTACTGTAGAGATTGCATTATATACAGAACAAATAAATAAATTAAATGTGAACAGTAAGCCTTCTTTACTGTATATGTGCACACAAGCACAAACTAAATGGCTGGAACCATCCCCTGCTAATGGCTTGCAGGGGTGGGAGTTGAAGTATCTTAGTTAATTCTACTTGGGCTATTATATATAATATATATAAAGAAACTATATATATATTATATATTCGCATACAATGTCCTTTTACTGTTTTATTTTTTTATATGTGCCTATCTATGTGTCTTATCATTTCGGTCAAAAATTAGCACAATATTTTAAAAATTCGATTTAGGTGAAACCTGTTGCCTAAAAAACTGGATCAAAAGTTCCTTTCATTTCCCTGAAATTTGGTTTTGCATTAATTTTTTTTTTATATAAACACGAGCTAAAATAACAATGTTTTGAAGTAATTTTTTGCATTCTGTCGATACTTAAAATATAAAACCACTTTTTCAATAGGAATTTACTAACTAAATAATTTTTATTAAAAATGCAAGAAAATTTACTATTCGGTATTCGTTCGAAATTTTGATATTCAATTTGAAATTATTTGATTCGATAAATAATCTTATTCACACATCCCCTATTTCGTCATGGCTCCCGTCATGCATAGATATTAAATCACTCTCTGTTTCCTTCAAATATTACTAATGATGTTAATGTATTTTGCCATGCCAAACTAATTTTATTTACTCTATTTTATATTTTGTTAAATTGTCCTGAGGAAAGAAATCCATTGCTGAACATCCTCACATAGTAGATATATATAATATTTTTAACATGGAGCCTTAAATCCTGAATATATCCTATCTACGCCACTGGTTACTATTTTTATTCCAGTACAAGCTTATCTATTGATTAAGTACAGAAACATTACCTGAGCTTATGGTATAAACCAGATGTTAGTAGCCCAAAAAACTCAGTTTTATAAATTGCTAATTTACACTTTAAACATATTTTTTAATTTAATATTTTTTTTTCAGTTTGTATTTATATTACCACAAATATATATTTATATATTTTTTTAGCACCATGTGTTATACTCGTTTAGGATATACACATGTACAAAAATGAGTTAGGGACGAGGAAGGTTGAATTTAGAGGAAGTGTACCCACATTATTGTATGGAGGGAGAGTGGTAAACCATTTTGGAAGAAACCCACACCGACCGAGATTTGAGCTTTAATCACCCTATCATTAACAGTTTGGTCTAACGTGACACCTTGGTCCATACGCCCACCCAAGCAAGTTATTTTTAAATTAATCTTGTAGGTTATTGTCTTGGCTCTAATTTACATGATTGAGGAAACAATTATCTCTGGTTTTCAAATAATCTCACTGTTGTGTTACTAAGTTTTAGATCATCCTCTTTCCTATCCCCTTGCTGCTACCCATTGACTTCGGATATTTTTTTGTTTCAACAATGATACTTACTACTCGTTTAGGCTATCCGTATTTAACTTGACTAAAGGAGTAAGGTAAATTTTATAGGAAATATGCCTGTGTTTGCATGCTTGAAGAGTGGGAGACTACTTTGGAAAACAACCCCAAGTACATACTACCTCTATTTTAACTTTAGACACCCTTCATTAACAGCAACAGTGACATAAGACCATGACATATGCGGATTACAGCTAATTAATATTATTTCATACCATCCATTTAATGCTGATAATAATTAATATTATCATTTCAAAACCAGACCCAAATGTAGATCACCCCCTCCGTGCGTAGTTGGCTAATGCGCCATCGTGTTGACCAGACCACCGAGGACGGACGATCGAGGATCGAATCAAGTCGGGTAGAATTTTGGGGGGCGGTGTTCCTAAATGGTTGTCCACTACTCTACACCAATGCGGTTACTTCTCTAATTTCAACCTTCCCAATTCCAATCCATTAGTGTAATTATACTTAAGCGTATAACCTGAATGGGTAGTAAATGCGTGCTAATATTATTATATTATTATTACCAATGTAGTCAAATTCTTCTTCAAATTTCTACCTCATTTCATGTTCAGTTGACATGGGGTCAGCACAACGAGACCTCTGGCCATTAATCTTGGTTATTAAATTGGCTCCTCGTTGGCCCTGACGATGCCGAAAGTGACCTCGTTCCAGACCCGCTCCTTCACATATAGATTTCTTAAATGTTGGGGATCAAACCAGGGACCTCTGGAGCTGTAGCTAGGAATTCTGACCACTAGGCCACAGAGGCGGTCATCCATTTAATGTACTGAAGTAAAATGGTCATGCTTTTTCATCTTTATTTCTATATTTATTCTGAAATAATAGGTACTTTATGGTATTCGGTTTATAAGACAAGTCCTATTTTACATGCACAACTAAAATAATGTACATTGTAGTCAGTTTTTTAGTTTACAGGAAAATATAATGTTTGCTTGGTAAAACGTTTCTTTCAGGAAATTTATTCCTACATCCTTTAAATAAAAATTATGAATATTTAGGCTTTGAAGGTGCAAGAGTATTAGAACAATAAATATAATTATAAAACTTTTTTGTTTTTTATTCATGCTATGTATTTGCATTAATAACATTTATTTATTGATAACCAACTCTGTAACACATTGTAATAGCAATAATTTTTAATTTAACAACTTTTCCTTTAAACATATATACTTTAATACAGGCACTTTTTTTAAACTAAACTTTACTACGTTCATAATTTATTTTCCCTTGGCTAAATAATGATTTACAAACTTTTTTTATATTATTTTTTAAGACATACTTTAAATTTTGGATTCTAGTCTCTCTACAAAAAAAAAAAGGTCAAATGGTAAACAGATTTCCAGGTTAACTGTGGACCTTGTTTTTGTTTAGAAACTGTGGAGTGCGAGATGGAGCGTGTAGTGAATGCAGCCTCGGAGATGTCTGGCAGGGGCAACTCCAACATCATGCCCTCTCTGCAACCTGAGCGTGTGGGGCAAGCAGTCAAAGCTATCTGTGCTCTCATGGGCAACGTAGAAACAATGGATATTACAGAGGCTGTGGAGGGATTTAAAACTGCTTGTTTGCAGTTTACAACGCCTGAATATGTGAGCTCTTATTATTAAAAGTTAGAAGTAGTTCTCATCCTTCTTATATTATGTTCTATTTATATGATTTGCACTAAAAGAAGCCATCTGAATAATTTTGTGTATTTAATGCATTTAATCATATATTACCCACATCATTTGATGTAAATGATCATGAATAAAGTGGAAGGAAAACTTGGGGAGGAAAGAATGAAAGCCATGATGTTTGCTGATGAGAGGAAGTACAGGAACAACTACAAGAATGGAATGAGGAAGTGAAGGAGTGTGGAATGAAATTTAGCATGGTAAAGTGTGAAGTGATGGTAATGACAAGGAAGAGGGTAAAGCCTAATAAAGCTATAAGGTTGGATGGAGTTGAGCCGAGAAAAGTACAGAATGTAAAATATCTTGGAAGCGTGAATGAGGTGGAAATAGAGAGGATTTAATGAGAAGAGGACAGCAGGAAGAGTTGTTCTATAAGTGTGTAAGAGACCTGCATTGGAGAAGAGAAGTGCCCTTGAAGTGTTGTACAGGATGTACTTGAGCATAATGTTCGTCAATTAAATTATTAGAAAAATGATATCAAGATATCTACGACAGATTTTATAAATTGGCATATATTTTCGTTATCAGTAATGATATATTTTTTAAGATGTTAAATTGTGACATTGAAAGCCTCTTTCAAAAAGATAATTATTTGAAAGTTTCTGCTCCTATGGTTCGGTACAGCAAGTAAGATAAATAAATCTTTATAGTATTATAATAATAATGAAACTTAACCTGTCTCACAGTGCTAAACTCGAAGAAAAATCTAATAGGCTTTTTTTATGTGCACAATGTATTACTATAGTTCACATTATGAGAAATGCCCTTGAAGTGTTGTACAGGGTGTACTTTGTACCCATTGTTACATATGCAACAGAAACATGGACAATGAATGTAAGAGAGACTAGGAAAGTGGAGGCCATGGGAATGGAGTTTGTGAGGAGCATGTTAGCTGTCACCAGGAGAAACAAGATTAGAAATAAAGTTATCCAGGGATGAGTGGGGGTATAGAGAATACATGAGATAGTGGAGGAAGCAAGACTGAGACAGTATGGGCATGTAATGAGGAAGGGAAAAAGAGAAGATGCTAAATAAAATTATGAAGATAAAGTTAATAGGTAAAATACTGCAAGGGAGGCCAAGAAAGAGATATGAGGAGCAGATAACAGAGGGTGTGCAAATGAGAGGAGAAGAATGGAATCAATTAAAGGAGGGAGAGTGGTGTAAGGATAGAGGAAGATGAAGCCATTTTATTTGACAAACCCGGCCACAGGATGGAAAAACTTTAAGTTGTTGATCAATGGTCACATGGTTTAGCGCTGAACTCTCAAGTTAGTCTGGATTGCCAATGATGGGGTGACTGGAATTTGAGTGCCAATCACCCGTACGTTTATTGAGGGTGGCTTTTCATAAATTACTTCACACTTTATAGAATAACTAATATTGATGTATAACCTGAACAGGTACTAAGACACTGGTTTTTAAATATTTTTCCTAGTAAGTTTTCTTCTATTCTGACATATGATAGTTGAATTGAAAAGTATTTCCAGGGTGTCCAGTGACCTGGAAAACAGGGAAAAGTCAGGGAATTTAATTAAATTTCTGGAATTTTCACATAGCCACTAAAAAAAACTAAAATTTTATTCACACTAGTCAAAATTACATTTTTCTACAATTTAATACATACCACAATCTCTTTTAACACATTTGAACATACTACTTTTAATTCTCAAAGTCAACATAGGATTTTTGTGTTTCATCCATCTTTCCATCCTTCTACTTCACATCTTTATTTTTTAAACTGTATTTGTGCAAAGCAATATTTTAATGTATCAATATAATCTCACTGAAATCTAACTCAGATCGCTCTACCCAAGAGCCCATCACTTTAGGCTGTAACCCTTCATAGAGTGTCACAATTTCAGTGTGGATGAGTTTAGAAATATTATTGCATCAAGTTGCGATCTTAATAAAATAGTGTTTGTAATATAGGGACAGGAAAAGTTGAAAATTGGCTCTGGAAAACCTGGAAAAGTCAGGGAATTTTAAAATATAGTTTGGCTGGACACCCTGATTTCACAACTAACTCTGTTGTTAACATGTTGTTTGTTTCCCTAGATGATTAATGAATCTACTAGTGTCGGACCGGAGATTGTCAGAGAGAGAGGCGACTATGCAGTGGTCACGTTAAGGCACCCAACAAGCACCTTGCATGACACTATTTTATTACACTGTGACAGGATACGAGATGCCATGCAAGGTCTGATTGAAACATACTGCCAGGCGTTTAGGGTGGACTTTCAACTATTGTCACGCGCAGACTTACCAGCAAGTAAGTCACATCTATCTATACTGGCTTTAATACATACAAAGGGAAATGGTTGCTAAATGGTAGAGTGTACTCTGATTTTGGTGGAGCACTATGACAAATCTCACTTGAAACGCACACAAAAATCTTTAAGGATTTGCCTCTTTAATCTGAAATGATCTCGAATCCTCAAATATATCTAAGGATTCGAAGTATTTGATCTAGTGCCCATCCCTGATTTTATTATATAATTTTTAATATTTTGTAAGTATTGATAATATTAATCAAAATTGACAGCTGAAGATAACATGACTTGATGTATAAATATATTAAAATTGTTTTATTACATTTTAAAGAAGGTACAGGAAAGGTGGATAGAAACATATAATAGGTACAACATAATAGAGCTGTTACAATGAAAAGAAGAACACAGTTCACACTTTACAGTGCTGCCATTAGACAAAGAGGTAATGGCTGTCTCTTTAAGAAAATTGATCGGCTCTACCCAATCCCCTGACCTTTGTTTCATTCTATCGGGACTCATCAGGGAGGAGTCTGAATTACACATTGCAACCTCCTATTTATTATTTGATATTCACACACCCCTTTCTATATTGTAAGGTCTTTATGATATAATTATATTATTTTAAAATTTAAATTGAGTTTAATAATGTTATAGCTTTTACAAGTTTTACCATATTAGTTTAAAAATCATCATATATACTTTTAGTCTAAAATTACTCTAAAGCATCATTTTTATAATTTTCGTTCCTGTCCATGCCTATTGATATAATAAAATTATTTTAAAATTAATTTGTCCATTATTACTATTGTTTGTATATTATGAATACTAGATTGCTTAAATATGTAGTGTCGCGACCTACACCCCCCACTCCCGTGTGCTTTGTTTGTCTGGATAGCGTGCAGGCCTGGATAGCTTGCAGTAAGATAATTTTGTGGGTTCGAAATAATATATAGGTTTACGAATTTTGGTTTAATAATAGTTACGAAAATATAATACAAAATGTGGTGTTAGAAAATAAATAAATAGAGACTGGACGCCCGCGCACGTGGAAGAACTAGCTAAACTCGTGGAAACATAGACCGATGGAATTGACTGACACTGCACGTGACCCATACAGAATTTGATCTTGGGACCCTGGGCTTGATGGATGTCCTCTAAGTACAAGTGCTACTGATGACCCGAAGATGTAGTCTGATATGGTCAGGCGTCGGGCAGCATAACTGCCTGTAATATTGATGGAATTTTGACAGCCCCAATGCCAAAAAATAAAAGTCTTTTATACTCTGCAATGGCCCCTTTACTAGCCAACTAGTTCAATTATTGTTATGAATTGTCACCGTTGTCTTTTAACCTTTCTAGTTCGTTACTTCATGTACGCTAAGCCAGCATTTTTCACCACATGCCTCCACTTGATTTATGTAAATAAAAACAAATATGAAACTTTTTCTGTGGTTATGTTAGTAGGTACTTAATACTTGATTAAATTTAGTTATTAGTTAATATTTATAAAATGAAGCTTCAGCAGGTCTAGCAAGCAGGTAGTGGAAAATATGTGGCTTGGATAAAAAAACTGATCCAGGCCACAGGCTCGAAACAGTAATTGATGTAAAGTAAAGTTAATATTCATAAAATCATTTTAAAATGTTAATGTTTGATTTTTAATAGATTATTTAAAATATAAATATTAAAAGTTGATAGCTAATCTTTATTGAAAAAATGAAAACAATTAAATATACTCTTAGTTCTCTAAATATCTTTAGGCTGGCTCTGTATTAACACTTTGCACTAATTATTATTGTAAACCATCAATAATTAATTATCACAGTTGAGCTTTTTGGATTTGTAGCTAGGTGTTTACAACACTGCACAAAAAGACAAAATATTTCAACTTGTAATTGAGGTTCTCTATGGGGAAGTTACAAGTTTTTTTTATGAATTAGGCCTAATCAACTTTCATGAGTCTGCCTCCGAAAAGGTGGTGGACTGATGAGTTTTTTTTCAGGTACTTACTACTTCTTGGTTTTTTGTAGGGGCAAAAACAATTTGTGTGACATTGGTATACGCTGGTGGTTTCTCAGTTATACACTATCAGAAGGGCTATGCAAAATTTGTGTATTTGTGATAAGACAAATTTTACTTTTTTAACTCAAATAATGCACACAAAAAAAAATCCAAATAAGCACAATTTTTTTGTTTGTTTGTAATTTAATTTCAGCAACCATACTACCTCATGCACTCCAATACAGCTGAACTGGCAGCAGTTGCTGTGAACCAAGCAAATAGTCAGATAATCTCAGTACATAGTTTAGTTATTGTTCTATTTAATCTTGTTCAGAGACAAACATGTGACTCTTTGGGCTCATGCTATTAACACAGAGAGAACTAAGACTTAGGGAAGGACAGAGATTTTATACTCTACCAACTTTAACAAATGATAGGGGAGGCCAACTTCACAATGGCACCCTCGCGCCTCACCGTCCCTACATTTAAAAATCCATGTTGCTATTATTGCAATAGTTTGTTCTTAATTTGTTCCAGATTGTTCCACAAAGAGTTTCCTTTGTTCAATTTTTTTTTATAGACCCACACATAATATGCTTACACGAAGCTCAGCATAAAATATTCTCACTTTTTGAGAAAAATTACACTGATTTTCCCTCCAAAATAGTCTCCCCTATTGCATGCATCTAACTATATGTTAAACCAGTATATTGCGTGGCCTAAGGAGATTATTAAACATAACCTTTGTTTTCTGAGAAGGAAGGTGAAGCTGGAATCTGCTATGTTGTGTTTAGGATAAATAGTTTTTTTCTGAAACCTTATGGTACTGGGTAATGAGTGGTGTGTCAGTGAAATTGAACATTTGACATTCACTACTTAAAGAGTCCTGAGAATGAAACCTGGGTCGATTGATGGGGCAGCAACAATCAGTTCTCTTTAAGAGGCAACCATTATATCTTTGTTCATTGGCACCACTGTAAACTATGAACCGTGGTCTTTTTTTCACTGTAAAACTCGTATCATGTTTGTATGTACTTATTTTGTTTACTCTCATTCTGTCCTGTACCTTATTTCACCTCATAAGATGGTTGCCCTTATTATTACCCTTCTTGGTAGTATTGGGGTGTTACACAAGGCCATAGTCAAACCCCCCCCCCTGAAATTTTATGAACAAAATATATATGGCTTTATTTATGGTTCAAACAATATCAAAACTAAGGTAAAAGTACAAATTATGGGGCTGTGTTACCATAAAACACACTTAAGAGAGCTTTTAGACGTGTTTAATATTTATAATTTTTTCTAGCCTTCGGCAGTTAGTGGGTTATGTTGCCATAAAAAAAACACTTGAAATAGCTTCTAGAACTTATCATTTAGAAATTTTTCCAGCCTCCGGCAATAGGGGGATGTGCCCACCAAACCCCCCCTGAAATTATTGGCTGGCTACGGCCTTGGTGTTACACGTGTTTTCTTACACTCGGACATTTAAAGTTTTGCTTTCATATCCTACCACTTTAATTCCTCATGTTCATAATTCACTGACAGTGGATTTAGCTAAGCAACTTCCTGGAATGGCAGTAGAGGATCGAGGATATCAAGTTGAAACAGACTCAAACACTTAGATTTCAATTTGAGGGTTCGAGTCGGATTGGCTCTTGTGATGCCTTTTGGCCAGTGTGGCTTGGACACTGTTGCACATCAATGAAGAGGAAGACTCACATGTCGGCCGTAAGATGGTTTATAGTGGTACTACAGCAAACACGACCAGACCAGTTTTCTCACACTCATTGTCAAATCATATATTCTACAACTGTCCCTTTAGTATTTATTATTATTATTATTATTATTATTATTATTATTATTATTATTATTATTATTATTATCATTATTATCATTATTATTATCATTATTATTATCATTATCATTATTATTTAGCACCGCGTCTTACTACCCGTTCGAGTTATACGCTTAAGTACTAATTACGCTAATGGATTAGGAATTGGGAAGGTTGAATTTAAAGGAAGTGAACCCACACTTGCGTGGAGGGAGAGTGAAAAACCACTTAGGAAAAACCACCCCCAGTTCACCCGACCGAGATTCGAACCTTGATCTCCCCGTCCTCGGCAGTCGAGCTCAACACGACTAGCGCGTTAGCCAACTACACCACCGAGGCGGGTTTGTCCCTTTAGTAAAATGTCTCCATCTTCCTTTGTCCTTCCACCATTCTTCCGCCTTTAATAACTTCCCTTCTTCTCACACTTGCACACATTCTGTGCCTCCCATCTCTTTCTTACTCCCCCTTGCGGTCTTTTTCACAACTACACCAGTTATTCTTCATGGTATTAATGTTCATTTAATGGAACATTGAATAAATTTCAGACAAAAGGCATAGCTGTGATGTGTTGGATACCGTGCTGGTCCACGTGGGAGCCTTACATCGACTTTTAGTGGGGTGGAACCACACCGACTTTGTCATCGCAGGACAGATCTACCATGGCACACGGCCAGTGGGACATCCTGTTCTCTCACTTCCGGTTGTGCGCTCTAAGGCCTTATATGAGAGAGTTGTCTTTGATTTCTGGTAAGTTCATTACAAAGTTTCTATAGCATTTCATACCATTTAAATTAGTAACTAAACATTTATGCTGTATCTCATTCCTACATTGAAATTTATGTTTGTAAACGTTATTATATTTCCCTTTCAACACTAGCATTACCTGCTTCGGTGGCCACGTGGTTTAACCATTTGGCTGCGTTAATCGGATATACCCGATCTCGGAATTATAACCATTGACTGCGGAAATCAACTTTACTCCACGACGTGTAAACTTTATCTACCTTTGCTGCAACAGTCGGAAATAGCCACAAGAATGATAGAACGCTGAATTTTTCATACTAGCATACCCGTGCGCCTTTGACATCTGGTGCTAGTTTTGAGAACTGTCAATTACCAGCTGCTAAAGCATAACAATAGTAGCGCTTGTTTACTTCCACATTTCACCACTTGTAGCACACGTGCAATATTTTATGTGGCAGAAAAGATTGTTGAGGGATTTATTATTGTATTATTTGTTATATTTACCCTGTTATTATACTGTGTTAGTAACATTTAATGTATGATTAATGAATTTGTGCCATGTGAAGGGTAATAAATATAATATTTGGGTAGTATGGCAATTGAAAATTCAATAATTTATTGAGTTTTAAAATGTATTTTATTTCTTCTAATTGCTATCTTATTTTTGTTCTTTACCTGATTCCTATTTTGAAACTATGCCTAACGCAGATATATAATCTTATAGACTACACTGAGGAAAGCACCAATTTAGCACAACATTGTTCAAGTTGGGTTGATGTAACCTAACTTTCAAAAGTTTTCTTTTTATTACACAAGGCCTATATTAGGCCAATATTAGATCTGTCAAATCCTCATTTAGCGATATGTTTGATACTATTGTGGGTTGTTAGTAAAATAAAGAATGGTTCTGATAGCAGAATAACATTGCATTTGGGTAAAATGTGACATAAAAATTGTTATTGGTATACAATATATATTATTATGTGATTTATAGACAACGTGGTGCTAAATTTCATTTTTAAAATGCATTACTAGTTGAAAATCACATTATTTGAGCATAATCTTGAGTATCATGCAAATTTTCAGATTTTGAATTTTTGACTGAAGGTAAGAAGTAAAAATTAAATACGCATTAAAAGGGTTAAGAGGCTACTCTTGCAATAGATTAGACTGCTGTTGACTGGGAGACTGTGGTTCTATTCTGGTCGAGTGTACTGAGGGTGGTTTTTTTCCAAAATGGTTTCCCATTCTCTCTAAACACAAATGCGGGTATGCTTCCTCTAAATTCAACCTTCCTAATTCCTAGCCATCAGTGTAATTGCATCAGCATATAAGCCAATTGGATAGTAAGACGCAGTGCTAAAAAAACACAAACATTCTTCATGACACACATTATGTATTAAATAACCTTAATTTTTCTTCTTGGACCATTTTACCAAAACAAGCTTTGTCCAAAAATTAAAAAATTGAGTTAGATATTATTTCCTATATTTAATTTATCCAGCTTTCTTCCTGTTAAGTTAGATTCAGTTGATTCTTTTTCATAATATTTTAATTTGATAATGTTTTGCAACCTTATCATTCTTTTTCTTAGGTGCTTTAGTAAAACTCTCCTTGTTCAATTCTTGATTAAAATATCTTATTTGAAGGTTTTATTTTAACTCAGGGCTAACAGTTAATGTGTTTGTAATGTTCAAGGGGGCTGTGCTCATATACAGTGCTTCTCAAAACAAAAATTTAAATCCTATTGGCTACTGTTTACAGAATTCTGGAAAGATATAAATATTTTTTATAAAATGCCATCGCTACCTTCCATATAAGGGCATAGTTTTATGCCCATAGATAGAGTATTAGCTATATTATAGAAAGACCCGAGAAAAATGATGTATTACATCTGTGTAGTAATATTATTATTATTATTATTTATTAATTTTAATTATTATTATTATTTATTAATTTTAATTATTATTTATTAATTTTAATTATTATTATTGTTATTATTTATTTATTATTTTTCTATTAATATTTATTATTATTAAATTTATTACTTCATCATTTAAGAAAATTGACTGTTTTTTATGTCTGTACTACGCCCTGGTTAGATCTAAGTTAGAATATGCTACTGTTGCTTGGAATTCCATTACCTTAACTGACTCTCTTAGGTTGGAAAACGTTCAAAGAAAATTTGTCGCTGCATGCTATGATAAATTATTTAGTAACCGGATTTATTATGATTATGAAAGAATTCAAAACCTCTTAGGGCTCCAAACTCTCTTCTCGCGTAGACTTTATTGTGATGCCCTTTTTGTTTTTAATATTTTCAATTATAAAATTTCTTGCAAATTTTCCCTTGATCATATCCCTTCTCGGGCTTCTCGTAATCCAAAATTATTTTTTCTCAATAGCTCTTATAAGGTAAGCCCTATAGGCCATTGTATTCATAGCGCCAATTCTAGATTTGTTGAATTTGACTTCTATCATAAAAGAAAAGCTAAACTCAGAGAGTTATTTAAGAAAATCCCATATCAATAATTTATCATGAAGGTTCTGCCTATAATATTTAAATTTACAATATTTGATCTATTTTTGGCATATTGTTACTGCTTTTAACTATTCTTTAGCTATTTGTTATTAATGCTATTTTTTATTCTTATCATTATTAATTACTTTTTTTTCATAACTATTCATCAGTATATACCATTTTTTAGCCATTTTTATCTTATTTTTTCGTGTAAATATGTATTTGTATGGTACTTGTGTACTTTTCAGTGCTGGCCTCTTATAGGTCTTACAACTGTTGGCCAGCACTATAATAAAGGAAATTGAAATAATAATAATTTTTATAATTTTTATTACTATTATACACTGACAAAACATTGTGTGGTGAAATACTAAATTTATTGAAGAGCAACATTTAATTCCTTTACTTCCCATTTAACTGGGATATGTAAAACACAAGTTGTATGTGTGCGTGTGCTATAGAAGACAGAAGAAAGGAAGATGATGTCACCTTTGTGCACTGGATTCTTCCCACATTTTTCCTCTTTCCCTAGTTTTTGTGAAATACATTAAATACAACAGCAACATTCTATTTATACTGCTCCTGCATCAATGGAATAACATTTATAACACAAAGTGTAAGTCCTTCTCGTTATTGTATCTGTATGACATGTGATATGATGAGCACCGATTGTCAAAATACGTCAGTAAATTAGTATTATGAGAGGTAAAATTAACAAAAACTGTAAATATTATAACAAGGTTAGAGTTGAAGGGAAGTACACATTTTCTAGCTTTGACTAAGAAGTTGTCGATTTCATTGGTCTTTGGGTAAAGTGCTCGCCTCATGACCCAATGTTCATAGGTTCTAACCCAGTCGGGGTCAACAAATTTTTCTTAACTATGTAGCACAACCTCCGTCGGAGAGGAAGTAAATCTGTCACTGCCGTGTCAATTGTGGCATGTAAAAGAACCCTGGAAGGTATGGGAAAATACCTTGCTCTGCAAAATTGGTAGGCCCTTTCGCTCTTGCTCATAGAAATTCTCATGCCAAAAGAGTTAATAATGTTTCACAATGATGTTTTGAGTGTAAATGGAACAAATAATGACATTGTAGGAATAGTAAAAGAGTAAGAATAAAATTAATAACATTGGCTTCAAAGACACATTACTTTTTAATAATTAAATTTTTAAATATTCATTTTAAAGTTCGAAGTCCTTGAGGGCTTATAAAAACAATTCTCCTGAAAATTTACATTTTTAGACAAAGCGAGATATGAAAGAAAAAAAACTTCTCTTTGGTGGAATGTTCATATTAATTTTACTTCAATAGGATACCTCTTAAAAATTGTTGTACTTACACATGTATTAACTTGATTTAGTAAATTCTTAGAAATAAACATGTTTGCAAAATTCACATTACTGAATTTATTAGTTGAGAAATATATTTCATCAGGAATAAATTATTTATTTTCTAAACCCTTTTACTAATATTTGTCATTTAATTTTAAATTTCACTGATATGGCTTATTTGACACCTTAGCTCAGTCGATAGCGTGTCTGTTAACTGAGCTAAGATGTTCGTGTTCTATTCCTGGCATGGCCGAAAATTTATCATTGGTGAAATGTGGGCTTATCCTTTCACATTGATAAATTAACGGCCGGAGACTGGATGTTGTTCTTGTCCTAGTCTAAAATTAGATTATAAGACATATGAAGCTACGATAGACCCTAGCCCGCTGGTAGTGGAGAATATATGGCTTGAATAAAAAATTAACCAGGGTCATGGGCTGGAAACTGTAATGGATGTAAAAAACAACTGAAATGGTTTGTAATAGACCCATTGTTAGTAAAATATTCTCTTTAGCATCACTCAAACAAGTAAAACATTCTCTTAGGCATCACTTAAACATTATTCTTTCAGAAAATTAAACTTTAAACACTTTTATTTAATCATTAATTAATATTTAATTAGGGTAACCAGCCCAACTGGAATATGTTTTCCTCGGCTGTGTTCCATGCCTGCTTGTAACCTTTGTCAATTCTTCCCCTTCCCTCCTCACCCCCTCCACAATCCTCCACAATACTGCATAATGAACTTGAAAGCCAACCGCTTTCATTGCAGGTGGTGCCCTTAAATGCAGATGTTGTAAGAGGCTGTGAACAAAAAATTTAAACAAAACAATTAAATTTTAAAAAAAATTCACATATTATATTGTATAAAAAATGATTACATAAGATGAGAATTGAACCTGGGACTTTTAGTTTTGTACACCAGTACTCTGCCACTAAGCCATCCAGGTTGTTGTAGTGACAATGGTGTTGTGTTTTATAGGTTGAACTTTGAAAGCACCAGCGTGTGTATGTTGCCCCGAGAGTCGCGGCTAGTATTGGTCCTCTATGGCCGTTTGGAAATCCCACCTGAAAATGGTGACGCTAAAGAAGCCTCGGCAGAACCTCGTATGCAGCAAGTAGAGCTAGGCTGGTCATCCATCCAGTTCTTCAACTATGAAAGGTAAGTTCTGCCCCAAATAAATTCAAATTGTATTGTTATTCACCTCATAAACTGTAAACCATTATACTTGATCCTGTTAGCCACATTTAAATAATAACCTAAAACCAATGTCTTATAAGAATAGTCATTTACAAAATCTGAAATCACTAAAGCTGAGCTTCAAACTTAACAGACTATGAAAAAAAACTTCCCCCAGATTGTCTTTTTAGGACATCTTTGACTTAAAATGCATCTTTTATTTTGACCTTAATTATTGACACTTTATAATATTGACAAAGGTTTTCAGAACTAAAACCCACAAATAACATAATACTTGTATTACAATTATAGAAATACAAAAAGGAAAAATTGTTCATCACAACCTAGGTTTCAAAATTTGGTTCATCATTGTGTACATCAGTACTCACTGAAAATGTGGCCCTCACACTATCCTGGAGGAAAACTAAAGGGAAAGCTTTCGTAGCAGATGTGAAGTAGCTATAGATTCAAATAAAAATATTTATCTAAAAGGGTCATAATTTTATTTTTCTATGCATTTATTTGATTAATAAAATTATGTGTAAATATTTATTTAAAATGCTAAGTGGTTTTGTGAAAGTGTGTGGTTGTGTGTTTGTGTGTGTGTGGGGAGGGGGAGGAGGATTTCATAATATATTTTTGGGAGATTAATACACTTTTTATTTGCAGTAAAATTTGAAATTTTCAACCCACCAACCTAAAATATAATTTATAGCCTATATAAGTAATGAAAATAATAATTTATTGTCATTTATAGGCCTATATTAAGTTGATGGGCTATTAAATATATCTTTGGCCTGAGGTACAAACTGATGATTAGGTTTGGCCCTTGAGAAGAAAAACATTGGACCAACCTGGTCTACATAATATAATATTAACAATAGGTACAATTTTAAGAGTTTAGAAGGGAAAATAAAATTTCAATCAATACCTTCCAGTTTGTCAAATTTCTCTTAAAATCATAAAAACTCTTCAAAGCTTTACTTTGCAACCTACTTTTGCAGCAAAGTTTTTCATTAAATTGTCGTAACAAAGTGTGGATGCTCTCTTATGTTCATTAGAATTGATGCTCAAGTTTGTAAGTCTTTGTTGCCCGGTGGTGCTCCTCAAGTCACATCTATCAGTTTTAGTTTAATGAAGCTCCTTTATCTCGACGCAACAGAAAGTGCAAGTGTAAGGAAGATTCTTAACACTGTTGTAATGTTTGGGTACCCCTTTACAAGCCTATTTTTACAAATCAGGCGCAAAATAAGTATCTATTAGAATTGCGTTAGTTACACTATTTTATGAATCCTAATCTTGAATTCAAATTTGGATTTTAATAAGCAAAATAACTAATATTAAAGATATTAAAATACAATTATGATGCGAAAGCTAAAATTAGTTATACTAGATTAAACATTTTTTTTCTAGATTAAAATTTCAAAGTCAATACTTACTGTTATTGATTCTTTTTATCGATACTAGTACGGTACCAATAATTTTCTTCCGATACTTTTAATGAGTTCAGTATCGATATTTTTATTTCAATACCACATCCCTGCTCACAGCCCACCACTCTCCCTCCTTCACCCTCCCTCCATCTGTCCCCCCCCCTTGCACCCTAAACCCACTCCTCTCTCTTGTGCATATCTCATGAGCCTCTCTATTTACTGTGTGCAAGCCTCTAAAATCAAAATTTGAATTCAAGATTTGAATTCGTAAAATAGTGTAACTAACGCAATTCTAATAGATGCTTATTTTGCAGGGGCAGATTTAATTTTCTTGTCTATTTCTATTACGTGGTACTTATCCCTTTTAGTGCCACGCCTAGACCAGAATTCGCAGGCAAAGAGTGCCAGAGGCCTGTTAGGTTTTGCACGCGAAGAATGCCACAACTATTTCCTAATTTTTGTAAGGGTTTGCAAGAATATTCGGCAAACCTTTAATTATTAAGAGATCATTTTAATTTTTTATCATTTTAATCCATATGTATCGTTCTTTAATAATAATAAATTGATACAATTTAATTAAAATCATTTAATTTCTAAATTTAATTTAATTTTAATTTTTTTTTAACTGATGCTAGCTAACATATTAAATATATATATATGCATTTCACTATCTATCAGATAAAGCAAGAACTAGCTCAAATCTGGAGAGCCGACCTCATCGGTTCTAGCACTTTTAAGTGTAGTAGGCGGAGCCGATCAGATTGGCTCGTGGCACTTAAAGGTTTAAAACTTTTGATTTCCCCGAAGGAACACTTCTTCTTCATTGATGACATCCTTGTAATTCTTTGTTAGTTCCTTTGCCTTAATCATGAGATCTTTGATTTCCATTTCATGGATCTCATTGCCATGCAGAAAGCTTAGTTTTCATTCTTTCCATTATTTATTTTCTTACCTGGAACCTGGATTTCAGCTCACGTTCTAGGATTTTCAATAAAAAGATCATAAACAAATCCTCCTGTGGGACTTCTGAAATATCTTTTTTGCAGTCTTCATCGACGACATTTTGTCCTTGCATTATCTCTGCTTGTATTCAATTCTCCAACTCCAAAATTTGTGTGCCTAATACTCTCATATAGTAACTACTATGAGATAAAAGTTTAGATTTTTTCTCATCCCCCAACTAAGATATTAAGCTTTGAAAAGTGACATTTTTTTCAAATTTCCAAATATTTGAGAAGGTTGAAACTTGGTGTGGGAGGACAAGACGCTCCTACCTGTTGGTAGAACAAATTGTGAACTTGTTGATTCTTTCCCTTTCTGAAAAAATTTCCCCCGATAGTAGACAGAGGGCTGCTTCCCAGTTCCTCCAGGACCTTGATAATTTTGTCAAAGTGTTTATCAACTGTTTCCACTTTCGTTGACATGTTTTACTCAGCAATTTTAAGGACATAGGCGAATTTTTTTTAAAGTTTCCCACCTTTAATGTTTAATGTTAAAAAGCAACATAAAACAAATAGAGGCATTGAAATGTCCCAAAGTAATTTTGCACTTCAACAGATACATCAGCAGCATGTACTCCCAAATAAGTTTAGCGAGTAGACTGCACATGTTACAAAATATGCCAGTTTGTTTTCTTCAGAATATTCTTGAATGATCTCCTTTGTTAACTCCAGCCGTATTGGCTTCATTATTGCAGGACTATCCTTTACATTTCTTCATATCTAAACCATCACCTTCTACTTTCTTCAGAATGTCTTCAGTAAGACCAAGGCTCATCATGAACACACCACTACTGCCTTCCCTCTCCCACGCTCTCCCCTCTTGCAACCCCCCCACCCCATGTCTCACCTGCTCCCCCTCTCCCTAGTTAAATCCTTGCTCTAACAACTGATAACTGATTGGTCTTTAAATGAGTCACTTTCCCTTTTAATATTGTACTGTACCACTTCATTCAGGGATGAATGTAAATTAATATAAAGAACCCCAAAAAATTAAAATTTTAGAGGTCGTTATAACATGTATGGCGTACAATTTGGATTTGATAGTTTTTGTCACTACCATGTTAACATTTTAAGCACATGTTGTGTATTTTGGGATTTCATTTTTCATCTGGCTTTCTCAGTTAGGGTTGA
Organism: Timema podura; assembly: GCA_033556935.1. Classification (NCBI taxonomy): domain Eukaryota; kingdom Metazoa; phylum Arthropoda; class Insecta; order Phasmatodea; family Timematidae; genus Timema; species Timema podura. The sequence continues at coordinate 12,491,681 of JAVRXN010000011.1, forward strand.
TATGCACCTTGAAAACAGGAAAACCTAGAAAAGCTGAGTTTTTGTATATATTTGTAATAGGGCTTGAGATACAAATTAGGAGTGAAAAACTCAGCGTAAATTATTTTAAACTAAAACTCATGTGATTTTGTGAAAATTACTCACATATTTTCTTGAATAATTTAATTTAATGTGTAGTGATGAAAATAATGAGTTTGGGTATTTATTATTAATTTGAAATTTTGAAATGTAAATATCCTAAAAGTGCTCCTATTCTAAAAATCTCCCAATATGTTGTGCAGGATAATGGCCCAGGGTAGCTATCTGCTGTCATTGTGGCCGGCATTGGCAGACAAACGACTGGGCCCTGCACCTGCCTCAGGGACACACCCACATGGAGATATTGATCCGGTCATATGTAGGTATTACATTAGTTCTGGATTTTAAAACCAATAAGATGCCAAATAACATTCTTTAAAATGATATAGGTCCCAAACTTCCATTGTTTCAACTGAATTGGATCTCAAACTTACAATGTTAAAACAGATCAAAACCAAGGCTCATTTAAAAGATCAAACCCAACATACAGTTAAATAAGATCAAAACCCAGGCTTACAATGTTAAAACAGATCAAAACCAGGCTTACAATGTTAAAAGATCAAACCCAGCTTACAAGTTAAAACAATCAAACCAGGCTTACAATGTTAAAACAGATCAAAACCAGGCTTACAATGTTAAAACAGATCAAAACCCAGGCTTACAATGTTAAACAGATCAAAACCAGGCTTACAATGTTAAAACAGATCAAAACCCAGGCTTACAATGTTAAAACAGATCAAAACCCAGGCTTACAATGTTAAAACAGATCAAAACCCAGGCTTACAATGTTAAAACAGATCAAAACCCAGGCTTAAACTTTTATAAATGATCAAAACTAATTAGGTAACATGGCGGTCAAGGGATAAGGTGTTGGACTTCTGTACTGGGGGTCCGAGGTTCAAGCCTCGGTCTCATCACAGATTTATCTGATTTCCATACCCTTCCTTCACCTCTGACAAGATGTGTATTAATCACAACTTGTGAATGTGTGGAATGCCAGGCCTCCACCGTGGTTCGGATTACACGTTAAACTGTAGATCCTCAATTTCATCTCGCAATCAGCCTACTATTACACATGAGTGTAAGTGCATACAACCCGAATGGGTAGTTAGATGCGGTGCTAATAATAATCAAAACTCAAACTTCTAATGTTAAAACCAAACCAAATTCTAATATTCTACTTACTGTCAAAACTTATCAAAACTATAAAGAAGACACAATCCTCATTATCTCAATTCCGATCCTTAAATTTCGAACCCCGTTTTTTCAATTTTCTATTCTGATTTACCAACATTTACAATTTTAATTTCTTTCCGTGCATCCAACCTCACATTATATAAATAGCACTCTAATATATTTGGAAAATACACACTAAAAAGTGTAAATGCTTTTATGATATAACAAAACAAAATGGCTCTGTTGGATCTGCACAAGATCACTGTAACACAAAGGCTATGTCAAGTACATTAACAATTTGCTGGCAGAGAATTTATACAGGAAAAAAAACTCATCATGAACACAGTGGAAAAATTACCCAAGTACAAATTTTGCCTTTTTGCTTAAATACCAGAATTTTCGTTTACTACGATTTAAAAACTAAAAATAGAGATATTATGATAAATTATCCCGTTTGATACTGATAAGAATGAAGAATATCAAGGAATTGAGTTTGAAGCAGAATTGGATCCAACTAAAGAAATTATAATTGTACAGCCTTAGTTTATATGTGTAATTGGGATTTAAAATATAGAAATAAAATGTGTGTTAATTGCTTGTGTTTATGTTTGTGCAGGGGTAGAGTTCCCGGACTATGGTGGCTGCACTGTATTCCCCTCCAAGGGGAAGAACGCAGCCTTGTCACCGACATATGACTTTGGTAGTCTGGATCACAACACACAACAGCAGCTGCTCACTATCACTGAGCAGGACACCTTTTCGAGGTGACACTTTCTACACACTGATCAACATTTCAATACAGTTTATTAAAACTATAGTGTATTTAGTCCCAGAAGGCTGAGTTCATTTCATTGAATTCATTGGGGTTATTTTTCCACAACACCTTTTCCTAATTTCTTTATTCAGGTGTATCTTGGTGCATTTTCATATAAGAAGAGCTTGAATTGGGCTGGAACGCACCAGAACGTCGTTCCAGTTGATACGAAAAATATTATGAGCGTTCTGATTGATACAGCACAGCCCCTTTTTATAGCCTATTGTGGGGATTATTTTTGGAAAGGGCCTTTGTTGTCTTTGTTCGCTGGTATGAGATTTTACCTTTAGTTTCACATTGTCTTTCATAGTGTAAATACCTCACCTAATTGAAGTTTTAACTCTTGTGCCACAATGAACCAGCAAAAAAAAAAAAAAAAAAAAAAAATGTAAGTACATATTTCCTTTTATAAATAATGTTCCGCGTAAATTTTATTCATCTACTCAAGCTAGCTACAATATTTCCTTCCCACATAAGTTTTATAACTAAACATATTTTCTTCAGAATATTTATTGCATTGAATAAAATGAAAAATGACATATGGTGTCAGTTTGTCGGCGGCTAGATTTTTATAAATGCTAAGTGTATTTAATAAAAACTAGGGTTGGGGCGATATGCCCTTTTGCAGATCTTGCCTATGCCGATATTGCCGGCAACCGGTGCCGATTTAGTTTTTTTATCCAATGTTACAAAGTGTACAGTAAAATACTAAAAAAAAAACAAGAATTTTTGCCACTTTTATACATTTCGTGATAGTAGTAGGTTTGTTGAATAAAAATTTTAATTAAAGTTTTAAATGTTAAAGTTGGTTAGATATATTTTATTGTTAGGCCTACTACACTGTCATAATAAACCAGAATTTACATAATTACAAATAAATTAAAATACACACCTGATTACTGAACGCGGCTCTGTGCCGCTAGCCCCTAGAGTACACAAAATCACAATAATGATATGTTATCTTGGACATATTCATTGTTTTTGCTGTGTGAATAAGTTACGGTAACCTAAATAAATATAGTTTAGTTAATTCAGCCAACGGAAAAAAATAGGGGGTATAAAAAATATAAACAACTCAAATCCAAAATAAAAATTATTTAAATGTAAAGCAGAATGCTGTGCCATGCTGGGCCTCGGCTCATACTGAAAAATGTTGGTAATATTTCATTTAGGTTGGTTACAATTGTATTCAATTAAACTACTTTACCTATAGCCATAATATGATGGTGTGTGAGAAGATCATGTGGATGCTTGAGCTTTATATTCTGAAACTATTTATCAATTTGAAATATATTAAGGGTGGGAACTTTTGATATGAAATTATTATGAAATGAAATATCTACTTCATCACATCATGGATTTGAATATTCTTGGGTACTCCTTGAGAAAGCACGAGTCTAATTATACTGATTTCCATGATTGTAGGAAATTGATTTAAAATACATTGCCATTTCTTCAAGAGTATTGGTATCAACAGATCATACCAATTAGAGCCGTCTTGCCATAGTCTTTGCATAAATAATTTGAATAGACTCAATAAAGGATCGAAGATAGAGGGGATCTTTGACAAAATGTAGCATTTGGTGATCACTCCCCTTTCAATGATGAATTGGGACAAATTTCCACTGGTGATCTGAAATTGATCACTGGTAGGTCGCCAAATAAGTCAAAGGATCCTTACAGTGTCACTGTCCCCATCAATTAAGGCAGGTTGGGTTTCCTGTATTGAAGGAGGAACTGTAGCCAATAGTTTTGCACTATTCGAGCACCATTTTCTGATAGTGAATTCTCCATAATTGAGAAGATATTAAAGTTGGGATCTAATTTCAATTTACTGTTTAGCAATCGAGTTAAAATAAGAGCAGTGAAATATAAATACGCGTAGGCAGATATTTAATGAAGGGCCGAGAAACTAAAATTAGAACATTTCATAGCCCTGGGCCAATTTACTAATAAAACTCTTGATCTTCTTTCCAAGTGTAAAGATTGTATGGCTTTGATTATATTAAATCATTTAAACTTTGTCTCGCATAAAATCACCTGAAAAATGCTCTTTTAAAGAGGGAAATTGTCACGTTACTCTCGTATTAGACTGGTTACAGTTGACATGGGGCAAGATCAAAATTTGATTCTTAGTTTTGTAACATTAGCTTGTATTGCTAATATCACAAATAAACCAATACATATAACATCCTGCAATAGTAACACTAGCAAGACTAGCTAGTTTACTTGAATACTACCCACTCCGAATAATGCCGATACTTATAGTCATCCTGCAATATCAAAGATTACAAAACTTACTATGTCTAATATATGTGCTTTACTCACTCATTGTATCTTCTGACTTAGCACGAGCTCCATGACCAACCTGTTCACATCAAATTCTATAATGAAGAGAAGTCCTAACAAGCTATGAATGATGAAGCAACCACATGTTCCAATAGAGGTAGCCATAAATGCACTGATTGACCCGGCCGGGCAACAAATGGGCCAATCACAAAGTTGAACTGCAACTAACCAGGTGTCTGATGTATGTGACTTGATGAGCATACTTAGATTCAACAGCCAACTCACCAGGTGTCCGGCGTATGTGACTTGGGTACGAGCCAAGTTTAACTGCCGACTCCAGATGCCCGGCTTAAGTGACATGGGAACGAGCCTAGTTGAACTGCAACTAACTAGGTGTCTGGTGTACCTGACTTAATGGATGTAGCTAGATTCAACAGCCAACTTACCAGGTGTCCGGCATACGTGACTTGGTGTCGAGCCAAGTTTTGGCAGCTGCTAGCAAGAGAGTGCTGTTAGCACGTGTTAACCGTGTGGCGTTATAATTTTAATATGAAAATCTCCCACCTCCTTACCCATCAACTAGACCTATATAACGAGGGAACTCAGCAAATATGATTGGCTATTATATCCAACACTTCCACGAGAAGGCCTGTTCTGGACTTGGAAATAATCAACTAGCAAAAGCATAGTTAATTATTATATCCCACACAACCGCGAGAGGTCCTTGTCTGGACTTGGACGTAATTGCTCCAGGATGGCATTATATAAACATTATATATTTGAATGATTATTTAAAATTTAAATGACCTCTAATGGGTTTAATTGTTTTGAACACTTAGATTAATTATGGGATTGAAATCGTTCAGTGTAGGTGTTTGTAATTTCTCACTAGTAGATTTATTTTTGAAAGTAAATTTGTTTATGAAACACTTAATGTTTCCTTTTGCCACTTGGGCTCTAGTCTCTTTGTAATTTTTTAGAGATGTTAATAGGTAGACACTTTTGATTCTTTTTCTAGCTTTAATTATTTAGTTTAAATATAAATTTCTATTGCTCTTGTGGTTACCAATAATTGTTTGAACTTTAAAATTTGATAATGTTTCTTTTATAGGTAATATTTTGTAGACATATTTTCTTTGAAGAAAATATTAAAGTAATTTATTTTTGTTAGTTTATAAGTTTTTAACTTTAACATTTACTGATTCAAATGTAATATTTCTTTGTTATGATGTTAAATATTAACAAGTCGGAATATTGTCGATTACTTCAAAAGTGGTCATAGTAATAGAACCACAAAAGTTTGAATTATGTTGAAAAGTCAAACCTTTGTGCTGTTTATGTATATCATATTTGATATTTAAATTTAAATTTATTTAGTCTGAATTCACAATGGTGATTCAGGCGTGTTGCTAACTGTTTAAAAGAGGCTCTTTAAGCCCTTTGTTATTATAGTATGGTTTTAGAGGTTTAAACTATTTTATAAATATCAGAATTGATATTTAAATTTAATCTTAAAATTTAAATTTGTGTAGTCTGAATTCACAATGGAGATTCAGGCGCATTGTTAACCGTTTAAAAGAGGCTCTTTAAGCTCTTTATTATAATATTAACGATTTTGTTTATTAATGGGTCTCTTCCAGATTGATTCATATAAATGAATAATTTATTTTGAGATTGTGAAGTATACTCTCAAATGTACTGCGTAAGTGCAGTCTCTGCCATATTTATATGTTTTTCAACACTCTTCAGTTTGCCTTATGAGGCCATGTCATTTTTTGTTTAGCTCTGTTGTTTAACTTGAATAAATAATTCTAATATTTCTTAAACTTGCAAATTTTCTAATTTTTGTTATAATAAATTCCCTAGATTCTATCCACCCTCTTTTAGTCTATTGTGGCCATAGCTATAAGAAGAAGTGGCCGGTACAATTTTGTGTACAGAGGTTTTTTCCCCCCTTGATGGTGTTTCAATCTCCCACCACACAAATGCGGGTACATTTACTCTAAACCTCTTTACCTTCCTTATCCCTTTTTCACTAGCATAATTATTGTAGGGGTATAACATGAACTAGCCCTAAGATGTGGTGAAAAAAATTACAATTATATATATATATATATATATATATATATATATATATATATATATATATATCTGGAGTCGGCAGTTAAACTTGGCTCGTACCCAAGTCACATACGCCGGACACCTGGTGAGTTGGCTGTTTAATCTAAGTATGCTCATCAAGTCACATACATCAGACACCTGGTTAGTTGCAGTTCAACTTTGTGATTGGCCCATTTGTTGCCCGGCCGGGCCAATCAGTGCATTTATGGCTACCTCTATTGGAACATGTGGTTGCTTCATCATTCATAGCTTGTTAGGACTTCTCTTCATTATAGAATTTGATGTGAACAGGTTGGTCATGGAGCTCGTGCTAAGTCAGAAGATACAATGAGTGAGTAAAGCTCATATATTAGACATAGTAAGTTTTGTAATCTTTGATATTGCAGGATGACTATAAGTATCGGCATTATTCGGAGTGGGTAGTATTCAAGTAAACTAGCTAGTCTTGCTAGTGTTACTATTGCAGGATGTTATATGTATTGGTTTATTTGTGATATTAGCAATACAAGCTAATGTTACAAAATATATATATATATATATATATATTAGCATTGTGTCTTACATCATATACAGACTATACACATAAGTACTAATTACACTAATGAGCTAGGGATGAGGAAGGTTTAATTTTGAGGTAGTGTATCCAAATTTCCTTGGAGGAGGAGTGGAAAACTATTTTAGAAAAATATATATATATTAGATTGAAGTATGTGCCCAAGTGCACGATTGTAGCTTCATCAAAAGATAATTCACACCATTTGTATAAAACTAGTTATTGCCATGTTTATATATATATAATCAGATTCTAAATAATATCTATAAACTTTATACTTGTGGAGAATGTTTCGCTCTACTCAACACACTTGCTTGTTCTTGGTCAATGATTGGAGATCTGATGATAGACAATAATTAGTTATATTTGCTTCCAGGCCGCTTGTGGAAGACAGAGAAGTTCTGTGGGAGAAGCGACACTACCTGCACCAAAAGCCTGAGGCTCTGCCCAAGGTCCTCTTGGCCGCGCACAGCTGGGACTGGGCGTGTCTCAGTGACCTTCACGCAATGCTGCACAGCTGGAGTCCTCTTCCTCCTGTCAGCGCCTTGCAGCTGCTACTGCCTTGGTAACGGAACACTTTAATCACAGACAGTGGAACTTTTTTTAGGGCCATTAAAAATAATTGGACCTTAAGAGTCACTTACATAAGATATTAAAAAAAATAATACAATATATCTACTTGTATAGTAAATCAATAAACATTATAGGTATGTAAACAAAGGAAAAATGGTGCCAAACGACTTTATTAAACTAAACATTGAAGTTCAACTTGTAGGCTTTAATTTTCTGGTGTGTAGGCCTTGCCCTTATATTCTCCTTTCTATGTTTAGTTAAATAAACATTCTGAAAATATTATAATTAATCTTTGAGTTTTGTGAGCTATTTATTCTTGATCTCCTTTTTAGTAAATAATAATCATTATTAAAGTACATGCAATTTGGTATTATTTTCTGGAATTATACTCTTGATTTTTATTCTTTCCTGTTCAGGTAAAATTATTCTAATAATTTCATCATCATCCTAAATGGTTACATCTCATCAGAGAATTGACTTTATATTTTGTACATTACACCTTATCAGAAGGATATGTTTCTATTCTAGACTTTAACTTAAGAAGTTGGAATTCAATCTCAAACGGATGTATTGTTTATATCAAAGGTGCTCCATCCTCTCTTTATTTGAATACTAGTATATCGTATTGGCCCGAAAATAAGCCACACTTTTTTCCAATAAACAGCCTTAATAAAACTCAACGCAGCCTAAAATTTCTTTCTTAGACAAGACACTAACAGGGTAGTGACGCGCAATACATGGAGCCTACTTAGTGAGTTCTGCATAGCCTCCCCTACTCATTCCTGATCTCACCGCCAAGTGGTGTATCCTGGGATCTGAGTAACTTGGTGGAGGTTAGGTTGAACCCCAACGGAAACCAGGTCAGGTACGGACGAGGGACAGGAGACTGGTCAGGGCCAAAACAAACAAACTTGGAACATGGTCTGGCCATTTGGCTGAGAGTGACAGTGAGCTAAGTCATTATCAGCACCCATAGCTTCAGTTACAGAGGGCTACCACCAAGAGAAGGTCTACCTGAGGAACCATAAGCAGCAGCTCTGATACTCAGATGTAGGCCACGACAGGCTTGTAAGCCGGTGGCCGAAAAAACCCATACTACCTAAAACAAAGTAAAATACTGGATTGGAAAAATTGTTTACAAACAGCTACGTATAGGGACTCTGAACATTGGAACACTGACTGGAAGAGTGGAATAGATCGTGGATTTGATGGACGAGAGAAGATTGTATGTCCTGGGCCTGAGCAAGACTAAGTGGAGAGGGAGCAGCATGAGAGAAATAAGGAATGGTTTCATTCTACATTGGATGGGAGTGATGGAGGGAGGAGAAACGGAGTAGGCTTCTTAGTGAGAGAAGAGCTACAGGAGGAAGAAGTAGGGATGAACGATAGAATAATGAAGCTGACAATAATGACAAGGAAAAAGGTGAAGTGAACAAGTGTATGCCCACGAGTGGGACCCCAGCAGAATAAAAAGGCAAGTTTGAGGAAGACCTAGAAAGACATTTGGGAAAGGAGTGTCGGATAGTAATGGGCGGTCTGAATGCAAAAATAGGAAAAAAGAGAGGAGGTGTTAGGGAAGGAGGGATTGGGAGAGAGAAACGAGGAATGTAGATGACTGTTGGAGTTTTGTGCAAGAAATAAAATGAAAGTGGCAAACAGCTGGTATACGAAGGAAAAGAGAAAGCAATAAGATCACTAGATACAGTTGGGATGGGGAAGCAAAAGTCGCTGATAAACTACTTCCTCATGAATAAAGAAATAAAAAGGCAAACCTTAAACATCAAGGTAATATCAAGTGTGTACTAAGATAGGGACCATAGGTTGTTGGTGGCAGACATAAAGGGGTGGGAATGTAGGAGAAAGGTAGTAAGACAAGAAAGAAGAATAAGGGTGTGGAGGATAAAAAATGAAGAGGAAAAGAGCTGTACCTAAGAAATGGCTACGATGTTGAGACAAAAATCCATTCTTCACAGTGGGTTGGAAAAAAATTTCTGATAGGAAAAAAGCGCAGCAGGTCAGGTCGAACATGAAAGTCATGCTGATGGGGTTTTTTTTACTTGAGGGTGGTTTCATTATTAATTTTTCCCAGAGGGACAGACAGTAAATTGTTGGTATTATCTTAAAGTTCTGAGAGACGTCTGGGAAAAAATGTCAGAATAAAAAGGCCCGAGTTGTGGAAAAACAAGTCCTGGTTCCTCCATCACGACAATGTGCCGCACACGCATCACTACTGATTCGTGACTCATGCGCCAAAACAGAGACCACTCTGCTTCCCCAACCTCCTACTCACCTGACCTAGCCTCGGCTTACTTTTTCCTGCTCCCAAAACTAAAATCTACTTTGGAAGGACGAAAATTCGACACATTCAAAGACATTAAAGAAAAATCGCAGGCAGACCTGTGCGCTATCTCAAAAAACGCCTATCAGGACTGCTTCAAGAAGTGGAAAGTGTTGAGAGATTGTGTATCAACCGGAGAATGGATGTACTTTGAAGGTGACAAAGCTAAATAAGTTGTAGATAAGACTGAAAAAAAAAGTTCAGGAACTTTTTGTACAGACCGCGTTTACCCAATAATAACAGATAATTAATAATTAAATATAATATAAATACATTCTATCCATTTCCCAAAAGTAAAGACACAAATTTGAACAGGCAATGGCAGAATCCAACCCTTAAACCTTTTTTTGTTAATCAAGAAACATTCAACAATATAATCTAAGTAACATTGATCAACCTCTAATCATGTTGCCTTAGTCCAGTCTTTGTTTTACTCTCTTTTGCTGAAGAAGAGGACTTATTAACCCAGAAAATTTCATAATTATGTGTTTTGTTGTGTTTTAACTGTAAACTTTGAGGCCTACAATTTTCTGGTAAGTGTGTAGGCCTTGTCCTTGTATCCTCTATTCAATGGTTAATTCAATTCAGCCATTTACACCATTTTTACTTTGTTTAAAACCAGACCTTGAAATAAATGTTCAAACCTACAGATTTGGAAAGTCTTATTGATGCTCAATATTTAATATATTATTTCAGTTTTCCGGAACAGAGGTTCGATCAATGGCCGTATCGTGGATTCAAGCCATACGCAATGATGAGCTGGTTGATTTCCTGCCGCAGTTTGTTCAAGCGCTGAAGCACGAAACTTGGGAAGCATCTCCTCTTGCAGAGTTCCTGCTCCGAAGAGCCTTGCCTCGCCTCGCGTGGCTCACTATCTCTATGGCTGTTGGTGCAGACATTACCAGGCCAGTTCCCACAGGTAGTTGGTAACATAAGTAATGTATTTACTAGGAGTCTGTGAATATTCAAATTTTGGTAGTGAGTGGCTGAATATTGAATTCGATCTGCCGAAATACCAAGCTCGAATAGTTTTTTGTACTTTATATCTTTAAATTTTCACTAACCCTTGTGTTTACAGTGAGAGCAAGTCCGAAAGTCTGGTGAATATTGTTTGTGGTGGGGTGATAAAACTTCCTTTATAATATTAAATGGGAGGGGAATACCCATGCCAGCAATAGGTGAGACATGATAAGCTGGAAAGAAACTCCACTAACTTGGGGAAATAGGAAGGGGGTTAAATAATGACAAGGCCTTGAAAGATGAGCGAAGGATGAAGATATTTTCTACCCTACATTATTTATACATGGAAGAGGGAAAAAGGAAATGGTTGAAAATAGGCAAGTTCAATTACTTTCTGCAGAACTGCGAGCTCAATAAAGAAAGACTGTGTGCGTGAGAGAGGCTTGTGAGATATGCACAAGAGAGAGAGGAGTGGGTTTAGGGTGCGAGGGGGGGACAGATGGAGGGAGGAGAGAGTTTTTTGGGAGGGTGAAGGAGGGAGGGTGGTGGGCTGTGAGTAGTGGTGAGGTATTGAAAGAAAAGTATCGATACTGTGTTCATTAAAAGTATTGGAAGAAAAATATCGATACCGTACTAGTATCGATAAAAAGAATCGATAACAGTAAGTATTGATTTTGAAATTTTAATCTAGAAAAAAAAAAAGTTTTATCTAGTAAAACTAATTTTAATTTTCGCATCATAATTGTATTTTAATATTTATTTAAACACTTAATACTATAATGATTTAACCATAATATAGTATAGTTAGATCTATTGTGTCTATGTTATGTGTTGGACCTTGGAAGGTATGATAGTAGACTATTGTTATGATGGATATTATAAAAGGTTTTACCATCTGAGCTTTTAAAACGTCTATGAAAATGTATCTGATTGAAAGTTATTTAATAGCTTAATATAACGTGAGAGAAACAGCAACTATTGTGGATACTGAGGGCATGTCAAACTAAACCAAGCTTACTTACAAATTGACTACTCAACTATTCTTAATTAATCTCAATACCTTATTAATTTTACCTACTACAGTCGAGTCTCGGAAACTCAACCTAATGTGGACTGAGATGGTGTCGAGTTTTACGAATGCACTTGCATAAGATGCATGTTTACTATGTTATGTTTACTAAACAAGGATGAATCACACTACAGTATTGAATATTATAGGTACAGTTGTCCCATACTTTAGTATTATACAGTACAGTAATAAATGTACAGTACAATATAGTATATGTTAATATATAGGTGTATATACATACGTGTAATATACAGAAATGCAGTACAGTACTGTACTGTACATATAAAATTGTATTTATTCAAATAACACGTTACTGGATTGGAAAACAAATAAACACAGCACTTGTGAAAACATCACAGCACGACTGTTCCACTCGAGTTATACAAACAAACTGAGAGGTAATACAGTTGAATGACTAGCGCCAACAACTGTGTGCACATGCGCGTCGAGTTACACGGAATGTAGAGTTATCGAGTGTCGAGTTTCCGAGACTACTGTACTTACCATAAGGTTATTTAAAACTAAGTGGATACTGAAAGCGTGTCACTTGGCTTTTTGTTTTGGATGGTTTTTAGGATGATGGATTTACCATATTTTTGCCTTAAATAAACAAACTTATAGGTTAGTATATATATTAAATTATATCTTGTTCTGAAAGTTTGTTATTTTTTATAATTTTTGAAATAGTGATAATCTATCGTTGGCCCTTTTTTACATATGAAAAATTCAGTTAAATTTCACTGCACAGTCAAAACAAAAGATTTATATTGTTTTAATAAATTGTATACCTCTGTCTTGAATCAGTTAAAATATAAAAAAAATAATTAATCCAGTTTTTGGGTACACACATTTTTGCAAACTTTAAAAAATAGTTTTAAAAACATTTATATATAAAAAAAATAATTAAAAGTCCAGTTTTTGAGAAAATAACCTTTTGCAAACTTTCAAAAATGGTTTTAAAAAAAGTATTATATGATTTGGAGGAAAGGGGACTTTTATTTCCTGATATTCTTGGATTCTGTTTTTCATGTAAATAGTGTTTTTAGTACCATTTATTTATTATATAGCATTTTCTGCATTTTTACAACTATATTTTGATCATCCCTTTCAATATTATTATATTAATTAATTGGGGAGTTTTTATTTCGATTTGAATACCTTTTCTTATATTTGGCTATTATTTTAACCAAAAGAAATGAAAGTTCAAATATATGTGGGTTTTTTTGGACACTTCTTTTGACTTTTCAATTTTAATTTTGTCTTTACTTTGAATATGAAAATGTGACCTCTTGACAAACCTTGAGTTAAACATCTTTAAAGCACTTTTACTCTTTTAAACTGCGGACAAGTTATTTTGTTAGTTTTCATGTTCACTAATAATCGTCATTGTATCTGTCCCAGAACTCTTCGTCGGAGTCCAGAGGGGAGGACGATGTGAGCCTAAGTGAAGCTCGATATCACCGTCGGCTGCAGCTCATGCTTAGGGCATTACTAGCCATGACAGGAGAATCCCTCAGACAGCGCTTCTTGTCTCAACAGCTTCTAGTTAAGGTAGGGCATGCATTTAAAACTAAAAACATGTTAATTTGAGTATTCATGCTGATGTCTCTGAACATCTCAGACATTGAATTAAATAAGGTTTCACTCACAATATTGTGAGCTCTAAAGTAGTACATGTCAAGGATTAAAAATATCTATGTGTTTGGATTAGAGCACCAAGCTAAGTCATGATTTAAGCTAGGAGGGAAAGCCAGCACTCTTACCCAACCTAAGTGATAATTATTTATTACAATTCGCGTTTTACTATCTTATTCAATTTTTTCTACTTCTGTTTTAGGTTATTCTCTTTATATTCTCTTTAATTTCCTAATTTCACCCTCCCCCCTCTTACATTTATTTCACATCGTAATACTTATTAATCACATTGGTTTGTCTCAGACCTGATGATGGCTGAATAGCCGAAACATGTTGTAACCTCAATCCAGCCATAGGCGGAGCTATATTAATGAGAGAAACTAAACACCCCAGCAAAGGAATGTCCTTAAGCATTAATTCAAACCATATTATCATTTTTAATAATTTACTTTTCTTATATGAAATCTCAAACTTTGTAAACTTAAATCTCATAATTCAATGTTAGTCCACTTAATTTTTTGACAGTTAATTGTACTATATAACTTGCACAGTGGTCTACCCACATTATACCTTTTGCATTTATATATTCACTCCTCTACTCTAATATTCACATCTACAACTATTTTCGATGTCATTTTTTAACTCAATTTCATACAAACATGTTAAAATACAAATATTAACTATTTTTCATGAAACTCTATTATATTCTTTTATATATGTTTCACAATTTTAGAATACATTATATATTAACTGTTAATTTTCATCTAGTCATTGTGGTACTATTTCTGATCTATTTATATGATGTAGTTGAATTGTTTCAAAGAATTACTATGTTTACTCTATATTTATTAAAATTGACTGATCCTCAACAATTCATTAAGCTTTAACTCTTCAATTTTCTCTTAAATATTGCACTATGTGTTCCCTCCTAGTTTAAACTTTTAATTGTAATTACATGTAACAATAGGTGACCTGGTGGCCTAGGGGTAAGGTGTCAGACTTCTGTGCTGAGGGTCCGGGGTTCAATCCTCGGTCCAGGCACAGATTTATCTGATTGCCAAACTCTTCCTTCACCTCTGACAAGACGTGTATTAATCACAACTTGTGAATGTGAGGAATGCCAGGCCTCCACCGTGGTTCGGATTCCACGTCAAACTGTAGGTCCTCCATTTCATCTCACAATCACCCTACCATTACCCATTAATGTAAGTGCGTTTAACCCGAACGGGTAGTAAGACGCAGTGCTAATAATAATAATAATAATAATAATAATAATAATAATAATAATAATAATAATAATAATAATAATAATAATAATAATAATAATAATAATGATGATGATGATGATGATGATGATGATGATGATGATGATGATGATGATGATGATGATAATGATAATGATAATGATAATGATAATGATAATGATAATGATAATGATAATGATAATGATAATGACGACGACGACGATGACGACGACGACAACGACAACGATACTACATATAACATAAGTATTAGTTTTATTATAAATAGTCATTTTTGACATATGATATTTATCTTCATTGTTTCTAACATTCTTTGAGTAAATTTCTCTTCTAACATTTTTCTTGTTTAATCTTCTTCATTATTAATATCTTAACTCAATTAGGTTTTATTAACATAATATCAACCTATGATATAAATCTTAAAAAGCACATTCATTACATAAATACTCTATTCACTTTTCTCCTTACTAAAGTAAAATGAATATAACTACAATGATGCTGGATTAGATTAAACATTAAAACACATTTTTAAATACAAACTTTCATTACTAGAGGCAGCTTCTTTATGTTTAGAGAGTAAACTGTTGTCTTGGTTGGACTGCAAAGTTCACTGTTGACCTATAATTTTGTTTTCCAGTTAGGATTGTATTGAATAGATTCTTATTTATTTGTAGCAGAGTATAACTTTTTGCTTAATACTCACCTAAAGGGATACCACCCTTGCTCACCGCACTATTATCTCAACATTCTCTGCTAAACTTAATCTCCCAACTTTGAGGTGCGTCTTCATGGACTGGGCCACTAGAACCTTGCATAGTAGATTGAAGTTCTCTGCATACCCGACTTTTTGGTACTTCAATCAAGTACCATCTACAAGCTTCGAGAAAGATCTCTGCCATTGTGGAATGTTCTATGCCTTTAGAACCCAAGGTGCGCAGGAATCCAGCGCCTCCTCATGCCATACCCCCCTCTACACATGATCCTTGTTTCTCCATATTATTAGTTTTGCTTGCGTGATCCTTCTCTGGCGTACTGGACGTAAATATGTATGTTGAGTGGTCAGGGAATGACACTCTTTGGTGGTATATTGAATTTGGTCACTAGTTTAAAATGGTATTTAAATGTAAGCTAAAATCCCTTTTTGATTAAATATTTATTTCTGTCCGTTTCTAAATTATGTTTCGGCCAGTTACAAAAAGGAGCAAGTAGAGGCGGGGGGAGGGGGGGATTAGTTGTAGTTACTTTGGGTAGAGCTTGTCATTAAAATGCAAATGAATTATTGTAGCGTTATAAGCTTGGTAAAACTTGAGGTTCAGTCATTTAATTGTAAATTATTAATACCGGTTGTTAGGTTTGTCCTATGGTTGTGTTGGGCTAAACCATTATTAAACAGTATAAGAGCTCTAAAACAAATTACAATTCAAAAGTGGAAAGAAACAGAACTTTTTTTTAATCTTGAATATTCTTAAGGGATTCAAATACCTCACCCTTATATTTAATTGGATTTAACTATTATTTTTTTGTAAAATATTTATTTGCTTGGAATTTATCTGTTTTAAATGAAAATAGGAAGAAAATTTCCTATTTTTAATATTTTAACAGTCTCATTTATTAAACTAGGCAGCTTTCTCATCATCATCATCATGAACTGTTTCCAGCCTGTGGCCGGGTCTGTTTAGTAAAATGCCTCCATCTCCCTCTGTCCTTCCACCATTCTTCCTCCTGCACTCTTGTACACTCTCCTCCTCTCACTTGCACACTGGCTGCTATCTGTTCCTCCCATCTCTTCCTTGGTCTTCCTTGCAGTCTCTTCTCTACATACTCAATATACATTAATCTTCTTTGAATCCTCTCCCCTTCCACCCTTATTACGTGTCCATACCATCTCATCCTTGCTTTCTCTACTATCTCATGTACCCCCTGTACTCTGAAATGATAATTGGCAGCATTATATATATATATATATAGCTAGTTTGTCAAGAACTCGCAACATTGTAAATGTGAAGTTGTCTAGTTGATGACCTACTGTAAAATAATGTGTTTAGAATCTGTACGAGGTGGCGAGGAGTGTGAAGACTACCAAAGAATCTTTGCGCCTGAAAGTGCTAATGCAAGAGATGGAGATATTACACCACAGTCTCGAGGACTCCACTACTTGTCTTCCTCTGAGCCCTAGCTTGGAAGTGGTGGGAGTACAAGTGCGCACTTGCTCATACTTTCCCTCGAATACTCTCCCACTCAAGATCAATTTCCTCAGTGCAGAGACGGGAATCATACCGGCCATCTTCAAGGTTACGATACTTAACATAATTATTTAATGATAGGGATGTCACGATAGCTGTTTTTCTCAATTTCGATTCTTAACTTCCACCTTAATTTTTTGATTCTTGTACATTTCCTATTTCATTATTTTTTTCAAGAAAACAATTTCGCATGAAAAGATTCTTATTCAACTTAATAGCACAGAAAAAAAACCCAAAATAGATTAAGACTAATAAAAACAATTAATTTTGACAAAGAAAAATATCTGTTTCACCAAGTATTAATGCTTATAATACATAATTAATAATATAATTAAGAACTACAATAGTCATTAAGGATTTTTACCTACAAATAAAGCCTCACTGAATCGAATATTTATGAATAATTTTTTTTTAAAAAGTGCAATAAATAACTTTCAAAAATATAACTATCTTAAATTCACAAAATTCATTCTGAATGTTGCTGTTTTGCTTGGTTGCCAATACTTTCCTTTAGAGCTAAGAATTGAAGTATCAAAATTTGTAATATTAAGATCAGTTCTTAATTCTTTTGATACCATTAAGAATCGAGGGTATTGAGTCTGGCAATCCTGTTTTATACATATACTAACCTGTTTCGTTGGTCAAATGGTCTGAGGCATTACTCTTGCAATATACTGGACCTTTTTGATGACGGGCAGGTCATTGTTCAAAGCCTCGCTTTGTTTACCGTTTTTTTTTTTTTTTGTTTTTCCATAAATGAATTTTCACTTCCCCTTCACCCAACTGTGGATAAACATCCTTTAAATTCAGTCGTCCTAGTTCCTAACATCTTAGATTAATTAGTTAATGCATACAAAACAAATGATTTGGGAAACACAATGTCAAAAACAATACAAACGTTTGAAAACAATTAGAGGTCTGTGAGATACAGGGTTTTTAATTTGAGTGTAGCTCATAGCGAGCTTCTCCTGAAGCTCAAAGCTCTGTGATACGAATTGTAAAGTTTGAATATTTTGGTAGGTGGGAGATGACCTTCAACAAGACATGCTGGTGATACAAATGGTTCGCATCATGGACAAGTTATGGTTGAAGGATGGCTTGGATCTCAAGATGGTTACATTTGCTTGTGTACCCACTGGGCACAAAAGAGGTGAGGCACACACGTGCCCATTTATGTGGCTCTCAAGCTGCCAGATTGACATTATTGTATGTTTTGTTATGGTTTATTATATTTCTCAATGTTCCTCTTTTTTTACTTTAATATAAGATGATAATAATAATAGTCACTTTAGTTTTACAACTACTCAACACAACTGAGCCTCATTTAAATTGATAACAACCACATTAGGCTACTCGATGCTGATATTTATCACTGAAGGAAGGAAGGAAAATGTGTGTTTAGGGATATATAATAGTAAAAGTCACTTTTAAATGTAAAATTATGCTTTAAATACACCTCCACCACACTTATGTACATAGAGACACATATATTAGGTTAATGTTACTATTTGGAATGGTATCCATTCACTTTTGTATCATAGATGATAGTAAAAGGTGGATAAACTAATAATCTGAAGTCCACCAGTGCTTTTTGTGAGAGGTTTAGTAACTAAAACATAAGATTTAACTCTGCATACTAGCTCAGTTGAGTCCCGAAGTAAAAATGTAATTCCTGCACAGGCTTAAAATTAATTATATAATAAGTGAACCATTAACAGACAGACTACAGCACAGAAATAGGCTTGTGTGAGTTTGAATTTGATGTTGTGTGAGTTTTAATTTGATGAACCTATAAAGATGTCAAGTTATAACCCAATCTGCTCTTAGATATTCTGGCTAGAGCTCAAAATTCAAGTACTAAAAATACCCCTTGTATGCTTACATTCTAATGTGAATCCCACAGTATGTCGTCACAACTGACTTAAATTGTTTCTTTTGTCTTTTGCATTTTAATTTTATTTTTTAAATAATAACCGATAAGAAATTAGTGAATACAATGCTATAAATCTAATCTTAACAAATAATAACATTTTAGAAAACATCTAAAAATAGTATTTTAAATAAGGAGTTGCAATAAGAAATAAAAAGACTTTAAAAATTAATATACAAAACTGTTTTTATGCAAAATAATATGGATTGAATCATTAAAAGTTCATGAACAGTTATAAAAAAGAATTGACAAAATTCTCACGAAAAATTATGTTGATAAGGTTTGCTGTTTCACAATATTTTCCTAATTGAAATATAAAATATATAATAAAATTGATTTAAATTACAAAGACAATTAGAAATGTTTGAATAAATGAACGAGATAAAATGATTTGTAAAGTTTGACGAATGGTTGGAAATTGAAAATATAGAATTTAATATTTTCAAATCATTAGAATTAGTAATATATGGTGAGCTATAATATAAAACTATCACCCCATTGGTTCACATTATTTATTAAAAGCTTATCATTGAGGCATGTCACTTTGATTAAATATTGTAAATACTGTTTCTGATACCTAAATTAAAAAGTCATGTATTTATAAACACAAAAAATGTTGATAAACAATTATAATAAAACAGAAGAATATAAATTAATGGTCAAAAAGTAAAATATAAGAGACTAGTAAATCATGAAATAATGATTATTATTAAGGCTATTTTTGTATACATTTTTCTTCTTTTTTCCTTCTTTTTTTTCTATTAGTAATGTAACGTTATTTGCCACCCTACCATTTATTTCCCTATATTTTTCCCAATCTTTGTAAATAGTTTCCTATTTATTTTCGTTTGAAACATGCTGTGTCACCGGCGTGACAAATAATACTATTTACATCCATTTAAATAAATTAAAAGGACGGAATATAGAACGTCTAACACCGTTTTGAATAATTTAAATAATTAATTTTGACCTAAGGAAGAACACTTACCTTTTATTAAACATATTAATTTCCTTCCAATAGGTCTGTTGACTTCTCTTCTATTTATTTTGAATGTCAGCCATGATTTATTTCAACGCATGCGCAGATATGATGAACAAGTGAGTGGCGAGTCTCGTGATTGTAAAAGTAGTAAGAAAAAAAGAAAAAGAAGATGAGATGTAAATACCTCTAAAATAGCGCGCATTTCAATTTTGACACATTAAAATAAACATTTAATTCTTTTAAGCAACACTGACATATATTTAAATCTTGATATTAAATTTGTATTTTATTTTATATTCAGTTCATAGCCAACACTTTATCTTTTATTTTAATGTATTAGTTTTCTCTTTGGACTTGGTAGAAAATAGAACGTTTTTAAATTTGATTCTTAGAACATTATTTGAAGAGGATTAGGGTTCTTTCTTCCGGAGTGTCATTTTTAACATGGAGCCAAATCTGTATAGCTCCAAATTAAATTTAGTTTTCAAGTGGAACAACGGTTCGAAAGTAAAAGTGCAAGTACTCAAATGGAAAGTTAAGTGTCTGGAGACGAACTAGAGTGTTTATTTCTTCAAATTGTGGACAAAAAGGAAACAGACTTCAGACATTCTGTTTCAACATGGATGAATTCATTGGTGAGGTCCAGCCAAATCTTCAATTTTAAATATATTTTATTTCTCATTTTTTTTATCAAGCTACCAGGATTTATGCAAAAACTTTCAGAAAGGACTAAATACATTCAGACTCTATCTATTCCAGAGAATTGATTAATATTTTATTTTATGTAAAAATATTAATTCTATTGATTTCTTTTTCTTTTTCCTCAACAATACCATTTTTTTTTGTCTTACTCAAAACTATATATTATATAAAAGTTTAGCCTATATATATATTATTTTCTTTACTCTATTATTATATATATTAAAACTCCTAAATTTAATCCTGTTCAGAGATTGTTATTTTAATTGATTAACTTTGTTTAAGAATTTATATAATACCATATATTTTATTTTGTCATATTAGCATTATATTTATTCGGAATTCCATAGGTAGGATTGGGATGTAGTAAAAGGGAAACAATAATAATAATAATCCAAAAAATTTTCAATAATTGTATTTTTTTTATTGTAATCTAAATTAGTACATTTTGTTTTAATGATCCATTTTATTTAAATTGCTCGTGTTTTTTTTATTTATTTATTTTAAGTACTCTCAAGTTTTGTGGAGACTTACAGCACACCATTGTAACATTGACATTGTAATATCCAGGTAAACGTTCCCGAGCACACCCAGTGGTCTCGAGCATTTAGTCATCGTGCCTTTATCTAAGTTAGTCGAGCTAAAGTTTATTTGTATTTTTTTTATTATTATTCTTTCTCTAGTTTCTAGGAGTGGCGCCCAATACATAAATTTTTAATCATCTCGACGTACCTTTTTTTTGTTGTTGTTGATAAGACAAATATTACATTTTTATTAGAGTAACTACATCTTCAATTATCAAGCATTCTTCACCCTCTAATATTAGACAATGCCTTAGCCATTATTAATGAGAAAATTGGATCCATCCCAAGTAAATACCAAAACTTAAATTTTAAAAACTAGACACTATATCACAACACCAACAAACCAGACAACCAGCTTCTAATAAATAATTATAAATACCAATTCTATCCTAGATTTATCAATATTTATAAATTCATACTCAATGACACAAACAAAGAAATACTTCACAAGGGATACAAATTCAATTTAAAACAACCATCCATCAAACAAAAAATGCATTCTCTGATAATTGATAGCGGAGATGCCATTAACCAATTAACTTCAGATGGCAAAAACCAAACTAGACATTTAATAGCTACACATTTACAAAAACAGATCCACATTTTAAAATGAAAACTTAAATCAAATAATGTAATCATTGTAAATTCTGACAAAAGAAACACTATCATGCTTATTGATCAAGATGATTAAGTTTCAAAAAAACTTGATTTTATTCAAAAAATAATATTACTGAACTAAAGACTGATCCTATAAACTAATAAAAAAAACTTTTAAAAAAATCACCATTAATTATTGAACCCAAAGACCTTTTCAAATTTTTCAACATGAACCCCCAAGCTCAGACTATCAGACTACATATACATCACTACCCAAAATACATAAAACAGACATTCCAATCAGACCTCTTGTCAATTACCAAACTGCTTCAGCATACAAAAAAATAACTAAAATCTTGAATTCAATCTCCAATTACCTAATGAATAAAACGTCAAAACATTCAATACATTTAACTGAAAAACTCAAATCAATTTCCTTGAATAAGAATTCCATATTCTTGTTATTAGATATTTCCAACTCCTACACGAATGTGCCTGTTCATGAAACTATTTGTATTATAAAAGAAATACTCAATTATAATAATTTTTCCACTGAATATATCAATCAAATTTCTAAAATAATCCATATAATCATTAACCAAAACTACTTTCATTTCAATAATATATTCTACCTTCAAGGAGATGATCTAGCTGGGAGGGAGGGGGGTCACCTCTTTCATATTTAATGTCTGAAATATTTTTGCAAAAATATGACCCAATAATTTAAAACATATTAAATAACATCCTCAACAAATTATATTGGAAATATCTTGATGATATTTTTATTATTTACAAGAAAAACATTTACAATTCATTCCTCAACAATATTATCAACAAAATACATTCAAAATTATCTTGGCTTCACCATCACAATGCATTGCAATACAATCCAAACAAATACATTTACAAAATTTACAGAAAACCAACCCATACTGATGCTATAGTACCACTTCTCACAAACTAGCATCCATCTATAGTCTCATTCACAGACTTCTCCATATTCTACTGACTAAAACTATAAAATTGAATTAAATATAATAAAACAACTTGCCCTAAGCAATGGATATTCTCACTCAACAGTGTATAAAATTCTTCAAAAGCAAAAAGCAAAAATATCCAACAAATTATCAACCACTTTTTTCAATCTTTCTCAAAGCTCTGATCACAAACCTTCAAAATGGATAAAATTTAATTACACAGGTCCTGTAACAAATCTTATAGCAAATATTATCAAAAAACATAATCCAAAAATAGTTTTTTCAACTAACAACAATATAAAAAAAACATTAAAATAACAGCAACCAAATATAAAAATGACCAATTTAATAAATCTGGTATCTACAAACTAACTTTGAAATATAATAATATATATGTAGATCAAATGGGCGCCCTTTAAGGGTTTGTTATAAAGAACACAATACTGATTTCAAATGCAATAGAAATAAATCAAAATTCGCAGATCATTTAAAAAGATCCAACCCAAACCAACTAACAAATGTATGAAACTTCTTCACCAATCTCACAAAGATAAAATATTAAACACAGCAAAGATTTTTTTTATTCAAACAGCTTAGTTAAATAAGAAAAATTTAATCAACCAACAGTTACAATTTGAAAACAAAATTATTGTAAACACTATTAATTAGATACATAAAAATCCATAGTTTCTATATTTCCACCTACTCTTCCAAACTTCATTTTAAAATCTCCTTTTTCCTCTTCTTTCCACCCTTTCTTCCAGTGTCGAGAAGACATTGTATCTTTACTTTTTATCCTCCCCATTTGTTTCTTTCCATCCCCATTATTTATTTTCAATACTTTTCAAATCACTTCAGCACTCCACACCTACAACATTTTAGACCTTCTTGAACTCTACAGCCATTTCCAGTTATTTCTTACATCTTGCATGTGGTCACTCCCATTCAATTTAACAATCGTGATATAAACAGTAACATTTTTGCTTCAGAAACATGTAAAATTGACTGTTCAAGTTTATATTTATAATTTATATTAATCTAATTCTATCAACATGTTTAATATTCCAATTTCATTACTATTTTATTTCACTTAACTTATATATTTAATCTTCATTTATTTTGTCTTTTAGTATTCCTGAAGCTGGTATTTAAATACTGAAACATGTTGAATTAAATTCATTCAACAGCTGGTCTTCAACCAACATTGACAACAAGGATCAAGGGATTACGACTCAAATAATACATTGAATTTACACACCACCTTACATCAAATTAAGAAAATAAACCCTGATTCTAAAAACTTTATATTTTTTGATTAGCTATTCTTTCAATTTTATTCCTTGACTTAAACATTTATATATTTGTATTTTTATGACTTTTTATCAACATTTATTGTTTATATAGAATGATGTTTATATTTACATGTAACTTTCAATATGCCATTTGCTTCTGGTTTTGACATGTCTTAATGCTACACTTTTAACTTGTGTAAAGTGTACCAATAAGTTAACTATTTCCATTATAATTGATCATTTATTGTCTAGTCACAAGTTCTTCATAAATACATTTAAAGTTTTTACATATTATGTTGATCATTTTTATTTAAAAATCATTTTAGATTCTTAACATTTTCTCACTTGTCAGTTTTTATTGCACATTTGATCTTATGTTATTTAAATTTTAATGTTATTGAATGTCAAAATTGTTTTTTTATCTAAAATTCTAATTCAATTTTTACAAATAATATAATTATGTATTAATCATCATCATTATCATCAGCAGCAGCACTGCATCTCACTACTCGTTCGGGTTGTACGCACTTACGCTAATGTGTAATGGTAGGGTGATTTTGAGATGAAATGGAGGAACTACAGTTTAACGTGGAATCCGAACCACGGTGGAGGCCTGACATTCCTCACATTCACAAGTTATGAATAATACACGTCTTGTTAGAGGGAAGGAAGGGTTTGGAAATCAGATAAAGCTGTGCCGGGACTGAGGATTGAACCCTGGACCCCCAGCACAGAAGTCTGACACCTTACCCCTAGACCACCAGGTCACTTGAATTTTTACAAAAGATCTTAACACTAGTTAATTTTCTACTTTAATCTGTTTTGCAAAATCTTTTTATAAATTGTTAGTGAATTTTCAAGTCTTATTAATTTTGTATTGTGATGCTCCCTACTTAAATTATTATATTAGAATGTTTTCTAAAATGTTAGTAATAAACTCCATATAATGAGCCTGCAAACGAGCATCTGCTACCATTAGCAATGATAATGCTAACATTTGCAGATAGAGGGTGTCATATCGTCAGCAGTTTTTTAGACTGGAGTTGCTATTTCTTTATTCAATTAGCTCATTTGTCCTCTAGGGGCTGAGTTGACGCATTACACAAATGATTTTAATTAATTTTATTTAAAGGTATATCAAACACAAATGATGTACTTGTATCACTTATTATTTCAACTGTTCCAAGCAGTAGTTTTTCTCCCTGTGCTATTAGCAGCTTATTGCAGTTGCCTTTCAACCAAACCAGCACTAGTACTTGCATTCAGCAATAATAATTATCTCCTTTGTTCAAAATAAAACATAAAGAGCCTACAGAAGAAGGGGACTGATGTACCCCAAAAATGACACAATTATGTGTTTTAATTGTGAACTTTGAGGTCTACAATTTTCTGGTAAGTGTGTAGACCTTACCCTTCTGTACTACTTTCAATGTGTCTTAAAGTATGCTATTGATATACATGCTTCATACTCTTACAAGTACTAATCACGCTAGTGATTGATTTTAATCCCTAAAATAAAATGCTATAGCTAGAGATAACAACCAATAATGGCACTAAACACATTTGCATGTTAACTATGTCAATATGAACTACATAAATTAGTATTTGTCCATTGGATACTTCATTTTGTTGACTTGTATGAAATATATTTTGTAAACATAATAGGTACGTAAACTAAAATGTCATATTTGTTTGCTTTGACACTGTAGGTATGCTTGAAATGGTTACAAACGCCGAGACCTTGAGGAAAATC
Organism: Timema podura; assembly: GCA_033556935.1. Classification (NCBI taxonomy): domain Eukaryota; kingdom Metazoa; phylum Arthropoda; class Insecta; order Phasmatodea; family Timematidae; genus Timema; species Timema podura. The sequence goes on from JAVRXN010000011.1 coordinate 12,517,606, forward strand.
CAAGTGGAGTTGGGGTTGACTGGTTCATTCAAAGACAGACCTATTGCCGAGTGGTTGGCGAAACACAATCCCTCCACGTTTGAGTATGAGAGAGCTGTGGAAAACTTCACAGGTACAGATCTGCAATTTGTAAATAGAATCAATAATGGATTTAGGGTGTTATCAAGTAATTTTAATAAACATGGATTTTTCATTTGTTTTTGTTAACATTATTTTGTTATATAAAGTGATGTGTCCTTTAAATCCTTGAATTTCTTTAATCCTGAAAAATATTGTGTATATAAATAGACTATATTTAATATTTGTATTTATACATAGATTTTTAGATGTAACGTTAGGGTAGACTCTGAGACCAAGTCTCATCAAACCTTTGTTTGGACAGTTATAAAAAAAATACCAAGGGCTTATTTACTTTTGTGATAACAATTTTTTTTTATCATCGCGTCTTACTACACGTTTGGGTTATTCCCTATGTACTAGTTACACTAATGTGTTAAGAATTAGGAAGGCTTAATTTAGAGGAGATGCACCTGCCTCAATTTGTAACAAATAGTTTGTTTTTTCTAGTTGTCATTAATCCTTTCAGATTCTACTCCTTTATCCTTACTCCAGGGGTACTGCTATTAGCCTCTATAAGAGGATAGTCTCAACAAAGTTCTCAAATTGTATTTGTGTTTATCTGCGAGGTTAAAAAAATTAATAAATTGATATTATTCGTAATATTATTAGGGCTGGATGGGAATTACATTTTTATATCGGGATGGGATTAGGATGGCAAATGAGTCAAAATATCAGGATCGGGACGAGAACGGGAAACTATAAAAATGATGCATTAGATTAATTTTAGATTAAAAATATATCTATTACATTATTAAATTTAATACAAATTATATATCATAAAAACATAATATAAATAGGAGTGTGTAAATAGCATTTTATATTGAAACAAATAGCTAAATTTTGAACAAATAATGAATAATACAAAGCGAGTAATTAATTTTACTATATTATATTTATTAGTTAATCTCTTTTTAAAATGGTGTTTTATATTTAACTACCTAAATGAAGAGTGCAAAAAAAAAAGTACCCTTCTTAAATGTTCTCTATTTTAACACCTCTTAAAGGCTATCTAGGTTTGAAACTCCTTAAATATTCTAATGTTATTAAATCCCCTAAATGTTCTCTAGGTTTGAAACACCTTAAATGTTTTAAGGTCTAAAAACCATTTAAGATTATCTAAGTTTTAAACCCCTTGAATATTATTTTGGTATGAAACCACTTGAAACTCCTCTTTGTTTAAAGCCCCTTTAATGTTCTCTAGAATTGACATCCCATAAAGGTTCTTTATTTAACACCCCTGTAATCTCTACTCTTTGCTGGTTGCTAACAACACAGGCTGATGCTCATAAATAGTTGACCTAGGCAAGATACTTCCTCCCCCCTGTTTCTATGCCCCAAAATATGGTAGAATATAATATAGCTCTGTCCTTCTCGAAATCTTTCAAGCTCTCTCTCTCTTGCTGAGCCCAACAAATAACTGTTGATATACAAAGCACATTGTCTCACTACAGGCAGTAAAATACACCCACCCACCACGGCCAAGTTTTCTACATAACAAAGAAGATAACTGTCTCCAATAGAGATTGAGCAAGTACTACCTGCTGAAACAATAAGTGGGCTATATTTCCCGCCGAACCCTTGCCCTTGCCAGGAAAGGGGCTTTTCCACTTGCAGGAATGGACAAATTCCCGACATTTTCCCGAGGGTTCAGGTCCTGGCCACCCCTAAATATTATGCAGATAGTTCGTGAATAATACTAAACTAAATATTGTCAACTTATAAATGCTAGTTTAGAAGTTGCCGATAGTTAGTTTTATTATTTTTACTTGATTACATGGATATATTCATTTATTATATGTATTTCGGTGGTCTTGGCAGACTGATGTGCAATAATACCTTCTGGCTCGGTGAGGAAAACAACGGGAAACTGCCTCATTCTTAATTTCCCTAGTACGCCTAGGCTTTACAGCTGCTGTTGGACCTGTTGAGGATCCAACCAACCTTCGGGTTGACTGCTCTACATACATATATTAAATAATTGTTTGAAAGTTTTAAATATTAACGTTTAAAAAATTCCTATTTTATCTAGTATGGTTTAAATTAGAAGGGATAGCCAGCACACTTACCTTGGTGATACTGGAGTAGAAATGGTTTAGATGGAACACTAAAAAACACACAAACACATTTTAGTTTTTTAGTGTTTTTTAGTGTTCTATCCAAACAATTTCTAATCCAGTATCACCAAGGTAAGTGTGCTAGCTATTACTCCTAATTTAAACCATGATTTAGCCTAGTGCTTTATTCCAAATAACCTTAATCCTTTTTCTAGTAGAAAGTTTTTTTCCTTGTGATATTTCAAGAAAAGTAATATTATGTATTTACAAATTTTACTTTCAGCATCATGTGCAGGCTACAGTGTTGCAACATATATATTGGGAATATGTGATAGGCATAATGACAATATTATGCTAAAAACATCTGGTCATCTGTTTCATATTGACTTTGGAAAATTTCTGGGAGATGCTCAAATGTTTGGTAACTTCAAAAGGTAAGTTTTTTATTTATTTATCTTTTCAAGTATAATTTATTTTCACCTTTTGAAGAACATTTTGCTATTTATTGGAAGAAGATGCAGGTAAAAGGTATGTATCATTTACCTCTAAATGAAGTTTTGTTGCATCACTATTCATACAAACTGATACCGGCTATCTTCAAGGCATATAAGTACAATTGAATTGTTACAGCTACAATGCTACAATAGAATGAGCTTTTATATGCACCCAGGGGTTGACCTTAACATATGTTTATATATACCACTATTTATCAGTGCTAACTGCTAGCCATCTATTATTACATTCATTGGCATATGCAAGTGAAGTATTTATATCTTAATTTAAATGTGCACAAGCAGCCTCATAACACCCAGCATGATTATAGTACCGATAAATAATATTTTTAATACAGGCATTTGAGGGGCAAAAACATGATATTCTCATATATTTAAGTGGGATATTTTCACTATTTTAAACTTCTATAAAATCTTTAAATCCCCCTGTAAAAAAATAGAAAAATATTTGTTGATATTAACAATCCTAGAAATATCAACTGACTATAAAAACAACTTTTAGTTTAAGAGGTAAGCTATCAGAAATTCGTGCTAACACATTTTTTCACAAAATGAGCGTTCTATTTTCCCCCCAACCCTCTCATTTAATGTAGAGGATTTTTCAAAACATCAATTTCTACTGACATGGGCATTAAATTTAGAAAATATTCCTATACTCATGTAAATGAAAGACTTAACATTGGTTTTATTCACTTAACAAATGTTGTATGTTTGGTTGAAGAAATTGTATTTAAACAACACTTAGAAGCACAAAATAGGACACTTATTAAAAGTTTTATTTTAGTGTTTTTGCATCATTGATTGATGATTCAATTTTTCATAAACATCTTTTTTTACATCCATTACTGATTACAGCTTGTGGCCTGAGCCAATTTTTTTTTATTCAAGCCATATATTTTCCACTACCAGCTGGCTAGGCCTGTCGTAGCTTCATATGTATTATAATCTAACCTAAGACTAGAACAGGCACAACATTCAATCCCTGGCTGTTAATTTATCAATGTTAAAGGATAAACCCATATTTTCATCAATGGTCTTTTTTCGGCCATGCTGAGAATCGAACCTGGGACCCTTGGCTCAATAGGCAGACACGCCATCAACTGAGCTAAGGTGTCGGACTCCATCAAACATATCCATTTTTTAACGGCACTGTGGTTTTCTAGCTGAAGGTCATCTCTGTCTTGTGTTTGTTGACAATAAACATTGATTAAAGATATTGTTTGGGGACAGATTATTTTAATCCATCCCACTTTTGTGCATAATCATGCAAATTCATCTTTAAGACTAATAGCTACAACCTTTTTTTAATATCATATGAAAATTTTACCAAACAGCGTGTGGCAGTCAAAAAAGTCTTATTCATGCATATGTTTTAAGATTTGTACATTAGTATAAAAAATGTTTGTAAATAATGAATTGCGAACATCCCATCATTCTTCCAAAGCTTTTACCATATTGTCCATAACACAAATTATGTTCATAAACGAAAAAGTGGATCATTTAATTGTGCTATTTTTATAAAGTTGTGTCTCTTTCTTTCTTTAGCCAATTTTTTGATTTGTGTACTCTTTTCCCTGAAAAGTGTTCTTCATTTCCAAATTAATATCCTTGTCATTTTTATATTTAACTACTCAACACATCATTATAACTCACAAAAACTTTCTTAATATATTTGTATTATATTTGAAAGAAAGTACAGGAAAGGTGGATAGAAACATATAAAAGGGAAAAACACAATATGGCTTTTAGAATGAAAAGAAGAACACGTGTAGTTCACACTTTACATTGTTGCCATTGGACAAAGATGTAATCCTTGCCTCTTAAAGAAAATCGATCGTCCCCGCCCAATCCCCCGACCTAGATTTGATTCTAATATATTATAATCCTAACTATTATAAATGCGAATGTGAGTTTGTTTGTTTGTTTGTTACGCTTTCACACCTAAACTACTCGACCGATCATCATGAAATTTCGCATACACGTTTTCATGGGTACAGAAAAGGACATAGGGTACCTTTCATCCAGAAAAAATGCGAATGTGAGTTTGTTTGTTTGTTTGTTTGTTTGTTTGGTTGTTTGTTATGCTTTCACGCCTAAACTACTTGACCGATCATCATGAAATTTCGCATACATGTTGTCATGGGTACAGAAAAGGACATAGGGTACCTTTCATCCAGAAAAAAAGTACTGTTCCTGAGGGATATAAAAAACTAACTTTTAGACGGTCGTTCGGCATTACAACTCGGCCTACTGATATGAATAAATTAATTGCAACATAATGCCTAGAGTACAGAAAAAGGGACCTGCGGTATCCCCTTTATAATGACGTAGATTCAGGACATTACGCAGAGACACTATTGAAAATTGTCGATGGACGTTTGGACACCGATGCTGAAGGTTGTATTTTACTTACAGGGGAATTCTGTAATTTGGTGGAAAATGATGTGGAGCTCATTGCTAAAGTTTATCCAGACTTACAACTAAATTTAAATTGTGATCATTGGTTGTGTGCAAGAGCAATTCTTGCACCAAAAAATGAAATTGTTAACAAAATCAACACTGACATTTTGAAAGAGGTGCAGGGAGAAATAAAGGAGTATTTGTCAATAGATACAATCATGGACACAGAACAGAGCACTTCATATCCCGCTGAGTTTTTAAATTCTCTGGAGCTATCGGGTGTACCCTTGCATAAACTACAATTAAAATTAGGTGTACCAGTTATGCTTATGCGAAATTTAGATCAACCCCATTTATGTAATGGGACGAGCCTTCGAATTACACAATTAGGGCAAAATATAATCTGTGCCACCATTTTAACAGGTGTGGGAAAAGGGTAAAGTGTTATCATACCTCGAATCCCAATAATCCCCACTGACCTACCATTTCAATTCAAAAGACTCCAGTTTCCAATCAAACTTAGTTTTGCTATTACTATTAACAAAGCGCAAGGGCAAACATTGCAGGTAGCAGGGGTGCATTTGGAAATGCCATGATTTTCCCATGGCCAGCTATATGTAGCCTGTTCGCGTGTGTCCAATGCCCAGAATTTGTATGTATTTGCGCCAAATGGAAGGACATACAACACAGTATATAGGAGCGTCCTAAAATAATGATCTATTCTGTGCCCATGATTGCAACGGTCAAGAACAAGCGGAGTAAATAAGGGATGTTAATTAACTGTAAGTAAAATTTAAGATGGAGTAGAATCTTCCAATTCGTGGCAAGGCATAAGCTATGACTCTAATGACACACACTCCACTACTTCTTTTCTTCTCCTACACTTAATCCTGATTTATATTGTGTAGTTTGTTTTTTTCTTTATCTCTACCTCTATTGACTAACAACCTCAATATGTTCATCGTTTTTATTGTCATATTCCCTGTGTCAATCAACAACCTGAATTTATTGATAAAATCTACATTAACACGAGCGAAGCCACGGGCAAAGGCTAGTAATTAATATATTTGGAAATATTTGTTGATATTTTAGTTGTAAAATCTACATTACCAGCCTTTAATTTGTTCATGCTATTAGTCTAAAAATCTCTGTCAGAACAGTAATAATTTTTAAATTTGGTTATTATCCTCCAAAGTTTAAGGTGTATGTTTAAATTTTGCATTGAAAGCTTAGTTCTTGCATTGAATAAATTATATTGATAAATTAAATCAATTTAATATCACTAAATAATTTATTATATGTGACAAGGGAATAATGGCTGTATTAAACTAAACATTGAAAGGAGGATAGAAGGCTGAAGGCCTCAAAGTTCACATTTAAAACACATAATTATGTAATTTTCAGGGTATTCAGTCCCCTTCTTCATCAGAAGAGAGTAAAACACGGATTGACTTATGGCAGCATGGCTAGAGGTAGATAGATCATGGTCACTTAGATACAGTTGTTGCCTGTTCAAATGTATCTTGACTCTTGGTAGATGGATAGGATTTTTTTTTTATTTTTTTTTTTTTTGCCGGTGTGAGTAGGCCTGCTTGGAAGAAAATGAGAGAAGGTTATCTAAGTTGAGACCAGGGGGGGTGCCTGTATTTGGTAATATATTGGTGAGCAAGTTCCCATCTACGAAGCTGGGAAGCATAGCAACTATTGGGGAGGGCTCTTATAGCTCTAGTACTATAGCATGAGTCAAAATCTGAATTTTGTGTTTGGGTATGAAGTGCTACTGGTTTGACAGGGTTGTGGTTGGTATCAACACGGTGACCATTCATTTGTTGTCTGAGTGTTCCTGTGGTGAAGCCAATTTATTCAGAAATACAGTAGTTTCGTTGTAGCTGATGTATAAGATTTTCTGTGAAGCAGTCATTGTGGCCTTTCGTGGGGTATTACATTTGTGTGAGTCTGCTGTAGAATGAGGTGGAAGGTTGGTGAATTTTGCAGGTGCTGCATCTCGGTTTGTTGCAAGGGTATGAACCTGTGATCTGATGTTGTTTGTGGCTGGGTCGGGCAGTTCAAGGTGAACCAGAATGTTGTGGAGATTAGGGGGGCGTTTGAATGTGATTTTTGGAGCACTCTTGGTAGGATTTTATGTGAGAGGTGATGAGGTTAGGATATTGTAGCCTGTGTTTAGTAGAAATCTGAGTTTGTCTAGTCTTTCATAATATTGGGTGGTAAGAGGTATGTCAATGGAAGGTTGTTTCTCAATAGGCTCTTGATTGGATAGGGCTCTGTTTATTTGACTGTTGACTATGTGTTTTTGGTATCCTCGATATGTAAAAGCCTAAAGTCTCACTGAGTCTAACATTTATAAATAATTTTAAAAAAGGTCTAACAAACAATTGTCAAAAACACAAGTCTTTTAAATTCACCAAATGGGATCATTAATTGAACTAATATATATAGCAAATAAACTAATATAGAGATAATCGATTACTACTCATTCTTAATTTTGCATTTTTCTTAGTTTCCAAAACTTTGATTGAGTGTTGAGAATCGAAGTATCAAGAATCGTAATAATTATATCATTTATTTCGATACCAGTAAGAATCGAGGGTATAGTTATTGAAGAGTCGAGTGTTACATCCCTACTAAAAAGTAAAAGTTATAATATCTTTAAACATATTAAAACAATTTTGAAACATTTTACAGTGATATAATGTTAGTCATAAGGAGGAAAGTCGACCCGAAAGGAGAAATGGATCAGAAGTTTGAAATATGAAGAGTGTATAAAGAAAGATATGAAGATATAAGTTTATAACTTGGTCTCTCTCAAGGTTTAACCTAACTCTCTTTTAGGTTAGCTTCTTTTCCCATCATTAATACATCATTTACAGTGTTTCAACACTTTTTCATGTATTTACAAGCCATTTGGCAAATAATCATTTTACAATCAATTTAAAATCTTTAAATTAGAGTTGGGCCAAGTCCACTATTTTATTAATCTGAATCTTCATTTTGTTTTGAATCCTGAATCTTGAATTCCAATCAGAGTCCTGGAAAAAAAAATATTAACCTCAGAGGAAATATAAATATACTAGAGTGATAGAAAATACGAATAATTACAAAATGTTAAATTACAGGTCTAGGGTCTGGTGGTTGAGTTTTTCCTATAATTATTTTGATATTGAACCACCAACAGGCAGTATTACAGCTTTAAAACCATTTACAATTGAGAAATTTAAAAAAAACAGTTTTTGTGGGGGGGGGGGATTTAAGTCTTAAATCCTTGAATCTCGAATATCCCTAGGATTTGAGGGATTCAAGGGTCCCATCCCTACTCTAAATATATATAAATAATTGCAATATGCCACAGTTAGAAGGCAGGAACTGGAACACCAAATTTAGAAAACTACCTAACCTAAATATCTGCAAACATATTTGATAAACCAACGACCCGGTTCGGTGGCCGCATAGTCTAACATGCTACTCTCACAGTAGACTATACTGCTGATGACTGGGAGATCGAGGTTAGAATCTCGGTCGGGTGTACTGAGAGCGGTTTTCCCAAAATGTTTTTCCACTCTCCTTCCACATAAGTATGAATACACTTCCTTTAAATATAGCCTTCCTATTCCTTAAAACATTAACTTAATTAGTACATAAACCTATAACCCAAGCAGGTAGTAAGACGTTGTGCTAAAATTATTAAATTATTATTAGCCAACAAAACTAACATTGTGTAACTAACTAGTAGGGAACTTCAATAAATGATGTCAAAGCCACTAGATAAGTTCTATCAGTCGGGGATGTTTCATTCTACCAAGCTGGCTGCACTACCAACTTCCAATTGATTCTTGTACCTACTTCTCAACATGCACCTATAAAACCATGCGTTTTGACTAACTCTGTTCCAGAACAAACATATACATCTTCCAATTGTGTTAATTTTCAGCCACCATTCAAGAATTATGAATATTCATCTCTTTAGTCTCATCTTAATGCAATTGTATGGGGAGTTAATTTGGTTCCTTACTTTCTTTTAGGGATCGGACACCATTTGTGCTTACGTCCGACATGGCTTATGTCATCAACGGAGGGGACAAGCCGACGGCAAAATTTCACCATTTTGTGGATCTGTGCTGCCAAGCATTCAACATTGTTAGAAAACATGGCAACCTGTTGCTTAATCTGTTTTGTTTGGTGAGTGCAACTATTCCTTTAATTTAGTTTTATAAATTTTTTTAGTTAGTTCTAAAACTAGTTTATTCCCTTTTTTAACATTGTTTGATATTAACTGAGTTTGATTAAGATTGATAAAAACACAACTCTCTGTGGACATAATTATTAATAGAATTTACATTGATACCCCAACACATTTGGGTATTAAGATATATTTCTAAGACAACTGTTCACTATTTTACATTGATACCCCAACACATTTGGGTACTAAGATATATTTCTAAGATACCTGTTCAAAGTTCTATTGAATAGAGACAAAGCCCGCCCAGTGAGGAAAAATTAAATATTTATATTTGGATTTTAAAAATTATCACTTTTAAACTACATCATCCAAAGAGCATAATTTATCATATTTTCTTAATTGATCTCGAACCATAAATACAAGTTTTATACTTTGTAAGCAAAAGATAATTGACGCTAAACGGCAATATTAACTTAAGCATTGAAAAAGGGATAGAAGGGCAACCCCTACACACTTACCAGAAAACCTTAGGCCTCAAAGTTTGCAATTAAAACACAAAACATAATTATGTAATTTTCTGAGTACATCAGTCTCCTTTTTCTGCAAAAGAGAGTAAAACACAGGCTGGTTTATGACAGCATGGCTAGAGGTTGATCATGGTCTTTTTTAATATTTAAATGTCAAAAGAACAACATAAATATTAAAAATAGTAACTACATTCCTCTGATACTATATAATTTCTAAATATAAACTCTCTAATATATATCTCTTTAACCCTTTTGCTGCGTATTTAATTTTTACTTGTTATCTTCAGAAATGCTAATTATAGGTCAAAAATTCAAAATCTGAAAATTTGAATGATGATCATGATTATGATTAAATAATGTGATTTTCAACTAGTAATACATTTTAAATATGAAATTTAGCATTACGTTGTCTATAAATCACATAATAATATATATTTTATATTGATAAAATTTTATACGTCACATTATTTATGTCACATTTTATCCAAATGCGATGTTATTCTGCTATCAGAACCATTCTTTATTTTACTTGCAACCCACAGTAGTGTCAAACTAATTGCTGAATAAGGATTTTGCAGGCCTACTATGGGCCAATTGTAATAAAAAGAAAATTTTTGAAAATTAGGTTACATCAACACAACTTGAAGAATTTTATTCTACATTGGTGCTTTTCTCGCTGTAGTGTAGTCTTTAAAATCATATATTTTTCTTGGGCATGATTTCAAAATAGGAAATAGTTCAAGAACAAAAATAAAATAGCAATCCATTAATCCCTCAATAATGTTTTCCACCACATAAATATTGCACGTGTGCTACAAGTAATTAAATGCGGAAGTAAACAAGTGGTACTACTGTTACGATTTAGCAGCCGGTAACTGACCGTTTCTCGAAATTAAAAACCAGGTGTCAGAGGCGCACGTGCATGCTAGTATGAAAAATTCAGCGTTCTAGCACTCTTGTGGCTATTTCCGACTGTTGCAGCAAGGGTAGATAAAGTTTACACGTCGTGGGGTGAAGTCGATTTCCGCAGTCAATGGCTATAATGCTGAGATCGGATATATCTGATTAACGCAGCAAAAGGGTTAAGGAAAACCTCTTTTCACTTTATTAGGTAATTGTATTATATTTGGAAGAAGATATAGGAAAGGTGCATAGAAGGGGACGAACACAATATGGCTTTTACAATGAAAAGAAAAACACAGTTCACACTTTACATTGCTGCCATTGGACAAAGAGGTAGTGGATTGTCACCGCCCAATCCCCCAACTTAGGTTTTATTCTATTGGAACTCATCAGGGAGGAGTGTGAAACGCGCAACGCAACCTCCTAAAAGAGGAAACCAAAAAAACACAAAAGGGAGAAAATGTGAAATTGTAAAGAATGATGAGGACACATAGATAGGAACAAGTAAAAGGTATAACATAAAGGACAAACACAGGAAAAGGACATTGGATGCGAATATATGATATATCTCTCTTTAACTAGTACATAATATGTGTATAACTCGAACGAGTTGTAAGCCAAATAACTATCAGATACTCTTATTCCTACTGTGTTTCTACTCTAGTAACTGTTATAACTGTTTGTCATTCCTACTTTGTTTCTACTATAGTAACTGTTATAACTGTCATTCCTACTTTGTTTCTACTATAGTCACTGTTATAACTGTCATTCCTACTGGGTTTCTACTATAGTCACTGTTATAACTGTCATTCCTACTGGGTTTCTACTATAGTCACTGTTATAACTGTCATTCCTACTGGGTTTTTACTAATTCTCACCAGGTTTTATCACAAGATCCCCTTGGTCCTTACTTTGTTTCCAGATGGTTGGTTCAGGTATTCCGGGCGTGACGATGGAGTCTGTCAACTATGTACAACAAGCATTATCCCCGGAGTTGTCGAACCCAGAAGCAGCAGCCATGTTTGCCAGAATGATTGAGGGCTCTCTGAAGTCATGGTTCACCCAATTTAACTTCTTCCTTCACAATCTGGCCCAGCTGAGGTTCACTGGTGACCACAACGATGGGGAACTACTAAGCTTCATCCCACGCACTTACACGTAAAAACAACATGCTGAACATCCTGTAGCTATTAAAACAGTCACAGGGGAGATATAATCATGGGAACTTGCAAGGACATTATTGCCATTAGGATTCATAAACCACTCTCTCAGTTATGAAATAAATTTTGTGATTTGGGAGTATTTATTAATTATGTATTGCAAATGTATTTCAGATTGTGTTGGAGAAACAGAGTAGATACTAAGTTTAAAATAATGGTATATAATATTATTATGTATTTAATATATATTTTATATATATGTGGTAAACTGTGCCCAGGGCTCCATGTTGTGAAACGTTCAAATAGTGAGTCGTTAGCAGATTATTCATTAATCATTCATAATCTCAAAAATGCCTAGTTTTTAAACGTCTGGGAGCTACAAAACTTGATGTCACACTAGGGACTAGCGAGAGGATTCCACTTGCCAACTAAACATCTTGCGAGACAGGACTTGTGTATTGAGTAGAGGAACATAAAACAAGATGGACCCGCCTTTACCTCTTCAGGTGCAGCTTTCTGAGAAAGATTGTTTATAGAAAAAAAGCACCATTCTACAAAATATATAAACCAAAGAAAACTATCTTTGCTCAGGATGCAAAACAGTCGTTCAGTAAAACCCCTTTTGGTTTTGTGAAGGCAAAAGACACTGACTTAATTTAACAAATAAAGTGTCCATCATCTTTGCTTTGTCGGTAAAGTGGATTTCTACTAATCTCAAGGTCATGGGCTCAACTCTCAGTACCTTAAGCTTTTTTCAAAATTTAATCTTGTTGGAACATTAACCTTTCAACTAAGAAATAGTATTCATTTAAGGTGGTTTAGATTTTAAAATCTTTTTCATTAAACTTACTTGGTATTTGAGCCTATGTAAACTCCCCTAATATACTTATTCATTTTTAAAATAACTAATAAGCTAAATTAAAAGTTGTATATTAACTTTAAAATAATGTATGTAGATGATTATTTTAATAAAATATTAATTTGTTTAAGAATATAAAAATATGCTTATTTAAAAACATATTTTAAGTAAGTTAACTATTATTAAAATAGTGAACTCTTACAAGCCTAACAATAATATTTATTTATTTTTTAAATTGTGACATAAAAGATAAAACTGCATTGATAATTAAATAAAATTGACAAGTATTTTTTATGCAGAACATATTTTAAAGTTACCGAGGATTTATTTCATTTCTCAAACTTTGAAGACAGTCGCGATCATCTAGCTACAGAAACTTGAGTTTGAATGTTAACATTTAGTTAATACTTTTATAATCTCCGTATTTTTTGAAACAATCAACCAAATCACAAGCAAATGGAAGATTTAATACTAATAAAAATAGCCAAATAATTTTGTGCAATGGTCTAAATAAATAAAGGTGTTTTCTTTTGCTTACATATTTTGTACGGTGGTACGTTTCAATGCCACTGCCTCAAATCTTTGAAACGTCACTAATTTCACAGTGCTCCCAGATTGAAAAACGTTGCTTGCAAGTAACCAACATTCCACAACCTACCAACACACAGTGCAACAAAAACATTTCAAAACTAGCATTATTCTATGTCAGCCTGCAGCTTGCTATATCTTGGCTGCAACTTAGATCGCTAGCAAGTAGGGATGGACGGGAACTACTTTTTATATCGATACGGGAACAGGACGGGAAATGAGTCAAAATATCAAGACTCGGGACGGGCGGGAACGGGAAATTTTAGAATTACTCTTTATAATAGGTTTAGATTAAAAACATATTGATTTCTAAACTAATATAGTAAGACTTTTAAACATTATAATATTATTAAAACCTGCTTCGGTGGCAGCATAATCTAAGGTATCACTCTCGCAATAGATTAGACTGTCGATGAGGGAAAGATAGTAGTTCGATCCCGGCTGGGGGTACTAAGGGTGGTTTTCCCTAAATAGTTTCCCACTTTTCACGCAAATGTGGGTACACCACCTCTAAATTCAATCTTTCTCATTCTTAACACACTAGTCACTAGTAAATAGGCGTATAGGCCTAACTGGAATGGGTTATAAGACGCGGTCCTAAAAAAACATTATCAAAGGTGATAAAAATATTTAAAAAAACAATAAAATAGAGGTTTGCGAATATAATTTTTTATCAAATCAAATAACAAAATTGGGAATTGATATCAAATAGTACAAATCACATAGCTAATTTTATTAAATTTTTTATGGAAATTACTTTTGCTAGTTAATTTTGTTTGAAAATAGTGTTTTAGATTTATATGTTTGCAGAGCACAAAAAATACTACAAAACATAATGTTTGGCACCTCTTCAATGTGCTCTAAGTGTGAAACTGCAAACTATTATTTAGGTTTGAAACCTCTTAAAAGTTACTTAGGTTTATTAAAACCCTTAAATGTTATCTAGGTGTAATAGTCCTTAAATGTTCTCACTAGGTTTGACACCCCTTATACTCTCTACCTGGCTGGCTCGCCAACAACAGAGATGTTGATCCCTCATAAAGGGTTGACCTTGGCAAGATACTTCCTTTCCCCCTTCCTCTCATTTCCACACCCCAAAAGTTAGTAGAGTATATCTCTGTCCTTCTCTAAATCTTTGAAGCTCTTTCACTTACTGACAAATCCCTGTTGATAGACAGAGCACAATAAGTCACATGCCTCCCAACTTGTCTCTCTACAAGATGTGGTAAAATAACCCCCTTCCCATCCCAGCCACCAAGTTTGCTAAATAACAAAGAAGAAGAAGACAGTCTACAAAAGATATTAACAGTGATGAGTCAGTAGTAACTGCTAGAACATGGGCGCCGCCCTTTGTTTTGTTTCTTGGAGCACTATAATCTGTTTCCCGCCCGAAACTTTTCGGGAAAGGGTCATTCCCGCCCGACCAACGGGAATTGATAAATTCCCGATCTTTTCCTGAGGGTTCGGTTCACGTCCACCTGTACTAGCAAGTTTTCACGCATGTTTCAAAACTTGTGGCCCAGCTGTCTCATAAATTATTATAATTTACTATTTGATTTAGTCTAGTAATAAACAAATTATTGTTTTTGTAATAAGTGATTAACATTAAAAACAATACTATTGAGCATTGATATTATCCTTGTGATTGATGAACTTTACACATTTTACTACAAAAAAGTTCTTGCACAACATAACATTAGTTTGGGAAAGTGAGGGGTAATAGAGTAATGTCATCATCATCTGTGGTGCATAAGACTTGGAAAAAGCTTCTATGGGGCACTATTTAATTGCTCACGCTTATACCATTTCATGTATGTAAACTTTGTGAGTAAAAAGATCTTAGCTAAATAGCTATACAATAATTTTTGTAAGTATATGTGTCACTTGACAAATTAATGCCATATTATTTGGGGGTTTTTCTTGAGTATTTGAAATGTTTTTGGTCAATAACTACTGCTATTTGATCTGTTTTTTCTTATTGAAGGTGTGTTGATGAGTTCACTTACTAATATCACACATTATGTCATTCTTTAACAGTTTTAATTTCAAAATAATATTATAATATTTAAAATAATATCTTTTTAAGAAAAACCGTTTTTCACTTTATGAGGTAATTGTATTATATTTGTAAGAAGTTATAGGAAAGGTGGATAGAAACATATAAAAGGAACAAACACAATATGGTGTTTACAATGAAAAGAACACAGTTCACTTTACATTGCTACCATTGGAGAAAGAGGTAATGGGTGCATCTGGAAAAAAATCATTCATCACCACCCAATCCCCTGATCTAGGTTTCATTCTATCAGAAATTATATAGAGGTAGTGTGAAATGTGCAACGCTACTTCCTAAAAGAAGGAACCACTACCTCTTTGTCCAGTGGCAGCATTGTATAGTGTGAACTGTGTTCTTCTTTTCATTGTAAATGCCATATTGTGTTCATCCCCTTTTATACGTTTCCATCCACCTTTCCTATAACGTCTTCCAAATATAATAAAATAATAATATTTGGAGAATTTTCAAATTTTAAATTTTTCAAGTGGCCTAAATGATGTAAACTATGAAAGCATGTTTATCTCAGGTCATAATTAGTTAATTCTGTAGATTTGCTAATATCTGAAAAGGTAAATATATTGTTAATGATTGATTCAAGCTTTCTCTCTTTGTTGATGGTCAGAATGCAACAGGAGGGGCGTATCCGCAGCGTCAGTATCCATGGATATCAGAAGCGGTATGACCCAGAGAAGTATTATGTGTACATACTAAAAGTGGAGCGGGAGAATCAACCTGACCCAGTTTATTTGTTTCGTCTGTACAAGGAATTCTGTGAACTCCATCAAAAGCTTTGCATTCACTTCCCCTTGGCCAAGTGTTACAGGTTAGTCAATCTGTGGTGTATGTTTTCATCTAGAATAGATTATGATTAATTTGTTCTAATACGCAGTCATGCTCTGCTTTTTTTCATCTATACAGTTATAGCTCACACGGGGGACAGAAGTTATTTCCATTCTATCTTCATCATATGTCTTGTTTTTATCTTACCTCTTGTCTATATCCTTTAGTTTGTTTATAATGTGTATTCTGTCATTTTTCTACCATTTTGATAAACTCACTTTTCCCATGTACAATCAAATTTTCCTAGCTCAACTCTTCAAGTATTTAAGAAAAAAAATTGACACATGAAAGAAAGTTTTACTTGGAGAAAATTGTAGAAACTGTATTTGTAAAATTACAATATCTCTTTAAGGAAAACATCTTTTCACTATTTAAGGTACATTTTGTTGTGTTTAGAAAAAGGTACAGGAAAATGGATAGAAACATTTAAAAGGAAACGAACACAATAGGGCTCTTGAAAATAACACAGTTCACACTTTACATTGCTGCCACTGGACAAAGAGATAATGGCTCACTCTTGAAGAAAATCAATCATTACTGCCCATTCCCTCAACTTACGTTGCATTCCATTGAAACTCATCAGGAGGGGGTATCAAACCCACAACGAAATTCCTAAAAGAGGAAACCCAAAAACATGAAAGTGAGAAAAACAAAATTAGTAAAATAATGATAGCACACTTAGATAGGAACATGTCAAAGGAAAGAATAACATAAAGGACAAACACATCCTTGCTGTTTATATCTTCATCAGACGGTTTCTCACATAGCCTTATCACACTATTGTATTTTTAATTATTTTTTTTAAGTTGAAAATTGTTGCAAATTTCACATCAATCCAAAACTTATCAGCTTATCAAATACAGCCCAGGAAATTAATTTTAGATTTTTCCTTACTATAGCCCCCTTCCCTAATAGTTTCCACTAGTTAAATTATAGGGTAGAAGTTATTTATAACAGAAATGAAATAGTTCAATTTACATTTAATTCTAATTAAAGGTTCAGCTCACATTTGTTTCAAAATGACAATGCGAGTACACTTCCTCTGAATATAACCTTCCTAACGCCTAAAACCATTAGCGTCATTAGTACATAAGCGTATAATTTGAACAGTTAGTAAATACGATGCTAAAAATAAAATCAAGTTATGTGATATGGATCTGTTACTTTTTATATATATTATCAATACCTGTACAATAGCACTGATAATATAACGATAGTAAATAAAATCAACGTTGGCGGCAAAAAAATATTACTTTTTTATTATATTTTGGGGGGAGGAGAATGGGGTTGCCTCTGTACATGTTGTGGGTCTTGGGAAAGTCTTCCAACAGGAGATTATAAGTGAATATTTTAACATCAAGTTCTTTTTGAAGTAATTCAAAGTGTTTTAACCCTTTTGCTACATTAATCGGATACATCAGATCTCAGCATTATAGTCATTGACTGCGGAAATCGACTTCACCCCACGACATGTAAACTTTATCTACCTTTGCTGCAACAGTCGGAAATAGCCACAAGAGTGTTAGACCGCTGAATGTTTCATACTAGCATGCTTGTGCACCTCTGATATCTGGTGTAAGTTTTGAGAACTGTCAATTACCAGCTGCTAAATCATAACAATAGTAGCGCTTGTTTACTTCCACATTTCACCACTTGTAGCACACGTGCAATATATGTGGCTGAACACATTGTTGAGGGATTTATTAGTGTAGTATTTGTTATATTTACCCTGTTATTCTACTGTGTTAGTAACATTTAATTTATGATTGATGAATTCGTGCCATGTGAAGTGTAATAAATATAATATTTGGGTAGTATGGCAATTGAAAAATGCAATAATTCAATGAGTTTTAAAATTATTTTATTTCTTCTAATTGCTATTTTATTTTTGTTCTTTACCTGATTACTATTTTGAAACCATGCCTAACACAAATATATGATCTTATAGACTACACTGAGGAAAGCACCAATGTAGCACAACATTGTTCAAGTTGTGTTGATGTGACCTAATTTTCAAAAGTTTTCTTTTTATTACATAAGTCCTATATTAGGCCTGTCAAATACTCATTTAGCGATTGGTTTGACACTATTGTGGGTTGCTAGTAAAATAAAGAATGGTTCTGATAACAGAATAACATTGCATTTGGGTAAAATGTGACATAAATAATACGTGACATAGAGAATTTTATCGCTATTAAAGATATATTATTATGTATTTATAGACAACGTGGTGCTAAATTTCATATTTAAAATACATTACTAGTTGAAAATCACATTATTATTTAATCATAATCATGATCATCATGCAAATTTTTAGGTTTTGAATTTTTGACTTATAACTAGCATTTCTGAAGTTAAGAAGTAAAAATTAAATACGCAGCAGAAGGGTTATAAGTTAAAACATAATTGTGATGTTAGGTGGTATTAATTTGAGGATTTCAATAATAATCTACTATCCTAGGCAGTACTAAAGTTTGGCGGTTTGTTCAGCACACATTTTACAAGGCATTATAATATGGAATCATTTGTTCAAAGAGTCATAACCTAAGGAGAAACCTTTTAAAAATGGTGAAGAATGTGTTAACCCCTGCCCTAGTAAAACCAGGAATAATGGTAGAGTTACTCTCGAGTTTTAGTGGCCACTGTGTATTACTTCTTTAAATAAGGGCCGGTCTTATGACTACCAGATAAATATTGCTATCGAGAGGTTGAAGTTAGCCTCCAGATAAAGGTTATCAGCCACTTTAATATTCTACACGTATTATGAACTGAATTAGAATAAATATATTTTTATGCAAAAAACGCAAGGTTGGTTCTGTTTTTACTGATGCGCGCATGCGTACAACCTGGCTAGTAGCTACAACGCTCAACATTTGTTAAATAATGGCCGCTAAACAAGTGTGAGTAAACAGATGGCACCACGTGGGTGCAGAAGCTAGGTTGTCTTGCAAGTATTAATTTCGGTGTCTGCCAAATTGTGATCAATAGTTCGGTACAACGTTTACATAACTTCATTTATTTTACTCACATTTAAATAATTTGTTCTTATATAACTATAACTCTACAAATAGTGTGTCAGTTCTTATAAAAGTGTGAATTAAATGCTCTAATTTTATAAGCATATAACCTGAATGCGGTGCTAAGTATGATTATTATAACTTTAAATATAGTTAGAACCTAAGCCTGTGCCTACTAAACACGTGATCAAGATTTTAACCTAAAAACAGAGTCTGATAGGCTAAACTCCATGGAAAAAAAGCATCACTATGGAAGCGCCCATTTTAACTTTCAGATAAAAGTTATCAGGTCCTGGTAAAAATGTGATGAATAAATTCATTTTATTTGCCAGATAAATGCTATCTGGCAGTCATAAGATGCACTTTTAACTTATCGACCAGATAAAGATACTTATTGGCCTGATTAATATTTATCCAGGAGTCATGAAATTTTTGTTGTAATGGTATTTTGGGGCAAATTAGGTTTTAGTTCTGTCCCACTTGACCCAGTGTATGGCAAGCTAGGTTGTAATTTTGTCTCGGTGAACATTAACCTGGAATAGGTGGAAGTAAGGGGAGTTATTGCACATAGGAACAGAACGGACTAGTGACATTGCAGTCAACTGGGAAGCACGTTATGGATATAAGTCAAGGTCAAAGTTGTTGAGGGAGAAGGAAGGTGTAAGTGTATCTTCCTCCATTCTAAACACTGTCTCTCAAGTTAAAACGATAATCTCTTTATTTTTATCTGATAAAACAAAAGAGTGGAAAACTTCTCCTTGTTTCTTTGACGAAGGCTTGCAGGTAAAGGTAAAAATCACACTCAACCCTCTCAATACTCGGCACAGTCAAAACCAGACCTTTCACAACAAAAACATTTCAAATCAATACTTGCAGTACTTTATCTATTAAATGGTCAATACAAAAATAAACAGCTAGAGTCAGGTTGAGATACTTAATTAACTTTCGAGCGGGTGCGCTGGCCTGTAAAGTACCCCAATTTTATATTTGTCTGTATGGTAACACTGTCAGGTGCCTGATAGGCGTGCCACTCTCTCTAGTCCTACACTGTGGTGACCTTGACTGTCTACTGGTCTAGTTATAGTTTTGATTCAGTGAATCAACGAGAGAGATAGTTAGCTTTGTTTAATTTTAAAATGGTGGTTAAATATAATCTAATTTAAACAAGACTTAAATAACCAAAACATATCTTTTGGAAATATCTTGCATTGATGAACCCTGGATAGCAGAAATTTCAAAAATAAACCTCACTGAAACAAAAAGAAACATTTCCTGTAATAAAAGTAATAGTTATCAGATTACACTTGTCACAAAATATGTTCCACTTGACAACATAGAATAACCAAATACACTTTTAGTACTCACTGACAATTCATTATACATGTCATATTGTTACAGTCAGTGTAATCTAAAGCTTTATATTTGATAAACTTATATCACTATTTTGAACAAATCAAATTATTGATCTATCACTTTTACACAATCAACAACTAAGATTGATAGCAACTATAAGATGGATTATAATAATTATAATAACTTTAGTGTAAAAATGTGGCAGATTGATTTCCTTGTTTCCTGCACTAGAATTTCTGGTTACATAATCTAATGCATCAGGCTTGCAATAGACTGGGTTGCCGGTGAAAGAAGGTCTAGGTTCGAATCTCGGCCGGGCGCATTGAGGCCAATTTTTCACATTTGATCTATCACTGGTTTCCTCCATTATATATGCACTAATGTGACTGCACTTCCTCTAAACTTCCCTCTTTATTGCATTTCCTTTAGTTAAATCATTATAAACCATGCTGTTAAACATGATAACAAAATAAGTAACTTATTTCCCAAGACTACTCAAATAGAAACAAGTTGAAGAGCATGTTTGGCCCGTTGTAGGCTAGATACATTTTACTTATATAATATTAGGAAGACAAAGGAAACAATATTATTTTATTATTATTAATCAATTTTTAACAAAACATAAATTCTAGCCAAAAAGGAGCCTTTAAATAATTTGAAATGCCCATGTTCCTGATTGTGTGTCATTACAAGCACTGCTGGCAGGAAATGTTAATTGCCTGATACCTAAATTACATACAAAATAAACACTTTAGCTACTAGATAGCAAAAAACAATAGCTCTACATTGTAGAGATATAAACAAATTCAAGTAGAAATTTCTTAAAACACTTTTTGATAACTGTTCACATCAAAAATACACACTAGCATTATGAGTTTAAACTCTCAGAGATGTCAAATTAAAACAACTTGGTTTTTTCAACAATGTTGATTAATAAAATATCTACTACACAAAATAAAGTCCATACATTCCTAACCCTTAATTCACATGCTCATGACAGACTATTCAATAAACATTCCATCACATTCATATTATTATTATCAATGTTTTTTATTTGTATGCTATCATACCACTACACAAAAAACAGATTTTCATTTTGGACACTAAAAAAGTTTTTAATCAAATTGTAATTTACCAAATACTCCTCAATTTTACTGCTTCTTATAGATGCATTATCCATGTCAGTAGTATTTAACTATTTTTTTTTAAAATAACTTTCGTAAAATTGTATATGATTTCTTTGAAGATTACGTTTCTCTAATTTGATGGAAAAGACTTATACACTTTAATATTGCAACAAATTTATCTTTTCTTGGAGTATAAAGCTTTAATTTGCAGATGAATACTTTCTGGGCTAAAAGAGAAGGAACGTCTTTATGGCAAAAAATGTGTGCGGGCTTGGACTCACAAATTAAAAAAAAAAAGTTGGAATTTTTTTAAACTGAGCTTTATAAATTAACCTTACATTTTTTTAATTGTAAGCTATAAAATTGAAATATTTTGATATTTTAACGTCAAATTTCAGGACCAAAATTTATAAATAGACCTACAAATTTATTGTATCACACAAAATATAAAAAATAGCATTATTTTGCAAATTATGGAAACATTCTTTAGTAAGTTTCTCTTATTTTTTGTAACTATATGTCACTTAAAATGTGTTTTTTATAAAGGTTCTTAGTTATTTTATTGCCAGTCAATTAAAATTTTTATCAACGGTAACTCCTATAAGTGTGTTTATTTCAAAAACAAAATTAAATTTCAAGTGAGTTTGACTGCACAGCTTTTCTAAAACTCTTTGAACTCTGACACACATTATTTGTGATTTTTTCCTTCAGTTTCATTGAGATTATTTTTTTATGGTGTTTAATTAAGTACTATAAATAGCATAGTGAAATCTTGTTTTTTTTTAATAATCTCCTATCATATTTCATTCTTCTCCCAAGCTACCAAGTACTGTCACATATCTGTTAGCAATTATTATTCTTATCTTATATATAGTTCAAAATATTCACATCCTAATCTCTAGTTTTTAAGAATACAATTATTCATTTTATCTCGGTGACATAAGTCTAACTCTCTTATATTGCTATTTTACCAACACGTATTCACACACCCTTGTCCCTGACACGATTTATTTGCAATGCAATACTACCAAAAAACAAAACTGCCAATTCACTATTTTAATATTCCATTTTACCCTCTTGTGCCTTATGGCTCTCACATAATTCAATAGGTATGTACAATATCTTAGGGTTTGTTCATGATTCTGACTCGTCCATATCAAAGTTTATAAATGTAGAACTTCCTCCCTTTTGAGTGGTTAAAGTACTCCCATCTCTTGTTGGTGGAGGTGGAGCATTATTAGATTTGAGCCGAGCTTTGACTGGTCCCCTGATGTTGACGTTTGGAGGAGACACGCTTCTAGCCATAGCCACAGGGGTGGGGCTTTCTGGATGGGAACCTTTAGTTTCGTGTATCATCTTCCTATTTGTTTTTATCTTGGGAGGGACTTCTCTACCTTTAGGGGGTTCATTGTTAGTGTTGAATATTGGTTCAGGGTCATTGTCTTCTAAGAAATAGAGTGATTCATCGGCCATGCTGCGGTTTACTGCTGATTGAGCTTGAGACGGCTCCATCGCTGATGTGGCTGCAGGATGAAGTTTCATGGGCTGGGGTGTTTGTTCAGGTCGAGAGTAAAGATTTGATTCGTTTTTATTTGGTGGTTGTGAATTTTTAGATGAAGTTTGTGCAAGATTAGTCATGGATTTTGAATGAATATTTGACTGTAACTGGGTTGGTCTGTTTGTTTTAGTGAGGTCATCAATACTTTGTGAATTGGCAAGCTGTGCTCTTGAGTTATTTGTTTGAGGTGTGGTAGGGCTGGTTTGTGAGGAGTAGGAGTCAAACATAGTTGTTATCGGCCTGTAAGAGCCACCGATTGGAGTGAAACCATCCTTGGCTTGTTGGTGAGATCCAGAGGAGGAGGATGAGAAGTTCATACGGGCTCTAAACCATCGCAGCTTTAGCCCCATGATGGCAAGTAGAGACGTGAGGGAGAGCAAAGTGGCTGCCATGATTAGAGTCTCTCCTCTCTCCTCTTCTCTTGACTCCATGCCTGCTGAGACATCAATTAGAGTATTTTAGTGTTACCAACATTTACAAACTAAATATCAGACACATCTAGGATAGTTTGCTGGTCAGGAGAAACTCAGGGCTTGCATCGTCAGTGAATATGCTTTGAGTTTTTTGTTTGTTTATTTATTTCTCAACTTTCCTTTACTCAAACGTGGATACATTTAATATAAATTTTACCTTCCTCAGCTCTAGCCCAACAGCATAATTTAAACGTGTATGGTATTATCTGCTGGGAGTTGACGAAACATACAAGCATGATTTTGGTTATTTTTCAGATAAAATATTAAAGTAGTTATGAATAAGAGTAAACAGGACAGCATTTTACAAAGTTTGAGATTGTTAGCACAGATATATGTGTGTATGTGCATGTGTGTGTGACATAAATCTCTCATAGCCCAGTTTGTGGAAAGATCAGCCAGTATTACTGTGCCGTTGTCTGGGGGACACCTGAATATACTAATCGTACATACTTTCCATGGAGGCTCTTTCCATGTCCTGATGAGATGAGGTGATGGTGATAGTGAGTATGAGGGTGTGGAACCAGTGGAAACTCCTAAACCTAATTTGAGCTTAATTAACCAAACTCCTGTGACTGTTGGGATAGTTCCTCTTTCGGGGAAATTACCCATGGTACCGGCCGGGAAAATGTTTGTTGGTGCCAGAGACCAATCAATTTGTCATTAGAGTGTCAACATAAACTCCATAGTGTGAGCCCGCAAGTGATCTATACCGACCGAATGGCTGTCAATGTTAGTGATGAAAGTGCCAACATTTGTGGATAGAGGTTGTCATGTGGTGAGCACAGCGATCCCTTCGGCCAATAATCTCAGTTTTCTAAACTGGAGCTGCTACTTATTTATTCAAGTAGCTCCTCATTTTCTTAACAACGCTGAGTTGACCCCGTTCATTGCTTCACAGATACATTTTGGAAGTGCCGGGGATTGAACCTGGGACCTTTGGATCTGTAGCCAGGAACTCTGACCCCAGAATCACAAAGGCGGTCCATTATATTATAACATATAACTTATCCCTGAAGTAAACATAATTTTAGTTTATACATACGTGTTATAACTACACTTTGGGTGAACAAATAAATGAGCAATTCATTTAAATCTTGCTCTCAATTATCTGTAGTTTGTGTCATTTTAACATTTTAGAAAACATTCTAAAGTTGAAAGTAAGGACTAGTTATAATGAAAGTTAAGACTTAGATAAATTGCTCTAGAAAATTATAAAATTAATCAATAAAGCAGGCAGTTAATTAAGTGGTTAATGTATTACATGAAATTGACAAGCACTAAAATGTACAATTTTAATAAAATTTTCATAGAGAAACATAGTGTATGATATGAACAATTAGATAAAATTATAATGCATCATCGACTAAAAATATAATGCTCAAATGAGTTGATGAATAGTCTTAAAACATAAATTGATACATTAAAATATTAACACAAAAAATATAATATACAATATAACGTTATATGAACAATGTTCTTAAGTCCAGATTTGTTTTAAAATTAAAGAAAAAAAAATTAAGTTAACATCTGCTTAACTGATTTAGAAAATTAGTTGAAGTATTTATGTGATGTAGAATGAGTTAAGTCTTATTTGTGTCTGTGACCCATTACTCCTTTTTGACATCCAGCACTGGAAAAAGTCTGGATTACTTCATTCCGACATGTTTCAGTACGATGGTACCATAATCATGGATATTATATTGTTGTGAAAAACATGATGTGTTGTTACAACAGTTAGATGTTAGAATTAACTACTAACATCTACAACAACAAAAATCAAAATAATTTGCAGATTTTGTGTGATCAAAAGTAACAAAAGATGAATAGCCTAATGACCAGTGAAAGTTATTTTAACAAGGGATACACACTCTGGGGAAGTCCAAAAGAAAAACCCGCTTCAATTGCCGCATGGTCTAAGGCACTACTCTCACATTAGGCTAGACTGCCAAAGACAGGGAGAATGAGGTTCGATCCCGGTTGAGTGTAATGAGGGTGATTTTTTCTAAATGGTTTCCACTCTTCCTCCATGCAAATGTTGACACACTTCCTCTAAGTTCAACCTTCCTACTAAGCCCTAACACATTAGTGTAATTAATACATACCCGAACAGGTAGCAGTGCTAAAAAAAACTGTTTTTTTACAAAAAGTAATTTCAAATTAATTGATATTAATTACCTCAAAACTCAAGTAAATAATGTTATCTTCTTCCAGTAAAATTTATTCAATGGAAGCAAGGAAAGCAACGCTTCCCTAAAATTAAAAAGGGAATATAGAAAATAATAGAAAACAAAGTATTAGAAAACTATCTAACAAGTATACTCTTAATAATAATTGAGTTGGCAGTCTCCTTTCTAGAGCAAACAGTTATTTCTCAGACTGACCGGCCAGTCAGCTGGTCACTCGTTTGTTTCCGTATCTGTCCGGCCCTCGTTTGGGAAAGGAAGCAGTGTTTCCTAGGCGAGTATTAGCGCAATATACTATTGTGATTGGTGTATAATCGTACGTTTAATACTGTTAAAATCTTATTTTTTGGGTTGTTTTTAGTGATATTATTGTTTATAGATATAATTATGGTCACTCTATTACAAAATAATGTATATATACCAATTACATTAAGTTTAGTTTTATTTTACAGAATATTGACGCTTGTTTGATCCTCCAAGGGAAGCAGTTTGTTTCTTTGCGTACTATAGTAGAATGACAAGTGTGCCAACAAGTCCAGCAGTGGAAGAGGAGGAGGGATACTGTGTCAAAATTCATAGAATTAATTTTAACCATATTTTTTTCATCCGGTCTTTTGACAAAAAAAGGAAAATAATTGAAACATGCAGAACCACTCCATCTTTAGGCAACCTCTCAACAACAAAATAGCTTTAACATTTCAATACTCAATTTTATGAAAGTGTTTATTAATTATCGGGGTGTTGGGTCATAGAAAATTATATAGTTGACATTACTATTTACTAACAATAATGGTGTTATAATAAATTTAGGGCATTGGTATTAATTATATTTGCAAAGGTCAAACTCATTTGCAGGCCACAACCCAAGAGAAAACTTCGGCAATCATAAATTGACCATTAATATTATTATTTTTATTTGAATTAAAATTACAATTATTATTTAAATATAGATGTATAATTAAATGATTGAGTAATATTTCTAAGATCACCAATTATTCTGTTTTATTCCATGCATATTTTGTGTCACCCCCCTTCCTTTCTTTCTCATAATACTTTTAACTATACAATGAAATCAAGGAAGGACCAGTGGGAGCTTCCAATTAAACTAGCACCCATCAGACCCCCTTTATTGTAGCCTTATTGCTTCCCTTTTGTCCAGAATTGACACATACGCCACTGCATTCTTCTATAGCAAAATTTATTTATTTTAAATGTATGTTGATATTTTGTGTTGTATTTAAAAATAACTGGGAAAGGTCTGATTATGAACTCACAATTTTTTTTTAACCCATGAAAAATATTGTTCGCAAATATTCATGTTTTCCAAAAACAAACCGTAAAGTTGATGTAAAATATATATATTTTTTAAATAGTAAAATGGTAAAAGGTACCAATTTAACACCACATCTCAGTACCTATTTGGGTCAAAGCCTATGTACTAATTACGCTAATGGATTAGGAACTAGGAAGACTATATTTTATATGAAGTGTACCCACATTTGTGTGAAGGGAGAGTGGAATACCATTTTGAAAAACCACCCTCAGTACACCCACCGAGATTCGAACCTCGACCTCCCCATCATCAGCAGTCTAGTCTACTGTTAAAGTAGGTCGTTAGAACTATACAGCCACCGAAGCGGCCAACATTTATGTTCATCATTGAACAGGGCCACCCTTAGCAGACATGGGGCCCTGTCTCAACCTCTCACACCCCCCATAATTAATTAAAATACTTAATTTTCGCTTAATGTTATTGCAAGTAGTTTGCAATGTTATACAATTTTTATCTGGATAAGGTTTATTCAGGAAATGCCTAAAAAGGTAAATATATGTCATGCTAGAAGCCGTGTTTTTTTATACATACATACATTCACATTAATTTCTACCCACTCTGTTTAATTTTATTTCCCAACAAACTTGATTCGTATAGAGGTACAAAGAAACTCTGTGTCAAATTTGAATTGAATCTAAAAAGGCATTCAAAAGCTATCATGAGAAATAACCAGCACATACGGACAAATGCAACTCGTTTCATTTGTCTAATAAACCAAGCCACGTTTTTGATGATATAATTTTTCCCTTTCATAGTCATCAAAATCAAAATTTCCCACCCTTAATATATTTCAAGTAATGGACAATTTTATAATATTAAACTTAATGAATATCTATGTGTTAAAATCTTCTTTTTTGGTTTGACAAACCATTTTATTATTTTATGTGTTGACAATACTCTATGTCACCGTCTTAAAATCTTAGCTTTGCTAACAGGTTTATATCCCTCTTCCGAGTATTGTGAGCACAACAAGTCACACCCAGATAACTGTTTTAGCGCAGTTATTTTTATCTTTCTCTCGATTTCTAAACACTGATGGAATATGCTGAAATCTCATGAAATTGGAAGATTCTAGAAGCCTTCTTGTCTAGCTTTAAACAAGGGAAACGAGCTCTTCCAACCTCACTTGGTCTGCATCCTCGCTGTAGCTAAAGTTTGCTGCGCACAGACATCCAAATTTCAAACTTTAAAGCTGCCGCCTATTAAAAACATTTCATTTCCGACTGTGATAATTTCTGTATAATCGAGTGTCATTCCATTTGGATAAATCAAACCTAGTTTATAGACCTGTGTTTCCACTGTAAAATAGACCTGATGTTTAAGTGTGTTTAAAACTACGGTTACACATAATTATTAATAACCCCATGGCGAACAACGTACAAACATGAAAAGAGAACCCTAGAAAAGTAACGTAACAATATTGATTTCCGGCATGAAGGTGTGAGGAGAAGGAAGTAACTCTTCACATTATTAAGTTTTTATTTGTTTTTACACCTTGACACCAATACAAGGAGCCTAAGATTCAAGCACGCAACCAAAGATTTCCCACTCCAACTGGTTTTTTCCCTATTGTCACCTTAGCAAGCATGTGGCTTCCCAAATTGCAAGGCTCTTTGTGGCCGCACAGTTTACACACCCCTGGAGGTGGTCCTGCCGCTGAGCCATTAATTCATATAGATAGGTTTCAGAATAGCTTGAATGCTTGATATCTCAGAAATGTGTTCCATACATAACAACAACCTAACTGTGGCTTACACCCATAGGAGACATTTTGAGTATTTTTCGTGAATAACTGAACATCACTAATGATCATTCCTACCTTGTAACATGTTTAGATGAGTATAAAATTAATCCTATCTTGAAATATAGTATTGCTGGCACAGTTACATTTGTACTGATTAAATGTGGATGAAGGGACAGACAAAGTTATCAGTCATTGGGCTGATAACTATCATCAGAGATAACAGTTACTATAAACACACTGAAAGAATGTTAACACCTTGGCAGGAACTGGGATGATAACGTTTATTAACGGTGATACATTAGTCACACTTTGAGGGAACTCGATTATTGATCACATCATAGAGCTGTTTAAGAAGTTCATGTGTTAAAATGTTTAAAAATATAAAGTGTGTTTATAGTAAAGATGGATGATTATAATCTTTGTATCCTAAGACTATTCAGATAATTTAAAATAAACTCGATTCAGCTTTTTTTTATTTTGATGTAAGGGTTTTGTAAAATTTTGAATCTGAGGCTTATCCTAACATAACCAGAAGACAAACCTAGCAACCAGACCCTAGATCATTAATTTATCACTTTACTAAATGTTTAATTACTTTCAAGCTGATCTGCATAGTGCTACTTACTTCCTTACTTACTTGCTTACCCACTTTATGGCATCAGGAGCTCAAAGTTCATGGCCAAACTTATGAAAGTATGCCACCTATACTTATCTCGAGCTATTTCTATTAAGTCCACCTCAATACACCTATACCTATCTTGAGCTATTTTATTCCAGTCCACCTTATTACACCTATACCTATCTTGAGCTAATTTTATCCAGTCCATTTCATTACACCTATACCTATCTTGAGATAGTTCTATCCAGTCCACCTCAATACAACCTATACCTATCTTGAGTATAGTTCTATCCAGTCCACCTCATTACACCCTATCCCTATCTTAGTCCAGTTCTATCCAGCCCCTTATTACACCTTATCCTTATCTTAGTTGCACTATCGCCCCCATAGGCCGTGGATATGTTTCAGAAGCAATAATTGAAATAGTTGATATGGACTTATTATATGGTATTTTGTTGACGTTACAAAACACACTAAGATTCCTTGAAGTGTGAGTGGCGTGGCAGACGCGACTGACTGGTTGGTCTACACATACTAGCAGGTCTTGACCTTACAGTTCTCCAGCAACTTATTCAGTTCCTCTCAGCAAACTCACAGAACTAATACGACCTTAGCGCCACAGTCGCCTGTATACGCCCCACAGGCCGAATTCACACACTCCCCCCCTTAATATTAGAAATACTATAATGATTAGTACAGTTTCAAAAAATAATTAATGTGTTCATCAGGGATTAACTTTAAACTAATCGTATGACGTATTAATACTAGACTCGAGATAGGCCAAATATACTGTAAATAATAATAGACAATAAATAACCCATAATACAAACTGTAAACTAAGACTGAACCTACAAATACAATGTAAACATAAGCTATTCCATAAATACAATGTAAACATTAACTAAACCTCATAAATTTCAATGTGAACATAAACTGAACCTCATAAATATAATGTTATACCTAGACTAAACCCCATAAATACAATGTAAACTATTACTAAACCTCACAAATACAATGTGAACATAGACGGACCTCATAAATACAATGTAAACATAATATACTGAACCTCATAAATACAATGTATACCTAGACCGGCTGGTCATTTTAAGGATATAATAAATTTAGAATGATAAATTTGCAAAGTGAATTCGCCACACTATGTCAAATTAGGTATAATTTCAAAATGTTTACAATTTTTAACTGTTCAGTTCAATATAGTCTTTATCTATCCATATTACTATAAAAAAAATTTTTTTGACGACACTTAATTCACACTTAAGGGAGTCTATATAATGTTTTAGTTTTACCTATAACTTTTTCCATATATATATATATATAAAAAAAACTTTAGGAACCTTTTGAAATATAATGACATAGGACTTATTATATATTATGTTACATCTTTTTATACATAAAAAAAATTACAAGCCCTAAATTATCCAAATAAGGTAAATACCTGGTGTACCTAGGGTACTTAAAGTGCCAATTAGAATAGCACATTCTAATCCTCCCTAAGGGTGTCCTTTAGAATGGACCACTCACCTCTTTCTTTAAGGATTCAGTCAAGGTCAATCAGAGCAGTAACAACATGAACCCAGCAACCGGAATAACATTCATTTACAGCGAAAAAACCCACAAATAAAAGAAAAGGACCTCCCCCCCCCCCCCTTACGTGTAATCGTAGTCACCAAATCTATTAGATCAAGTTGGCACACCAAGAGAAAACAAGCGGCTGAGAAGAGGGAAACCAAACTCTTCATCTCTGCAGGACACTTTATTGTGCACAGGGTTTGAGTTGTGAGACGTGGGCTCTGCGACTTGGTAATTTGGTAAGAGGGTCAATTAGAAGGACCGTTATTGGGATCAAAAATTGACTAACTACCATCGGTTCAGACCACTTGTAGCATAACCTAGCTGTCACTCCTTCCATCACTTTACTCGGGGTGTGAAGCTCGTACATGACCCTGGCGCTCTCTGAGCTTCGTATCTTCGGGCGACTAAGTCACGCGACTTTTTCAACTCCCGAAACGCGACTTCCCATTTTTCCACTATTTGTTTCGGGGATTCCTCTAAAATCCCTGGATATAACTCCCAGCGCAGATTAATAGGTGACAGCTTTTCGTAGTCTAATAACAATTCAGCTGGAGTAGATTTGTGGCTGGTGTGGATTGAGGAGTTGAGCGCCAATTGTAGCCAAAGTAGCGTGGTGTCCCATTTCCTATGAAATTGATGGTGATAGGCTATCAAAGCGGCTTTAAGGTTTTTATGGAAACGTTCGACGTGGTTTGGATTCGGATAAAATGGACTAGTGGTGAAATGTCTAATACCACTGGAAAAGCACATTTATTTGAATAACTGAGAGGTGAACTGGCTTCCATTGTCTGACACAATGGAGCAGGGGAAACCAAAGTTCTTGAAAACTTCCCTATTCAGGGCTTTGACCACAGCTGAGGATGTGGGGGCCCTCAAGGGGATAAGCCAAACAAACTTGGAGAAGGCATCTAATACTGTCAGTAAAATAACATTGCCATTGCTGGACCTCGGTAAGGGACCAAAAAGGTCAACATACAATCTCTGCATAGGAAATTGAGCTTTATCCGAGAATAAAAATCCGTGCCTATGATTCTGGGCTGGTTTAGAACGTAAATAAACCTCACACGACCTAACTCGGTCACGTACGTCCCGTTCCATGTCGAGCCAAAAATATTGTCCCTTGACCTTGGCCACCATTCTAGCCCCTCCTAGGTGGGCCCCTATTGGTGACATGTGGAAATACTCGAAGAGTACTTGGGTGTGAGAATCAGGCACGCATACTTTCCAACCGGACTTTCGCGATGGTTTATGTAACAATATATCATCTTTGATTTTGTACTTTTGTCTAACATCACCCTGGACTAGATCGTTTATAATTTCTCGTAGTTTGGGATCGTCCTGTTGAGTCGTCTTTATGGGTATGAACAGTTCTGGCAACCCTGCCAGTACACCTATCACTGCTTGCTCCTCTGGTGGTGACGCTGGCCCCGGATGTCTTCCTTGCTCTTCAGGTGATGGTGTCGGATCACAGTTTTCTTGTTCTTCAGGCGTCGGCGTCGGTCCTGGCTCTCTTCTTTGTTCTTCAAACATTCGTGATAACGTGTCCGCTACCACTTTTTATTTTCCTGGAATATGTGTCAGCGAGTACCTCAATACTTGTAGTTGGGCTATCCACCGTGCTATTTTTCCTATTTGCCAAGGATTATTTAATAGCCAAGACAAGGCAGAGTTGTCAGTTTGAAGCTCAAACTCTTTATTCTCTAAATACTGTCTGACCTTGTTGACTCTGAAAATGATGGCTAATGCTTCCAGTTCGAATGTAGCGTAATTATACTCGTGGGTGTGTAGCGTGTGGCTGGCGTAGGCTACTGGTTGCAATTCCTCTTCCCTGCGTTGGCACAACACTGCTCCTAGTCCCGAAGATGACGCGTCTGTTTGTAGAATAAATGGCTTCTGAAAATCCGTTCTGTTTTAGAATTTCTCATTTTTATAATATTTTCTTGAATTTTCTAGGTTGTTCTTTGTCCCCCCTTTTTTTAATATACATACATACATACATACATTACATTACACATTACAGTTAATTGACCAATTACATTGACATTTGCATTTGCATTTACACTTACACACATACATAAACACACACACACACACAATTTCCTTGTGTGGTGGACAACTGCGTTCTTAATTCCTCCTCACTAACTTTCTCCACACTTCGCTATCCTTGCATACTCCCTTCGCTTCAACAGAATCCATACTCTGAGTCATACATTCTCTTTTATTCTTAAAACTCTTAATGTTTCTCTTTTTCATCTACAACATTTAACAACGTCTTACATGGCCTACTTCCTTCCTTTTAATCCATTTACTTTACCTTCATATATTTGCTACGT
Organism: Timema podura; assembly: GCA_033556935.1. Taxonomy (NCBI): domain Eukaryota; kingdom Metazoa; phylum Arthropoda; class Insecta; order Phasmatodea; family Timematidae; genus Timema; species Timema podura. The sequence goes on from JAVRXN010000011.1 coordinate 12,551,153, forward strand.
CACACGATCCTCACCCATCCTCTCAACATACTCACACCACCGTAAGATGCTTCTTTCACATTAACATATTGGATTCCCTTTCAAACCACACTTCTTCAGCACCCATTCATTACTGACTTTGTTCATACAAGTTTTTCTACATATATTTCTTAATATCTCATTCCAACTACATTCACTATGCTCTTGTGTTTCTCCTGACAAACCCACGCTTCACATCCATACAACAACATTGGCGTTAACACACTTTTATATACTGCCATCTTGTCTCTGTTGATACTACCTCATTCTTACAATAGTCCACATACATCCAACTACTCTCCAAGATGCATTCACCCATCTGTCAATTTCACCATCTATCTTTCTATTTTTACAGAACATTCTGCCCAGACACACAAAATCATTCACTTGTTCTAACAGTTTTCCATTCATACTAAGTTGACAATCATTTCCTGGTCCGTCCTTATCAAAAACCAACACCTTTATACGAAGATCCATTCTATCGCCACAGTCAAACGATTTAATGCATTCTGCAGGTCACGTTCCTTCTCAGCCATTAATACACAGCATCTTCATCTTCATATAGTATCACTCTCCACACTCACATTGTCCATTTGTACACCAACCGTGTCCTCACAAGCATCCCTCATACACTTATCTATGAAAACATTAAACAACCATGGAGACATAACACAACCTTGCCTAACACTCTGTTCATCATCAAAGCATCCGCACCACACTCTCTAAGAACACTCCATAACATACTCCTATTCACCCGATTGTATGATTTTTTAACATTACAGTAAATTATTATTGTAAAAATGAGATAGCCTTTATTATATTTGTACCTAAGAAATAAAAAGTAATTAAAACATAATTAATACAATGACTATTAGCAAGGGATTTATTTATTTGTGATATTTAACACACACTTTCAAAACTGATTGATTACATCTGCACATGACTTATAAATTAAACTTATATCTAGAACAGACACAACATCCAGCCCCTGACCTTTAAACTCATCACTGTGAAGGGGGAAACCCACATTTCATCAATGATTATTTGCAAGTAAAGTTATGTTTTAATTAGTTGTTCATTGCGTCATGGACTACAAGAAAAAAAATAAGAAAAGGTGTAGAAAGGTGCAGGCTTTGTGGAGTTGGACGCCTGCATTAAAATAAATAAATAAATATATATATATATATATATATATTAAATAAAAGAAACTATGTACTGATGTTTATTTTGCCAAGATTATTTTATACGCTTGTCCTGGAGGAACTGTAGAAATTCCTTGAAAAGCCCTTGAAATGTCCTGAAAGAAATTTAATGAGTTTGTGTAGGAACCCTGATAACATAAATACTACTTTTAATAAAAGAAGCCCTTTAATGGCTAAAAAAATGTTTTAATGAGCCCATTGAACAAATCTCAAATCTTCCAACTTTTTCTATTTTCATGTTGATATATTTGTTGCAGCCTACCAAGTGGTATATCCATGGGTCGCTCTAACATCAAACAGGTGGCGGAAAGACGTCGGACAGTCATAAAGTATTTCATCAAGTCTTTGTTTAGCATGGCCGATGAAATCTCACACTCGGATCTTGTATACACATTCTTCCACCCCCTTTTGCGTGATCAGCAGGAGGAGATCAACATACATGCTACTAAGGTCAAAGGTTAGTTAGCTTTTTTCAGATATAATCACATCTTGTATGTTTTAAAATTAACTCATAATCAGAACCTCCTGGATTTTGATGAGGTATAAAGGATGACTATCATTTTAGCAGTGTTTTCGAAAGTGGTGTAGTCCGTAAATTTAGCAGTGCTGGAATGCAAACTTGAAAGGGGGAGGGGGGGGAGGTTAGGGCACAGCCCCCCAACTGCTGGAGGCAAAAGAATTTCACAAACATAAATGCCACTAGAAGCTATTTGGAGCATTTTTTTAATCGTTACTAAGGCAGAATCTTACTTAGTGCACTTTCCCTAAAATTTCAAAAATTCGCATAGACCACAGTAAATTTCATCACTCACTGTCACTACAAAACCGCACACAAGTCTCAAGTCACAAGTCACAAGTCTCCACCCGCTAGCCGTGGCAGACTGCGGTGGGGGTAAGGGTCAGTAAATGGTTGCGCACACAGACCATATCAGAAGCTGACCTTGCCATCTGTCGGCATAGTGAAATTTAATATTTGTCCATGAAAAACAGTGCTGAAATGGCATTCCTACTCTACGACACCCCTGGTGTTAGGTCATGTTTGATAGATTTGGCAGCTACACTTGTGTTAATCTAGTTATTCAGATGTTTCTGTGTCCTGTCAAGTAGGTAATATCACAGTGTTCAGTATTAACATATATATAGTATGATGTTGGTTGGAAGAACGGTAGAAATTAGTTACTAAAGTTAATAAAACATTTCTACTATATTCATACATCAAGTCATGTAAGCTGCAGCTGTCACTTATCAATACCTATAAGATAATACTAATAATATAGTAAAATGTTATCACTTATCAATGTTGGCCGCAAAGGAATTGTTTGTATTCTCTATACTGTTCTTCCAACCATAATCAGGGTATAGTAGCTTTGCTCTGTGTCAGAAGCCACAATTGTGCATGCGACATGACTTTTTAAAACTGTTTTGCTTGTTTTCCTTATAATAAGCATGATACATGACAGACACAACTACAGTTATTCATAGATCTTCATTGTAACAATGTTCTCTAGAGAAAGAGAAGAGAAATATGAGTTTAATTTAAATAGAATTAATTATCTCGCATATTCCAAAATTATGTTGACACTCATAAATACCGACTTGTAATAAACATTGGGGCTGCTCTATAAAAAGGGAAGTGGGTGTGGTTTAATATTTGCAAATTTTCAAGCGTCGTATTTAAAAAATGGCCAAAATTAAGGTGTAATTTGTTAGTCTCAATGTATGTTTAGTAAAATAAAAATAAATTTAATAAAATAAAACAAACATGCATAACACACATTACAAGTACTGCCACTAACCAAACTATAATAGAAATATGTTGACGCATGTCAGGCTGTTGGTTCACGAGTGAAAGCTACCAACTTAATCACGCTTGCTTACACATCAGATGGCAGCACCTGCCATTTGCTACACTAGAAAACACTGTTCGCAGCACAACCCTCTATCCAAGATAAAACTAGTGCTGTAATATTAAGTTTTTAAAAAGGCTGAAATATTGGGAGTGCTGAGCACCGCTGAAAATATTTTTGGGGGCGCTTAGTATGCAAAGCACCCCCGCAGTCGGTGCCTATGTTGACACTCATTTGTCTAAACATGAGCAAGTTCCACACTTTATTATGAGGTTGGGGATACTTCTTGTTTTCTGGTTTGATAGAATTATTGTAGTATATTTATACTTACCTAACCCAATAATAATCGAGTATAAATAAGAGGCGAGGTTGCATTTGGTATTCCTGTTTCCTAAGAGATTATTAAACAGGTTCTAGGGAGGTATCAGCAGGAAGCGAGTGAGCCGAGAGCCCAGCTTATTTTACTGACTACTCGGCTAAGATCAATGTTTGCAGCACAAAACATCAAATATTGCCGAGTATTACACCTCCCCCATCCACCGGCTGGCCACATTTTCTGGGGAGAACCCCGAGTTTGTGATACATATAAATTAAAAATAATTGAATAATGTTTACTCACGCCATGTTCATATTGTTTACATGTGAATGAATACACATTGCCTCGGATAGGCTATTTTATAGCTATATTTTACGCTGCATTAGCTGTTTGTAATTAGAACGGGCAAATTTAAATCAAATCTAGTGGTGGATTGTTTGTTTGAACATCAGGGATGCTGCTCGGGTGAACACAAAGAATGGGGTCAGAGATTTATGGGGAAGCAAGAAGGTTCATTTGGAGGGATATAATAATGTTTTCTCTAAACATTTCATAACTTGACATTTACCAAAAACTAATTAATTTTTAAGACTTATTAGCAAAAAGGTAATTTAACAAAATATAAAATTATAATTAATCTTTTCAAGAAAGTGATATGTTCATAGTTAATAATAATAATTTCAATTCAATTTCAATTTCCTTTATTATAGTGCCGACCAACAGTCGTAAGACCTATAACAGGCCAGCACTGAAAAGCACACAAGTACATACCCTACAATACATACATTTACATAAGAAAACATGATAGACAAAAAATGGCCAAATAATGCCATATACCGATAAACAACCACGAGACAAAAAGGTAGTTAATAATGATAAGAAAAAAGTGACATTAAAAATAAATAACCAAATAGTGGTTAAAAGCAGTAACATAATGCAAAAAATAAATCAGAATATTGTAAACTTAAACAATGTAAACTTAAATAGTATTAAATAATATAGGCAGAACCTCTACAAGATAAATTATTGATACGGGATATCCTTAAATAACTCTCTGAGTTTAGCTTTCCTTTTATGATAAAAGTCGAATTCAACAAATCTAGAATTAACACTATGGACACAACGACCTATAGGGCTTACCTTGTAAGAGCTATTAAGAAAAAATAATTTTTGATTACGAGAAGCCCGAGAAGGGATAAGAACGCCTACATGATCAAGGGCAAATTTGCAAGAAATTATGTTATTGAAAATATTAAAAACAAAAAGGGCATCACAATAAAGTCTACGTGAGAAGAGAGTTTGGAGCCCTAATAGGTTTCGAATTCTATCATAATCATAATAAATCCGGTTACTAAAGTATTTATCATAGCATGCAGCAACAAATTTTCTTTGAACGTTTTCTAACCTAAGAGAGTCAGTTAAGGTAATGGAATTCCAAGCAACAGTAGCATATTCTAACTTAGATCTAACCAGGGAATAATACAGACATAAAAAACAGTCAACTTTCTTAAATGATGAAGTAATAAATTTAATAAGCCCAAGTAGTTTCAATGACTGGGAAATGACATGGTCAACATGATAGTGGAAATAAAGTTTGTTATCCAGGAGGACACCAAGATCATTAATACAAAGGGTGCGAACTATGTTATCACTGCCCAATTTATAAGTAAAAAAGAAAGGATTAGTTTTCCTAGTGAAAGATATAGATTTGGTCTTAGATTTATTGATAGACATTCCATTTTCCAAAGACCATTGTAGAATACCATTTACATCATTTTGTAAATCTATACAATCTGCAATTGATTTGATAGTTTTAAATAATTTTACATCATCAGCAAAGAGTAAATAACTAGAAGAGTTCAAATATTTACCAATGTCATCAATAAACACATTAAAGAGAAGAGGACCTAAATTAGACCCCTGTGGTATGCCACAGGGTGCTAAAAATGTATATGAGCAGTGTGAATCAATTTTAATAATGAATGATCTTTCATGCAAATAACTGCTGAACCAATTTACATATGAGTGAGAAAGTCCAAAATTTCCAAGTTTAGCGAGAATAATATTATGCTGACATAAGTCAAATGCCTTACTTTGGTCAAAATAAATAGCATCAACCTGACCTTGGGCAGAGACTTGAGGGGCAACATGCCCAAGGAATTCTACTAAATTAGTTACAGTAGATTTATTTTTTTATAAAGCCATGTTGATTATCTGAAAATTTATTTTTAAGGTGGTGAAAAGTATGCTCATGTATGATTTTCTCGAATACTTTGGAGAAAGTGTTTAAGAGAGAAATTGGTCTATAATTACAAACATTTGTTTTTACCCCCTTTTTATAGATAGGTATGACAACAGATTGTTTCCATGTACGAGGAAAAGTTTCATTTGACAGGCTAATGTTAAAGATATAGGCTAACAAAGGGCTGAAAATGCTGGCACAGCCTTTAACAATAAAACTTGGAATTCCATCTGTCCCGGCACATCTAGAAGAACTCAATTTTTTAATAGCATTAGCAACATCCAAGGGTGTAATGTGGCATGGATACAAGGGCGCGCTAGTTTCAATAACGGGGCAGGGTAAAACAGGAATAGCTGAATTATAAACGGAATGAAAGTAGGTCCCAAACTCATTAGCGATTAATAAAGGATACACATTCTTCCACCCCCTTGCTGCTCAGCAAGGAGGAATCAACATACATGCTACTAAGGTCAAAGGTTAGTTAGCTTTTTTCAGATAGAATCACATACTTGTATGTTTTAAATTTAACTCATAATCATGAACCTCCTGATTGATGAGGTATAAAGGATGACTATCATTTTAGCAGTGTTTTCGAAAGTGGTGTAGTCCGTAAAATTAGCAGTGCTGGAATGCAAACTGAAAGGGGGAGGGGGAGGTTAGGGCACAGCCCCCCCAAATCTGGAGGCAAAAGAATTTCACAAAGCATAAATGCCACTAGAAGCTATTTGGAGCAGTTTTTTAATCGTTACTAAGGCAGAATCTTACTTAGTGCACTTTCCTAAATTTCAAAAATTCGCATAGACCACAGTAAAATTCATCACTCACTGTCACTACAAACCGCACACAAGTCTCAAGTCACAAGTCACAAGTACTCCACCCGCTAGCCGTGGCAGACTGCGGTGGGGGTAAGGTCAGTAAATGGTTGCGCACACATACCAAATCAAAGCTGACCCTTGCCATCTGTCGCATAGTGGAAATTTAATATTTGTCCAGAAAAACAGTGCTGAAATGGCATTCCTACCTCTACACACCCCTGGGTTAGTTCAGTTTGATAGATTTGGCAGCTACACTTTGTTAATCTAGTTATTCAGATGGTTCTGTGTCCAGTCAAGTAGGTAATATCCCAGTGTTCATATTAACATATATATAGTATGATGTTGGTTGGAAGAACGGTAGAAATTAGTTTACTAAAGTTACTAAAAACAATTCTACTATATTCATACATCAAGTCATGTAAGCTGCAGCTGGTCACTAATCAAATTACCTATAAGATAATACTAATAATATAGTAAAATGTTATCACCATATCAATGTTGGCCGCAAAGGAATTGTTGTTATTCTCAATACTGTTCTCCAACCATCAAATCAGGTATAGTAGCTATTGCTCTGTGTCAGAAGCCACAATTGGCAAGCGACATGACTTTTTAAAAACTGTTTGCTTGTTTTCCTTATAATAAGCATGATACCATGTCAGACCACAAACTACAGTATATTCATAGATCTTCATTGTAACAATGTTATCTAGAGAAAAGAGAAGAGAAATATGATTTTAATTTAAATAAATTAATTATCTCGCATATTCCAAAATTATGTTGACACTCATAAAACCGACCTGTAATAAACATTGGGCTGCTCTATAAAAAGGAATGGTGTGGGTTAATATTTGCAAATTTTCAAGCTTATATTTAAAAAATGGCCAAAATTAAGGAGTAATTTGTTAGTCTCAATGTATGTTTAGTAAAATAAAAATAATTTTAATAAAATAAAACAAAACATCATAACACACATTACAAGTACCTGCACTAAACCAAACAATAAAGAAATATGTTTTACGCATGTCAGGCTGTTGGTTCACGAGGTGAAAGCTACCATCTTAATCACGCTTGCTTTACACACAATGGCAGCACCTGCCATTTGCTACACTAGAAAACACGTTCGCAGCACAACCCCCTCTATCCAGATAAAACTAGTGCTGTAATAATAAGTTTTTTAAAAAGCTGAAAATATTTGGGAAGTGCTGATCACCGCTGAAAATATTTTTGGGGGCGCTTAGTATGCAAGCACCCCCGCAGTCGGTGCCTATGTTGACACTCATTTGTCTAAACATGAGCAAGTTCCACACTTTATTATGAGGTTGGGGATACTTCTTGTTTTCTGGTTTGATAGAATTATTGTAGTATATTTATACTTACCTAACCCAATAATAATCGAGTATAAATAAGAGGCGAGGTTGCATTTGGTATTCCTGTTTCCTAAGAGATTATTAAACAGGTTCTAGGGAGGTATCAGCAGGAAGCGAGTGAGCCGAGAGCCCAGCTTATTTTACTGACTACTCGGCTAAGATCAATGTTTGCAGCACAAAACATCAAATATTGCCGAGTATTACACCTCCCCCATCCACCGGCTGGCCACATTTTCTGGGGAGAACCCCGAGTTTGTGATACATATAAATTAAAAATAATTGAATAATGTTTACTCACGCCATGTTCATATTGTTTACATGTGAATGAATACACATTGCCTCGGATAGGCTATTTTATAGCTATATTTTACGCTGCATTAGCTGTTTGTAATTAGAACGGGCAAATTTAAATCAAATCTAGTGGTGGATTGTTTGTTTGAACATCAGGGATGCTGCTCGGGTGAACACAAAGAATGGGGTCAGAGATTTATGGGAAGCAAGAAGGTTCATTTGGAGGGATATAATAATGTTTTCTCTAAACATTTCATAACTTGACATTTACCAAAAACTAATTAATTTTTAAGACTTATTAGCAAAAAGGTAATTTAACAAAATATAAAATTATAATTAATCTTTTCAAGAAAGTGATATGTTCATAGTTAATAATAATAATTTCAATTCAATTTCAATTTCCTTTATTATAGTGCCGACCAACAGTCGTAAGACCTATAACAGGCCAGCACTGAAAAGCACACAAGTACATACCCTACAATACATACATTTACATAAGAAAACATGATAGACAAAAAATGGCCAAATAATGCCATATACCGATAAACAACCACGAGACAAAAAGGTAGTTAATAATGATAAGAAAAAAGTGACATTAAAAATAAATAACCAAATAGTGGTTAAAAGCAGTAACATAATGCAAAAAAAAATCAGAATATTGTAAACTTAAACAATGTAAACTTAAATAGTATTAAATAATATAGGCAGAACCTCTACAAGATAAATTATTGATACGGGATATCCTTAAATAACTCTCTGAGTTTAGCTTTCCTTTTATGATAAAAGTCGAATTCAACAAATCTAGAATTAACACTATGGACACAACGACCTATAGGGCTTACCTTGTAAGAGCTATTAAGAAAAAATAATTTTTGATTACGAGAAGCCCGAGAAGGGATAAGAACGCCTACATGATCAAGGGCAAATTTGCAAGAAATTATGTTATTGAAAATATTAAAAACAAAAAGGGCATCACAATAAAGTCTACGTGAGAAGAGAGTTTGGAGCCCTAATAGGTTTCGAATTCTATCATAATCATAATAAATCCGGTTACTAAAGTATTTATCATAGCATGCAGCAACAAATTTTCTTTGAACGTTTTTCTAACCTAAGAGAGTCAGTTAAGGTAATGGAATTCCAAGCAACAGTAGCATATTCTAACTTAGATCTAACCAGGGAATAATACAGACATAAAAAACAGTCAACTTTCTTAAATGATGAAGTAATAAATTTAATAAGCCCAAGTAGTTTCAATGACTGGGAAATGACATGGTCAACATGATAGTGGAAATAAAGTTTGTTATCCAGGAGGACACCAAGATCATTAATACAAAGGGTGCGAACTATGTTATCACTGCCCAATTTATAAGTAAAAAAGAAAGGATTAGTTTTCCTAGTGAAAGATATAGATTTGGTCTTAGATTTATTGATAGACATTCCATTTTCCAAAGACCATTGTAGAATACCATTTACATCATTTTGTAAATCTATACAATCTGCAATTGATTTGATAGTTTTAAATAATTTTACATCATCAGCAAAGAGTAAATAACTAGAAGAGTTCAAATATTTACCAATGTCATCAATAAACACATTAAAGAGAAGAGGACCTAAATTAGACCCCTGTGGTATGCCACAGGGTGCTAAAAATGTATATGAGCAGTGTGAATCAATTTTAATAATGAATGATCTTTCATGCAAATAACTGCTGAACCAATTTACATATGAGTGAGAAAGTCCAAAATTTCCAAGTTTAGCGAGAATAATATTATGCTGACATAAGTCAAATGCCTTACTTTGGTCAAAATAAATAGCATCAACCTGACCTTGGGCAGAGACTTGAGGGGCAACATGCCCAAGGAATTCTACTAAATTAGTTACAGTAGATTTATTTTTTTATAAAGCCATGTTGATTATCTGAAAATTTATTTTTAAGGTGGTGAAAAGTATGCTCATGTATGATTTTCTCGAATACTTTGGAGAAAGTGTTTAAGAGAGAAATTGGTCTATAATTACAAACATTTGTTTTTACCCCCTTTTTATAGATAGGTATGACAACAGATTGTTTCCATGTACGAGGAAAAGTTTCATTTGACAGGCTAATGTTAAAGATATAGGCTAACAAAGGGCTGAAAATGCTGGCACAGCCTTTAACAATAAAACTTGGAATTCCATCTGTCCCGGCACATCTAGAAGAACTCAATTTTTTAATAGCATTAGCAACATCCAAGGGTGTAATGTGGCATGGATACAAGGGCGCGCTAGTTTCAATAACGGGGCAGGGTAAAACAGGAATAGCTGAATTATAAACGGAATGAAAGTAGGTCCCAAACTCATTAGCGATTAATAAAGGATCCGCTATAGATTTGCCATCAATTTCTAGGTTGGATGGGAAAACTTTATTCGTACGATTATTTTTAACAAATTTCCAAAAATCTTTAGGTTTGCATTTAATACTATTTTCAATTGAGTTCATCCAATTGGCTCTGTCTATAATCAAAGTAGTTTTAACTAATTTACGAAAGTGTGAAAAATGTGAATAGAATACACTATTATTTGTTATTTTAAACTTTTTGAAAAAATTGTTTTTTTTCCTAATATAGTATTTGAGTGTAGAAGAAAACCAATTAGGATATTTGGATGAATTAAGAATATTAATTTGAGGAATATTCGTTTTGATTTTCCTTTGGACTACCTTGGTAAAATTATCTACAGCCAAATTAACATCCGTAGTAGAATAAACACAAGTCCAATCTGCAGTTGCCAGGTCATTGTAGAGATTAAGATAGTCACCGTGTGCATAGTCAATATATGTTTTAGAGGTGTCATTAATTTTAGTCGCAATAGGTACATCTAGTGAAATCAATAAGGGTGGATGAGCTAAATCAATATTGACTAGTGGTTGAGAGCTTTGAGTAATAGTAATAGAGGGGTGGTGAAAATTAGCAAAATAATAATAATAATAATAATAATAATAATAATATTTAGCACCGCATCTTACTACCCGTTCAGGTTATACACTTAAGTACTAATTACGATAATGGATTAGGAATTGGGAGGGTTGAATTTAGAGGAAGTGAACCCGCATTTGCGTGGTGGTAGAGTAGAAAACCATTTAGGAAAAACCACCCCCAGTTCACCCAACCGAGATTCGAACCTCGATCTCCCCGTCCTCGGCGGTCGAGCTCAACACGACCAGCACGTTAGCCAACTACGCCACCGAGGCGGGTATATGGTCATAGTTAAAAGTCTTCTTTGTTTTGTTTATTTTCCATATAACTTATAAAGATACTGACTATGCTTTGTATTTGTGGAATGTGTTAAGCCGACTGTAACGGAAATACATTAATGGCGGCATAATTTAATTAGTACATAATATAGAAAGTACACCAAATAAATTTTTTTATCTATAATATTATATAAAATGTCATATGATCAGTAAAAATATCATAAACATATCAATATGCAGTAAATAAACACAGAATCCTAATAATTAGAGAGTTAAATAAAGCCATTGATTCTTTTTTTAGAATAAATATTATAAAATAAATTAAATGCACATGATACAAATATGTTAATTGCAATTTAGAGGATCACAGTATTTTAAAATACAAATCTACTTTTGAATAGGAAGCAAATGCTTTGAGTTTATATTTGGATAAAATGGTTTGAACATCAAATTAGTACTATTTGCCCTCAGATGTACTTGTAAAAAGACACCCTTTGTTTTCAATTTCAATTTTTCCAACGTAACTTAGCCGATAAATATTAATTGTTAATAAATTAAACACATTTTTGTTTTAATATTCATTTCTGCTCTCATTAAATAAACAGTTAAACATGCAAGAATACAGAACTGAATAAAAATTAAAATATAAATCACACATTTCAGTTCCAAGTTAGACTATGGCTGTCGAGGTGATCTGCAACGCTTGCAGCTCCAATCCTATGTTACTGCTTGGCCATTTCCCCTACTCCCCCTCTTCTGCTTCTACACTTCACCACTACCCAAGGGGTTCAGAGAGAGTTGCAGTGCCTGACGCCTGGCCAGTAGCTTCGTGAAAAACTTCCATTCAAAACAGCACAATTACTGTCCGTAAAAATTACAAAATCTGAAATATGCTTAAACTAATTATAATCTTCTGGGATGTGTTATAGATTACTGTACTAAATTTTTTTAAATGTATATAGAATTGTTGCCTCCACTGATCAAATCTTAATCTCTTGTAGAAATGTAATTTTTTCCATGTATCAAGCAAGCTCTTTGCACCAAACTACTGTCGCAATTTGGTATGTTCTCAGAGCGCAAAAGTCGCCAGATGTCGCGCAGTGAGACCCACAGTATTCGGGGTCAAGTCAAGCTGTCCTTGCACTATCAGAGAGGTACCTTGATGGTGATGGTGCATCACGCACGTAGCCTACCTCTGGTATCAGGGGGACAGGAGCCATCTCCGTATGTCAAGGTGTATCTCCTACCAGACCCTACCAAGGCCACCAAGAGGAAAACCAAGGTCGTGCGCAGGAACTGTCATCCTTCCTTCATGGAGATGGTGAGAGACTACATCCGTCAGTGTTTTAGAGGGATTACCTTGTGAGACCGTCTCAGTCGAGAGGCTAGGGTTCAATTACCAGCTAGTTCCCCAACTCTCCTAGGAGAATACACTATTCACCATCCTCATCCTTTAGGTCACATAGTCTCCGACTCAAAGTCAATACCAACAAGATCTGATAACTCTTACTTCTTTTTTTTTTTACTTCCAATACTGTTTCCAGCCTGAGTTAGTTTTTTTATTCAAGCCATATATTTTCCACTACCGGCTTGCTAGGTCTGTTGTAGCTTCAAATGCCTTATAATTAGAGATATGCAAAAGATGAGGTTATTTTTAGGGAAAAAGTCGTGTTATTTTTCTTAAAAAGCGATGATTTTATAAGCTGAAAGTGATGTTATTATTTAATTTACATAAATACGAGTCGAATTAGTATTTGTTAAAAAAATTAGAATAAGATTGTCTACATTTTTCGTTCATATTGTGTATTTAACTATTTATTAACATATTCAGAGAAAAATCAAATATAAATATGCACAAAACATTTCACGCTTAGTAATGTCAAACTCGATATCATTACCTTCGAGTTTTACAAATAGCAATATCAAAATAATCAATTATCAATTTATGTTTAGACCAAACAATAATAACACCAAAACATGTTGTCATAGAAGACTAAACAACTATCAAATAGTGAGAAGGGAATAAAAATAAAGAAGATATAATTTTGCCAAACATGACCACCTGTAGCAAGAGTCGTATTTATTAATGTCCTGCTTGGCGCTAGCATGAAATCTTTTAAAGGCTGTAAACAAAGAATTGATCTATCGAAATTTCGGTATCATAATATGTAAAAGTAGAAATCGTTATTTTAAATGCTAACCTCAGATTAAAAAAAGCTTAATTATCCTGAAAATACTCATTTTTCCTGTGATCCATTTAATACCCATAAAATAAGTAAAAACGGAAACTATTCGTTTAAATAGCAGCCCTGTTAGATTGCTATCACCAGTGTTACCACGTTTGAAAATTATATTGCATGATGTGGTATTTGCCAAATTACAAATAAATTGTGTTTATTTAGAAAAAAAAAGTTTAAATTTGTGTTATTCGCGTGAAAACAGTAGAATTCATGTAAAAATTTGTTTTATCGCAAATGTGAATATTGCATATCACTATAATTTATCTTAAGACTCAGACAGGCACAACACCCAGTCCCCAAGCCGTTAATTTATCACTATGAAAGGGTAAATCTACATTTCACTAATGATAAATTTTTTGGCCATGCCGGGAATAGAACTCAGGACAAACATGCTACTGACTGAACATAGGGGTCAGATAACTCTTACACTAATGAAAGCAAATGTTATCGGTTGAACAAACTGTTCAGCAGGAACCATTTGAGAGACAAACTTGCTAAACCTGTTCCATTTATTTTTAAAATTGCTGGCTAGAGGCCTAGCATTAAAAAATACCATCAAAATGTATCAAATAAAACCATTTTCTTGCTCTAATCATCTATATGGTAGCCACAGACAGGGGAAAAAAAGAAAACCTGGAAATGTCAGGGAGTTGTTTGATGTTAGGGAAATGTCAAGGAATTTAATCAAAAATAAGGGAAAGTCAGGGAATTTAAACACTCATCTAATTCTGCACCTGTACATTTAAATAAGAATAAGAGATTTTATTTCTCAATGTTAACAAAGTGTGTAGTTTAGATATGGTAGTTTTAATGAACAAAGATTAAATACAGCACTGTAAAAAAAATTTATAATAATGTTGATGTTTAGTAGCCATTATGATTGTTTTATTAAATATGTACTCAATGTAACAAACAGAAAAATTGTCATTCACAAAGAAACACTGCAAAAAAAAGTTTAAGTCGGAACATTTTTTTAATAATTGTGTGGAAAACTTGGAAAAGACAAGGAATTTTATAGTAAAGGTTTGTAGTCACCTTGAACTAACTCGCACATCTTCCTCGAGTATCATTGGCTATCTAGTCTGCACTACTTGAAGGTACCTTAATAGTGATGCATCCTAGTATAATTTGTTTCTTCTGGTCTACAGCTAGAGTACCGCATGCCCCTAGAGATTGTGCAACACCGTCACTTACAGGCCACCGTATGGAACCACGACTCCCTGCAAGAGAATGAGTTCCTTGGCTGCATTGTGCTGCCTCTGGAGGCTATCGACCTCACTTCAGAGACAGAGGAGTGGTACCCCTGGGTAACATGATCTCCCGATGACATCACCACACTTCATAGATAGCTTTCCTGCAAGGTGATTTTATGTATGGTTTGTTTTAATGTTTCATTGATTTCTTCTGTAAAGGGGTCGTCCATAAACCACGTAACGCTTTGGAGGGGGGAGAGCCCTAATGTCTACATGTCTACATGCTGTTACATGGGGGCAGGGTGGGGTACATCAAGGTGTTACGTAACACAGGTCTTAAACTCAAATTATAATGTTCATAAATAATATTATTGTTCATGTGTTCACCTTTGGTAAACATACTTATAGATAACTCCCGAATATCTGTGGCGTTGAAAATGCAAGTTTAGCACTTAATTTTTATGCATCAATATTTCGAATGCGCTTAGGTGGCATTGTCTGCCCGAGACTACGAATGCCAAGCACATTTGAAAACACATATTTTCATGCGCATGACAGTGACATGTTTATACGCACCGCACTTATTTAAATTTGTCCAATCTACTGACTCCCTTACATGCTCTTAGTTGGATAACAGCTGTCAGTTGAAGCGGCCTTAATTTATAAGTATGGTTGAGTTTGAGTATAATTTAGATTCCTACTGCACATTATTTTACATAGGTCGTGAATAATTGCTTGTTATTGTACAAAAATAAAAATAATTTCTTCAAAAAGAGGAGACTTATTCATTGCTTGCATATAAAAAGTGATATCCAGAAGAAAAAAAACAGCGTAAGAGTATAAAAAAGATGTTGTAGTGACATGGAAAGAAGCAAAAGTACTGAATTTATCTCAAGGCAAGTTTGAGAAGTTCATCAATTGTGTTATTTCTTCGTACCAGCAGCATGTTATAAAAAATAGAGCTTTGAATATCATTAATTATTTTCATAAGTTAGGTGAATTAAAGCCTATACCTTTTCCTGTCTGATAAATTAGTGTGTATGCATCTTAATATATATAATTCTTCTGTACGTGTGTATGTCACTGAACTCCTCCTAAACGGCTGGACCGATTTTGATGAAATTTTTTGTGTGTGTTTGAGTGGGTCTGTGGATGGTTTAGATTCACAATTGGACCCAGTAGGTGGCGCTGCAATCGGGTTCTAGGAGTTTTTTTTTTATTTTTTAGGGAATTTTTGGGTTTTTTTTTTTAGATTTTTTGCATATCAGAACATGTAACCTCAAAATTTCACCCCTCCCCCCACCCCCCACACCACCAGCACCGCCCCCCAATATTTATAATAATGAATATAATATTAATAATTGACCGTTAAAAAAAATCGATAATTGACCGTTAAAACCTTTTGAAGAGTTAATGAATAATTGAACTTCTGAGAATAATTCATAGTTATGTTTGTTTTTCGATACAGCTGATATTTGTGGAGTTGTGGGCGAAATGCCAAAAATGAAAAAATGTTTTAATTTGTATGTTGTCTTGACAAACACTGAATTTGTAATATTTGTGTTACTCACTAATTGGAGTTCATTGTGAATTTGTAATTGTTTTATTATCGAAATCAATTATGCCACCCAAACAAAAAGCCAACGTTCGGGCAGGACAACGTCTGTCGGGTCCGCTAGTATTGTATATAAATGCAACTATTATACACCCGATGTTTGGGAGATGGGATTCGATTACTAGTCAGATCTACTGAAGGTTTATTTTCCTAAATGGTTTCCCACTCCCTCTCCATGCTAATGCTTGTAGATTTTCTTTAAAATTTAGACCTCTTTAGTATACTTTTGTAGGTTAGTATAGTCAAATTGTAGTCATTCTAGTTATTCTTTATTATATTTATCTAATGGAGTAGAAATGAGGAAGTTAGAATTTTAGAGGTAATCTACCCTCTTTGACTTGTAGAGTGAATATAAAACAATTTAGGAAAAGCCACTCTTGAGTACACCCGACGGGTATTCGAAACCCGATCTCCGCTTCATTAGCCATCTAGTCTTTTTCGAGAGTGAAGCCAGGATCCAGGATCAATGTTGGGACGAAACATGAGTCTAGGAATTGATAAATTTACTAAAGTAAAATTGTAGATTAATCCAAAATATAATTTAGAAAAGTTGTATGCCTGGAATTGTTTAGTTAGCGCTCTATATAATGAGAATATGACTATAAAAAAAGTGCACAATATTAAGAAAGATGTCTTCCTCCAGCGTCAAGCATCGTATGTGGGCACTTTAACATTCATCATGTAGCACCACTATAGAAAAGGGCCATCCTACTCAGCACACAGTAGTGTCATCTGGCTCTTACTCAGATCGCAAACCTGACATCCATAACATAAATATAGCAGAGGTTTTCCCTCATGAACCTGAGGAATAATAGCTTGATATCTTAATGTCTGTATAAATAATAATACTCTCTGAAATAATTTATAATCTGGATTTAAAATAGATTTTAAGAAGTATTAAATCTGAATCCCTCCTTTAGTATCACAAAACTTTCCTATGAAAAAATTATGTTCATTCTTGGTGAGAAAAGTTACGTAACACAGGTTGGGGGGTTGGCCAAATGTCTACATGGTGTTACATGGGGAGTGTGGGGGCAAAATTTAACTACAAAACAGACATAAAATGTCACATTTTTCAACATAAAATTTCAAAATTTCCTGGGGGAGAACCCCTGAACCCCGCTTCATTAGTCCCTCACGAACTCATCCCTGAATTTTCTTGCCGACTTCAATTGTAATTGATGACTCAGACAGAACAACGCCTTCCCTAAGACCACAACACGAAACAAAACTGAACATTATTCCTTCAAGACAAGAAGCCACAAATCCTATACTTGAGGCAACCCTCTTCAATGAAAAGTCACTTTAGGAGATGCAAAATATATTTTTTGTATGAGCTATTGATAGCTCACAATCGACTATTTGGTGACTCCTGCTTTAGGTTAGTCATATTATGTTAAGTCTTTATTTAAGAGCTATATCACAGGAGAACTACTCGGCAGTTTCTCATCCAGTTTGTTAAAAGCGTGCCGACCATGCTAATTGGTGGAGTAGGCTCCACAAACAACTCCTAACTTAGGAGGGTAAACTAAAACTAGTCTTTACATCATGGTGGCTGTTTTTGGTAACTTTCATTAGAAAAGATCAAAATTGGAACCATTTAAACTTCTTTTTTTTAATACAATACAATTTAAAAGGTTTCTTTTAATGATGAACTACTAAACTCATCCCAATTGCACTGTTTTCAAATGAAGAATGCAGAAAACTGCACTTCTCTAGGTATGCTGGTGTGAGCATGATTGTGTATCTTGTTTCCTGAATAATTGGCCATAATATGAACTCTTTATGAGACTCTTATGACTATCAGATAAATATTGCTATCGGGAGGTTAAAGTTAGCCACCAGATAAAGGTTATCAGCCACTTTAATATTTTATGCATGCTATGAACTAAATTTATCTGCCAGATAACTAGCTATCTTTAGAATAAATATATTTTTATGCAGAAAACGCAAGGTTGGTACTTTTTTTACCAGTGCACGCATGCGTATAAACCCTGTTGTTACCATTACAACCTGGCAAGTAGCTTCAACGCTCAACATTTGTTAAACAATGGTGGCTAAATGAGTGCGAGGCAACAGATGGCATCACGTGGGTGCAGAAGCTAGGTTGTCTTGCAAGTTCTAATTTCAATGTTTGCCAAAATTATATCAATAGTTTGGTACAACGTTTACAAAATTTCATTTATTTTACTCGCATTTAAATAATTTGTTCTTATATAACTATAGCTATACAAATAGCTTGTTAGTTTTTATAGAAATGTGAATTAAATGTTCTAAATTTATATATAGTTAGAGCCTGGGCCTGTGCTTACTAAACACATGAACCAAGATTTTAACCTAAAAACAGATTCTGATAGGTGAAACATCATGAAAAACAACATGTCACTATTGTAATGCCCATTTTAATTTCAGGTAAAAGTTATCAGGTACTTAAACCTCTCGATAAAAATGTGATGGATAAATACATTTTATCTGGCAGATAAAAGCTATCTGGCAGTCATAAGACACTTTTAACTTATCAACCAGATAGAAATATTTATCAATGCGTCATAATTATTGTTATTAATGTCTAAATGTCTTCATCCTAAATATGTGGTAAACTCAGGAAGTGGGATTGGTCAATTTAATACTATATTTTATTGTCTGCTCACAAAAGTATTTTTTCATTATTGGAGTTTTTTTTGCTCTGCAAGTTACATTTTACTTTTAGGAATAAATGAGTTGCACATAAACTTTTTTACTGAAGTGTTCACACAGTTGCACATAAACTTTTTTACTGAAGTGTTCACACAGTTTCATTAAAATATTGACCCATTCATTCTTTACATGTGCTCTATAACATCTAACCATTCCATTTGACGTAATGTAAAACTCCAATAGCTCAAAATAAGAATTCATCTGGAGCCAGACTCATTCATAAAACATCCTTGATATGATGTGTAATTTTGTTGAAACAGGTTGGTGCTAATTGGTTGTCCTCATTGAAGAAATTAGTAGAATCTACAAATCTGCCATCTTCGATGAAAAGTTCGCCACAGTTTTAATAAATACAGGAAAGGAAATACAAGACACTTGTTGATTGGGACATGACAAGTTGACTACAGACCTAGTGGTGGCATGATCATATTGAGTACTACTCTATATAAAATACAGGTTATTTAATATGTATTAAAGTGTCTGTTAGTACTAGCTAATGATCAAATATTTAGCATGTATGGTCAATCACGTGTGTATTTGGGTTCAAGAATTATGAAATACAGAAAATCTCTAAATTTTTATTTTGCTTTACATGATAATGTCTAGAGATGACTTGATTGGATACACTATTTTACGAATTTGAATCTTGGAAAAATGTATGACATGGAAACATAAATAAAATATAATATTATAAAATACAAATATTAACTAAATGTCAACATTCTTTCTTATAATCCATTCATTATAATATTAATACATTTAGTTAAGTGTTAAATTACTGTTCTGTGGCCTGTTCATTCTATATTAAATAGTTGGTTCTGATCCACCAATAAGAAGTATTGAAATAGAATCACTTTCATTGGTATATATTATTTTCTAACCATTCGTTTTCCTTTCTACAATGGTGTGGCTGTTTAACTACAAGAATTGTTTGTCCCACCCTTTAAATTAGTAGTGTATCTTCCTTTTGATTGATCTTAAAGAGTCCCAGCTTCGATTCCTAGAATGGTCAACATAGATTTGTTTCTGAAATTTTCACTCCTTAACACACACACACCTCCCACCGCCTCTCCCCCTCTAATTACCCCCCTGCTTTCACAGTGATGGATCATTAGCTAGGTAATGAATTAGTTTATTATTCCTGTGCTAATATAATGAGTTGATTCAGAAAGTACACTCAATTTACCCTGAAAGGTTATGTTCACATTTCATAAGCCTCACCATCGTGGTGAAACCATTCAAGTTAAGTTTTCTACCTAACAGGATAAACTAAGGGTTTATACTGTACATTAAATAACTTTATTTTTTAAAACACATTTTTATCCCTAAGATTGCATGTTCAAATCTTATTGGGGGTAACCTTTTTTTCTTATTATTTCTTAGTTCTTTAATAAACTATATAAAGTGAATTCACTACTTTGTGGGAGTAAGAGCTTATTGTTCCAAGCATCACAGTTCAGTTTTTCTCCTTTGTTGATTCTTACAATTGTTACATTCAGAGGGGCACACAGAAACTACAGCATATACAGGGAGCATAACAACACCATTGGATAAAACAAGTCGGATACAAAACAATATTTTTCCACTGAGCCACCACTATTAGCTATGCATTTTCGCCAGCAATTTACAAGTTTGCAGGCCGTGCTTGTTAAGATCCGCACCAGTGGAAGCGACCCACTTTTTCACAACTACAATTATGGCGTCATTGTCGGGAAAATATTGCCCACATAGTCCATCTTTCATCATGCTGAACAAATGCAAGTCGAAAGTCACCAAATCTGGACTTTACGGTGGGTGTGGTAGGACAGTCCAACAAAAAGTTTCAACATAGTCCATGGTCTTCAAACTGGTGTGGGGCCTGGCTTTATTGTGCTTTAAGTTAAAGGTTACCTTTTATCAGGCCTGACTTTGGAAATTCGGGCCTTCAGCTTAGTCAGACTCACGACGTAGAGGTTGGAGTTGGGATTTGTCCAGGTTCCAGAAAATCCAGGAATAAATTTGTTTTGGAGCTCTAATACTGCCTATTGGTGGTTCAGAACCTATTATAGTAATTAGTATAGGTTAAACTTAACAGACCAGTTAGGGATTTGAAAAAAGTATCGATATTTTCCTTTCGATACTAGTATTTTTTTACGCAATACTTTTACTAATATTAGTACTCACACTCCGGTATTGGAAGAAACAATTATTTTTTTTATTATCTTCACTCATGCTAGAGTTAAATGTTTACTATGGTGGACTTTGGAGGAAGAACAAATTACACTGTTTCTCAATTCTCACTCATTTTCTGCAACTAGAGCATTCAATCTCCTTTAGCTCATCATAATTCACAGCTGTTCTTTCATCTTTATTTATCAATACAGCCTGATGTCTGACCAGGCAAAGGGGGCGAGGTGCGACCAATCTACTACCCCTTCCTTTATCAATGAACACGGTCATCACAAACTAAATAAAAGAAACTTTTTTGTAGCGTTCATTCAGATCTCTCTGTCAACTTAAGGGTGCCCCAAAAAAACTAAGCAGAAAAGTTTATGTGCATTGTTTAACCCTTTGAGTGCCAACGTCGCTCAGAGCGATGCACGAAATATCTGCTAAACTTGCCAGCGTCGCTCACAGCGATCCCTCGTTTTCGAGCTCTTAGTTCAGTATTAAGTCAACAGATAGAGTAGATTTTATTTCCATTGCATTCTCGTATGTTCAAGCTACTTTTATTTGTCTTTGCGATATATCGAACCTGAAAATTATTTTATAACTTTTTACTTTATGAGTTTTATCTTTGGCCTTGTTTGTAAACATGGCTACTAAGAGGAAAGCTGTGATTCAAGACACAGAAATACTTGCAATATTTATTGACAGCTCAACCCAGAGTGATCAATTTGTTTGTCATTCTGAAAGCACTGATTCTGAATTTGTAAATAATGTAACTGAACAGGAATTTTATTCTAGTGAAATTGAAAGATCGGATCAAGTAGGAGTGGCAGATTACATTGATGACACGAGTGTGAATACTAGTTATTCCTAAAGGGATGAAATAAATTTTGAAGATCAGAATAATCCAACCCAACCTCTTCATATTTATGCAAAAGTACCAGGTTTGAAGTCCTCTCACCGTCCCCTTCTGATTCCAACCCAATTATTTATTCTAGACTTTGTTTTACTATAACCCTGCTAAAGTTGATGGTCACTGAAACAGCTGCTATGCATACCCAATTTTAGCGTAAAATCTAAAGTTATTTTTTTTTTGTAAACTTTGTTATTTACTCGGTTTTTTATGTTCTTTTCAGTGATTTATTCTATTTCAAGCTATTTAAATTTTCAATGCTTAAAAATTAATGTTAAATAAAACAGTAAGAATTTTTTTTAAAAATATCTTGGCTAGTGATTTTTTTATTATATTTAAAAATTAAAAAAGTATATGTATAATTATATCATCGGATTGGCAAGCATGTTAGCTAGTTTATGTAAAAATTTGAGTGCAAGAAGTTCATAGACTAATGAGTTATTAAAATTTAAACAAACTCCTGCATTTTTCAGGAAAATAGCTTGGCACTTTTAGCACATTTTTTTGTCATTTCTCTTGGCACTCAAAGGGTTAAGCAGATGAAGCAGGCCAGGGCATCCTTTCTTCTAGTGTTTGTCAATAGTTAATAATATATCATGTTAGGGTATATAAACGATGAATGAAGTAAAAAAAAATGGCACCTCCTAGACATGAATTATGGAAGTTTTTTAAAAAGTTGGATAACTAAAAAGCATCTTTTAAAATTTGTTTCAAAGTATTAAAAACCATTATAATTTTTAACGTTAAATAAAATAAATATAAAAATACAATTATGATGCAAAAGTTAAAATTATTACTACTAGATTAAAAAAATAATAATTTCAGATTAAAATTTTGATACTGATACTTAGTGTTATTGATAGTTTTCTTTCGATTCCACATCCCTAAGACCAGTAATTAAACCCTTTACTGAATGTATGAATGTTATAATGAATGTATTATAAGAAAAAATGTCAACATTTAGATACTATTTCTATTATTCTATCATATTTATATTTCCTTTTATGTTCATAATTATTCCAAGATTTGGATTCGGAATAAAGATTCAAAGATAAATTGAATATTTGAATTCGCAAAATGGTGGATTCGACCCAACTCTAAAAATTATAATATAAAAATAATCAAAATGGTTTCAACACTCAAAGTCAGATGATCATTTGGGTGAAGGCGAAGATTATTAAAATTAAAAATGTTATTCTTTAGGTAAAATAGTGTGGGGGGGGGGGAAACCTTTTCATTTTATATTCAATTAACACTAAAAAAACTTTTTAAACTTTTCAATGAGCAATTTAGTAACACATTTAATTTGTAGGTTTTTATTTGATTACATCTAAACACGCTTCACTGGTCATATGGTCTAAGACGCTACTATCGCAAGACTGCCAATGACAGGGAGATCCAGAGCTCGAATCCTGGCCAGGTGTACTGAGGGTGACTTTGTTTTTAAATGGTTTTTCACTCTCCTTGCATGCAAATATGGATACACTTCCTCAAAATTCAACCTTCCTTATCCCTAACTAATTAGTGTAGTTAGTATATATGCGTATATTACCTTAACAGGTAGTAAGACACGGTGCTAATTAAAATAATTATGCCTTTTATAATGTCAGTCTGAAATAATTGTGAACTGGAGTTCCTGAACATTAATTTAGAACGTTTACATCTTGAACGGCTGTTTGATTGTAATTTGACATTGCAGTATTAACTCAGACATGAAATTTTGTATAGTTAAAGTGTAACTATGCTAAAAAGGTAATTTTAGAACTTATACAAAGTTATCTATTGCTGTAAACCCTGGCACTATGAAACTTTATTATTTCATTGGCACTAATGCTATCTGCCTAAAGTGACAACTGCAGAACTTATGATTTTCATGTGCAAAGGTTAAATAAGCTTTAGTAACTCAGATTAAGGTATGGAAATCAAGTTTAACCCCGTGTATTCTTCATTTGTTTATAAAAACAAATTATTATTTTTTGTGTGTGTTATTGACACATTAATACTCCGTACTGAACTTATTTTAAATTGCTGTCCATTTGTAAATAAATGTTGTAAAATACTTATTTTTTAGTAATCTTAAGAAAATAGTTTGTAACTATTTATGCTCAAATTTAAAATAATATATCTAATTAGTAAACTACTCTTGCCAATTATTAACCAAGGTAAATTAACTTGTCTTTAGTATTAGCTCTTCATATCAATGTATTAATTTATTATATGCTTCATCGAATAGATTTTACTAAAGGTGATGTGTTAAAACAAAATTTCACACAAAGTTTTTACATTATATTAAAACTATTTACAGATTCTTTATTTATAGGATATTTGACTAGCTCATTTTCTTGTGTAGTTAATCAAGAGCAGTGCCTTTCAACCTTTATCAACTCATGGCACATAGATTAAGGCGCTAACACTGTAAAGGCACACCATCAGTTCTTAAGGACAGAATTTATTATTAAATAATGAGTATTAATATTGTGTTTAAAAGTTCAATAGCTAAAATTATAATAATTGTGTCATTTTTTAAAATAATGTTAGTCTTGAATTTAAAAACCATTTATTTTTATTTCATAACATTTTCCTTGTTCTTTTTTATCTTCCCTCTAACTCCCGTGGCACACAATTTGAAAAACGCTGATCTGTAGTATAAAATAAATATATTGGATTTATTCTATATTTGGAATACTAAGCATAATTTTTCTGTAATTAAAAGTTAGGGGCCTTTTTAAGTTTCCTCGAGTCTATAGGACTTGTTTCCAGGTTGAAATAGTTATATAGATTTAGTATAAATACAGACATGATCTGTAACAAAGTATTTGTCATGCAAACATTGCTATGGTTTTGTCAATTATTGTAAAGACTTTGTGTATTAATTATAACTTTTTTAATTATTTCACAAGTTTGTAAAATTAATATTGTATAAGGTGAAACTTCGTTTTGTGTAGATAGTTATTTGTTACTTTAATGAAATAAATAGCACTAATAAAGATAATATTACATTTGTAAATAATTAATTGATACTTGGAATGAACCATTAATACCTCGTCCACACTCTTGTTGAGATTGTACGAGCCGAGTGAAGGCGAGAGCTACTCTCCACACTCACATCTCGGCCACAGTCGCCTGTCATGCAGTCGTTATTTTGATGTCTATGATGAGGATGTCGAACTTTCTATATAACATCAACTTATGCGAGTCTATGCATCATTCAATTTCTTCTTATCGGTGTGGTACATATGTTTCGATTCCCACAAAACAGGCTCGCCTTGGTTTAATTCCAAGACTTGGATCATTTGTCGAGTCACTCATGTTTTACAAAAGACCAAGCAAAAATTAAAATAAAACCAAATAAAAATTAAATGAAATAAATCCGATGATGCGCCAAGTGTTTAATTGTGTTTTGACTGGACGAGAGTGTGGCAGTGCACTCGTACTCGCATCTCTTGCCCTTTGACTCGGGGCCAAAGACCGACACGGACCTGAGAGACTTGCACTCGGGTGGTCTCGGCGAGAGTGTGGATGAGACATTAGATTTTATTTCACTATTCGGGTATTTGATGTTAGGGGTCTGTGAGCTTAAGTTTTTTGTTTGTTTTTTCCCTTGAGTCAAAACATTTCCAAGTAAGTAAGACTTATATACTTAAAATAAAACAAATAAAATCTTTGAAATTACAGAGCATCAATATTTTTACAGTGAAAAGACACAGCATCTGCACATTTCACAGTCATCATCCAAACAAGTAGAGGGAAGAGTAAACAACACACACAAAATTACTTACTTACTCTAAAGCTTTAGGAACTCAAAAGCTCATTGCCGCACTTACAAAAGTATGCCACATGTAATCTATCTTGACCTAGTTCTATCCAGTCCACCTCATTACACCCTATCTCTTTCAGCTCCATTCTAACGTTATCCTCCCATCTACGTCTAGGTCTTCCCATTGGGTTTACCAGTCAATATCCTGAACACGATTATAGATTCTCCCATTCACGCTGCATGTCCTGTCCATCATAATTTATGAGGTTGGATTATCCTAACAATGTCTTGTGATGAGTACAGGGTATGTGAATAATCCCTTACGTAACCTCCTCAACTCCCCAATAGCTTCATCCCTTTTTTAACCAAGCACCTTGATTTTGGACATCCTACATTTGTTTTCTGTATTTAAGGTAAGAGACCATGTTTCACACTCATAGAGAACAACTGCTAAAATTGTGTTTTGTATTCAGAGTTTTACATTCCTGGACAGCAGGCGAGATGTTAACAATTTACTGACCGAGTAATAGCATGTATTTCCAAATTGTATTCATTTCCTAATTTCGAATCTAATATCGTTAATTGCTAGTTAAAATTGTTCCTAAATATTTAAACTCATTAACCCTTTCAAATGACATGTGGTTCGCAGTAATCTCTAAATTATCGTCCACAATCTGTGTGATCAAAATTTAGTCTTTTCAGCGTTCACTTATAAACCTATTTCCTTACTAGCCTCTACACACACATTCATCATCATCAACTGTTTCCAACCTGTGACTGGGTCAGTTTATTAAAATGCCTCCATCTTTCTCTATCCTTCCACCATTCTTCCTCCTTTAATTTCTTCCATTCTTCTCCTCTCCCTTGAACACTTTTTGTTATCTGCTCCTCCCATCATTTTCTTTGTCATCCTCTCTTTTACCATCCTCATTACATGCCCAAACCATCTCATTCTTGCTTCCTCTACTATCTCATGCACTTCCTGTACCCCTACTTTTTCCTGGATAACTTTATTCTTAATCTTGTTTATAGTCTCTCTTACATTCATTGTCCATATTTCTGCTGCATATGTGACCATGGGTAGAAAGTACAACACTTCCTTACACTTCTAGGGCACTTCTCTTCTCCGTAGCAGGTCTCCTGTAGAACAACTCTCCCTACTATCATCTTCTCATTACATACTCTCTACTTCCACCTTTCTCTTCAATCACGCTTCCAAGATATTTTACATTCTGTACTTTTCTGAGTTTATAATTAAAGATGTAGAGTTCAATTTGAGGTTTGAGGTCAAACTCTGAATTCAAGTACCCACAGACCCCTATTTGATGTACAGAAAACTAACAAATGAAGTGTTTGTGAATATATAATAGTTAGCCTTGTTCTGACGCCAGTTTCACTTACTCTTTTAACAAATCATTACCCATGTGTATTTCTATTCTTGTACTTTTCTAATGTGAATACCATATTTGTACATTTTTTTAGCTTTCTGGTGTTATTTACGTCGTAATTGATTGTAGTAACAAACATGAACTAATATTGATTGAGACTGGATCATAGTAGCTGCTGTATATATTTAATAAAACATATTTATTTTTTGATTTTGATTCATTGTCATTGTTCTCAACATGCAACTTACTGAGCCATGAGCACAGACAAGGTATACACCAGATCCACAGCCTCCAGTTTAAAATAGCTGTGCTCTGTTGCAGAGTTTGAATCCTTAAACACGGGTATTGCCAGGTGCCATCAAGGGGCATTAAATAACTCATTGCAAACAAGGTTTAACTAGAGAGAGGACACAAATATCCATCTTGAGTCAATAGGTTGACTTCCACAAAGCTAGGTTCATGTAGTGACCCAACCCCTCTTCATTTAATCCGACCTCACAAAGAGGTATGTAGCAAAAACAAAGAGAAATGAACAATAATGCAAGTGGTATATAGCAAGAACAAGGAGAAATGAACAATAATTAAAGTGATATATAGCAAGAACAAGGAGAAATGAACAATAATTATATTAGTATGTAGTAAGAACAAGGAGAAATGAACAATAATTCTAGTAGCATGTAGCAAGAACAAGGAGAAATGAACAATACTTCTAGTAGCATGTAGCAAGAACAAGGAGAAATTAACAATAATTCTAGTAGCATGTAGCAAGAACAAGGAGAAATGAACAATACTTCTAGTAGCATGTAGCAAGAACAAGGAGAAATTAACAATAATTCTAGTAGCATGTAGCAAGAACAAGAAGAAATGAACAATAATTCTAGTAGCTTGTAGCAAGAACAAGAAGAAATGAACAATAATTCTAGTAGCATGTAGCAAGAACGAGGATAAATAAACAATAATTCTAGTAGCATGTAACAAGAACAAGGAAAAATGAACAATAATTCTAGTAGCATGTAACAAGAACACACATTTAATATAAACAATGTTTACAACATCAGGAAACTATTTTACTGTCTCTTATATTAAAGTTTTGTTTAAATAAAATAATGTGCTTTAAACATTAACAATAAAATTAATATTAATTAACATAATTTTACATCATTAATAATATCAGTGTTAATAGTTGAACATTTGACGCATTAACCCTTCAAGTAAAAAAATTAATACTTTTGTTTCCACCCAAATAAAATAATTGTATCCCTCACAACCCTAATTTTATTTCAAATAAAAAGGAGTTCAAATCATCAAATGTAGAAAATAAACATATTACGATAACACCACGTAACTTCCCTTACTGTTCATATCTGCCAGCTGTTTCTCCTTGAGCTCCACCGTTAACACAGCGTCCTTCAGAAGAGCCTTCTCAACCTCCATTTTGAGATCATACAATTCTGCCTCCTGCTTCAACTTGAAGTTGTGAAATTCCTTCAACTGATCCAGCCTCGCCTTCACCTCCAACTCAACAAATTTGGTTGATTGCTGGATAAAAACCTCTTCACTTGATCGGGATCGTTTTGCAGGAGGTGTCCTCACTGAAATATTTGAACACAGCTTGGAAATATTCAAGTTAATTATCATGGTGACAATAACACTTATACACTGACAACTTACAATTAATAAGTTCAATGGAGATCACTGTCAAAATAACAAATTATATTCACGAACATAACTCATATTTAGGTTTATTAAACATTTCAATATCATATTCTGAAAATTGAAAAATGACACCTGGACACGAGAATTGAACCCGGGACCTTTGGCTTGGTTCAATTCCCGAGTCCAGGTGTCATTTTTCAATTTTCAGAATATGATATCTAGATGGAGTAATCCTCACTAAAAGCATAAATAATAGCTTTCGCTATTTGAAACCTAAATATATTATACCATGTTGACTATTAGAGTATATAAATACTTATTAAATAGGTGGTGGTAGATTGGGAAGTTTTTGAACATTATAAAAACACAAACTATAATACGTAATTAGCCCTAATGTATTACATATAATTCCTGTTGGCCTGCTGTGTTTACCCGGTGTGAAGCTCTGGGAAATTGGAGCAGTTGTGAGCTGCATTTCATCGGTCGGCAGGAGTTTGAGCAGGACTGCTCCGAGGGGAGGGTGAGCTGACTGAGGTGTTGTTTGTGGAGTTGAGGGTGCAAATTGAAACAAGATGTTCAGTAGTGGGAGTTGAGGTGGCTATAGCATCTTGCAGGTGATGGTAATCACTGTCCCAAGGTGTGTCGATCTCCTCATCAAGGAAAGGCTGAATCGACATCACCTGTGCAGTGATCTCGGTATCTATGGGGGAGGTCTGGGGTGGTTTACTTCCCCTGATACTCATTGCACGCCGCCTCATCAGCATCTTACGACCCTGCACTTTGCTTTTAAGCTTTTCTATGAACATATATTAATATTTTTTAAACACATTTTAAAGTTTGGTAAGGAGTGATATATATATTATTTGTGAATCAATCAATGTACCTGAGGATGAAGTACAATTACGTTGAAACAAGTCGTCTAATACTGGCTGCTCATACAGCATCGCTACACCAGGAGAAAGGGAATTACTACTAATAATCATCAATCAGTAACACATTGATTGATTCATATTAATACTATGTGCACTTTTAAGAAAAGTTGTAAGAACATTTTCAGGATAAATTTGTATCATATTCAATATCCATATTTAAAAAAGAATTAAATAGCCAAAGCTATTATTTATGCATTTAATGGGAATTACTCCATCTAGATATCATATTCTGAAAATTGAAAAATGACACCTGGACACGGGAATCGAACCCGGGACTTTTGGCTTAGTACGCCAATGCTCTAACCACTGAGCTATACAGGATAGCAATATGCAATCCCGTACAATTTAATAACTGTACAAATGGCAGCAATATGCCAACTACGGAGTCGTAGATGGCTGCGTTATCTGATAGCTCATGATATTAATATGATCACATACTTGTAGCCGACGATTTCCGCTAAGTCCATCATAGACTCTGCCTTAAAATATGAGTGAAGAATGACCCTGGGCACGGGACGAATCCTAGATAGCTCAGTGGTTAGAACATTGACGTACTAAGCCAAAGGTCCCAGGTTCGATTCCCGTGTCCAGGTGTCATTTTTCAATTTTTAGAATATGATCCATATTTAAGTTTCCCCTGGGTTATAAATAATTTTATAATGATATCCTTATTGAAATCTCTCTTACTACTCGGACAAAGCATTGTTATTGGCTATAATATAACGTGTAACAAATTGATACAAAGGGTTTCTTCTTAAATTATTAAGTTATTTTTAAAATATTAAAATAGCATACTTCATTAATATTTTTTCTCATCCTTAGATCTATTTATGACCACCTTTGTGGTCTTATAGTCAAAGTTTCTGGATACAGATCCAGAGGTCCCCGATTAGATCCCTGGGGCTTCCTAAATTGTTGCTGTCGGTAAGATAAAAATGGTTCTGTTTCCCCACAGATTAAACTTTTAAATTAAGCTCAAAGAAACTAGAATTTTCTCCAAAATTTGAAGAAAATAAACATATTCCTATTTGTAGAGAATGACCCTCTTAATATGTAACCATTGTTATAAAGAGTGGCAATTTCTCGCAAAGTATTTTCCTCTTATATTTTATATGTGCTATTTGAGTTTAAATTAACTTAAAGTGTGTTGTCCAAGCTGCGATAGTTACCTATGATTGTGTCTGGAGTTGCAGTCTTTGCGCAGTTTGAGCTAGGTCTGTGAGGCGATAGCAGCATGTATCGCAGAACTGGTGGAGTGAGCAGTGCTTGCGGCTAGAGTTGTAGTGACACGGGTATTTGTTATTAAATTTTGTGCAATAATCTATTTTCTAAATGTTTTAACAATGAAAACTGGAGGCGCTACTGATCCACTCGCAGGATGTGGTGCTGCGTGAGTTAGTATCCCAACATTCATGTGTGTACAATTTAAAACATCCAAATAACAAGGACATGTGTTCCCCTTCTGTATTTTCTTCTGCTGCACAATTATATTCAAATTATTTCACTGTATTCTTCCTCCCACAAAATATCCAAAAAGGTTTTGTCACTCGGTTCACCTGTACTCTCATCCCTCTCTTAATTGACTGGCGACTGTGGCTGGAGTCGCATCTTGGAAAATACCACATACGATTGTCACATGCGGCTAGTGTCGCCATAGTATGTTGCGGCCGTAACCACACGACTGCAAACATAGTCGCAGGTAAGTGTCGCAGCTTGGACAATGCACCTCTAGGTTGACCATTTCTCCCATATTTTCTGGGACAGTCCTAGATTAAAATGTCCTGGATTTTGAAAGGTTTTTTTTTTAAATTAATATGCAAGATTTTTTTTTATTGCCACATATCAAAATACGAGCTCTGCCGAGTGGAAGCAAGTGAATACATGCTTCATACTTTGTGAACCTAATATTACAGTTGCTCAATAGAATAACTCAAAGTGACGATTGCAATGCAAATTAAATTTAACAAAAAAACCTGAACGTGACAACAAGTGGATTGAAAATTTTAAGCATTTTTAAAGCAACACGGCACCTATTTAAACATTAAAGACAATTTTGGAAATAAGTTTTTGCCTTCCTCAGAACAGGTTTTTTCCAAATTAAATCATTTGTGAGCCTCAAAAAATCACAACAGAGGCAATGATTATAATAGGGAAATAGCATCAGGATAGATTATGAGACTAGTTCTCCCTAAACCTAAAAGTGAGTTCTCGCCTATCATTTTCAATGAATCATTAAAAATAAATACCAAATGGATGTCAGAACACTCATTTCATTAGACTAAATTGTTATTTAACGCTTTCATTAAAAGTGAAAAGTAGATCTACTTTTCTTCATTTTCAATTATCATTTTTGAAAACTGGAAACAAAATGAACAGTGAGAACATGTACAAGCATTACTGGATTCATTTTTCTTTTTATGTAGGCCCTAAAGATTTATTGAAATTTAACATTAGACTGCGACCACTTGTGACGACCACTTGTGACGTTGTATTGGATTTAATCCCGAATTATTTATGATTCTTTTGATTCAATGTATTTTTTAACTAGTGCGATAATTGCATACATATATCATG
Organism: Timema podura; assembly: GCA_033556935.1. Taxonomy (NCBI): domain Eukaryota; kingdom Metazoa; phylum Arthropoda; class Insecta; order Phasmatodea; family Timematidae; genus Timema; species Timema podura. The sequence continues at coordinate 12,583,593 of JAVRXN010000011.1, forward strand.
AACCACAGCTCACATTAAAGGTAGCCATATAAAAGTCTCTCACTAGTCCGACGGAAAATTGGTTTGACATCAGACTGTCAACACACGCACAAACCACGGTATGTTGAGATCATTCACCTTCAGCTAACCACAGAGATCTGAGTGGTGTTGTGTTGGGGTTACTTGAGTGCTAGAAAAATAGTTCTTTGTGTATGGCAATTCTGCTAGGTTTGTTTGAAATTTGAAAATGTTTTTAGGGGTGGAAAAAAGTGATGAGTGGGGTGAAAAAAAGAAATGTGGGAGCTGCTATAGTGGTTAAATATGTATGTTGAACAAACCCTAAAGGAAACTGAAGTTTGGACCACACATTTGTTACACAATGTCACTAATTCTCGCACATGCGGTTACTCAAAGAACTGAAGGGCAACAGTCATGATTACGACAAGAACTACCGCAGGATGGATTAGCCGAATGCAGCATGGGACCGATTAGAAACACGGAGTGAAGCACATACCTGCACATGCACAGCCCCAAACCTGTCAAAGTGTTGCCGATGAACGCCACAAACGCTCAGATTAGAGTAAAACTGGTCTTACACCAGTCAATGGTTTTCTAACTCTATCTGACATAGGCGACTTTGGTTTGACAAACATCGTCCAACTTTGGTCTGAGCATGTAGCTTAACTTTTTACACAATACCATTTCAATAATTGAAACAGTAGTTGATCAGTCTCATCATGATCAATGACACATAATGTGAACAAAATCCTTTCATTTTCTCAAAAAAATGATTCAATGAAAATGACATGTGAGAACTCACCTTTAGATACTAGAACATTAGAATGTATAAATAGAAAAGGTTTATACTATATGCTATTATAAGTTTAAAAACAATCTATCAAAGTCATAAAACTGACAAAAGTGCTTCTTGCATGGAGAATAAAAATTATTTTTCTCTTTCACTCCCCCTATTGAGAATAACCACACTTTGTAGCAAATTTATTTTTTTCTGGTCGTCATCACCTGCTATGAAAAAGGGAAGTGTCCTTGAAGTGTAAGAGAGACTAGGACAGTGGAGGCCATGATAATGTGAGGAACATGTCAGCTGTCACAAGTAGAAATAAGATTAGGAATGAAGTTATCCAAGAAAGAGTTGGGGTACAGGGAGTACATGAGATAGTAGAGGTAGCAAGACTGAGATGGTACGGAGATGTAATGATGGAGATGGAGAGGATGCCAAAGAAAATGATGGAAATGAAGTATGTAGGAAAAATACCACAATGAAGTCCATGAAAGAGATGGAAGGAGCAGATAATAGAAAGTGTTCAAGTGAGAGGAGAAGAATGGAAGACATTAGGTAAATTAGGAAGAATGATGGAAAATGGAGGCATTTTACTAAAGTGACCCGGCCACAGGCTGGAAACAGTTGATGATGATGATGATGATGAGTTGTCATCACTACCTCTAGATTCCCACCCCTCTATTCCTACTCCAGGGGTACCACTATTTACCTCGAGAAGAAGCTAGTCTCAATGAGTTGATGTCAAAGGGTTGTGATGGAGATCAGTAAGTTGTAGAGGAACAGGGAAGGATGAGTGAGTAGCTAGTACTTCTTGAGAAGATTTCTTTGAAGGATATTCAGGCAAGAAACATCATTACTTTCTGCCCGAGACAAATACCTATTTTAACAATAACATCGTGAACTAATACGCTAAACAAAGTCAAATATTTAAATGAGTCATACATTCAAATCAAATATAAATCATTCTAGTTTTTAACTAACATAGGTGTGCAGTAGGTGTGTCAAACTCGTTTGATCATTAGGGCTGCATCGGAAGTTAAAACTACCAAGGAGCCACATTTAAAAAAAATCAATATTTTCATGTTCTTAAATAGAAGGAATTCCGTTTAGGAAGTACTTTATTACTAGAGTACAAATACAGTTGGCCCCTAAATATAAAACTATAAGAAAGACTATATGTGTTTACCAGAAATTTAAAACCTTTTATTTACAATAAAAGTGTTAATGTCAGGAGTTAAATCTTTTGCCCGTCATTTTTATATTTGACAAATGTGTGTCCGTAAGCCGAGATATCTTTTTTTTATGTGCCTTTTAATGAGAAAACAAAATAATGTTAATAGCCTACCCCTATGTGCTCTCATACATTGCAAATATTTGGTGCTCAAATTCAAAAACTTTTAGGAATTGATTCTGGTTAAAAATAAAGTACAAATTTAGACATCAAACTCACAAGGCCATTTCCTTAAACTATGCTGAATTCCTGAATACTTTATATCTAAATACAAATAATAGGGTTTCATTATATGTTTATCCATGAGTCACAAGTTTGACATGCCTGGTCTACAGGCACCTATAAAAAATAAAAAATATTTAAGAGTTAAAAAATACTGCTAGTATATTTTTATATATTAGTATTTGTATAAGGAAAATGGAATTTTGGGAGATTTTCCCAATTGAACATTTGAGCATTGCCGTTGTAAACATTACTATGTTATCGCTGGATATCTAGTCGAAGTCGAGTCTCCGGGTGACGTTTAGATGTTGATCTCGTGGGTCCAGGGGGTAGGGGTACGGAAGGGAGGTGGGGGAGAAAACATAGGCGGGTTGGGGGTGGCTAGGGGATGTAAATGATAGCCCTCAGGGCTTAAAGGGGAAATTGGAGTAGGTGGGAGTCGGGTGGTCGGTGAGAGGGGAAGACGAGGGGAGGCCTGAGATGATTCGGCGGCAGGGATGCTGGGAGATTTGGGCGCAGTGTGTGGGTGTTCGGGGGTCTGGCGGTTGTAGACGGGAACGTAGAGAATGGGTCCACGAGTTGAGTACTGTTTGGTGGCCGCTGTCCTCTTCAGGGTCTTCTGACAGTGGGCCTTGCCAGAGCGGCGGGTGTATTCCATCCCGTGAGGTCGCCGATGAAGGGGACGATCAGGTTGGAGAGTGATCGGGAAGAGTCGCGGTGGGAGGTAGGACAGTCCCGGCAACGTGAGTCACGGTGGGAGGCAGAGGAACAGTTCCGGCAACGTGAGTCGCGGTGGGAGGTATAGGGACAGTCCCGGCAACGTGAGTCGCGGTGGGAGGCAGAGGATAGTGGCGGAAGGAGAGGGAATGACGACAATTGCTCTTTCGATAGTGACAATGTTTATTCAAGCTCTTTTGTTAACTGTGGTTCACCAGGGTTGGGTCACCACTGACTCAGCTCTCCAGACTCACTCCAGACTCATAAAGCATGCTCTAATGCACCCTGAAGGGGTGCACGGGAGCAAATTCCAACACGTACCGACCAATTGGTCACACCGTGTGGTTTTCGGGAAATTCTCAGACGGGTTGTCGCATTTCGCGAAGTTAACTGAAACAAACAAAAAGCATATATATATATCATATTATTAATTAATATTATTTGAGGAAAAAGAAAAATTTTGGGAACAGACTAAGAGGTTTTTAGAGTTACGTGCGGAGACACTACTCTATGGGGGGCTGTGTGAGAGCCTCCCAAACCACGTTTGTCACATCTCGCTTATCCGAGCAGGGCTTTGGGACGTCGGTGGCACCCTCCAGGGTCGATGACGTAATTCCCAAGCCCCTGGATAAGAGGATTGGTGCACCGGGAAGTCTGTCGTAGAAGGACTGCGCCAGCTTCCGGAAGTGGTCCTTGATGGTAGACATATCCAGGTCTCGGTGCAGAGTCACATTCCGAACGTACCAAGGTGCGTCCACAATGATCCTCAGACACTTGCTCTGGAATGCCTGCATCCTCCTCATATACGTGTCCGCCAGGTGGCCCCAAGCGGGACACACATAGTCGAGGATCGGTCTGAGCAGCTGCTTGTACAGTGTCAGACCGTTCCTTGTGGACAGGGCGCTACGCCTGTTAAGCAGTGGGCCTAGGATTCCCAGCCTTTGCTTCGCCTTGGTCAGTCTCTCGGTGCAGTGAAGTCGCCAGGTCAGCTTGGTGTCCAGCGTAAGTCCCAAGTACTTAGCACTGTCCGCCCATCTGATCTGCTCTCCGAACAGCCGGAGTGGGGCCGGCCTGTGGAACTTTCTTTTCCATGTGAAGAGCACTGCTGTACTCTTCTCCACGTTAACGCTTGTTCTCCAGGTGGTCAGCCACCCCTCCAACTGCGTCAGGTGCGTCTGGAGTCGCCTCTCCACCAGATGCTCTCACCACGACTCCGCTACTAGAGCCGTGTCATCCGCATACAGTGCCAACTTGGTGTCCGGAGACCTTGGAATGTCGTTCACATACAAGCTGAAGAGCACCGGGCCCACGAGGGAACCCTGCGGCACTCCAGCCCGGATGCTTCTGACTTGGGATGTGGCGTTCCCAAAGGTAGTGGAGAAAGTTCGGTGGGAAAGATAAGATTGAACAATCTTAACTAGGTAGAAAGGAAGGTTCAGGGAGAGGAGTTTGAAAAGGAGACCTTCGTGCCAAACACGGTCGAAGGCCTTTGCCACGTCGAGAAAGACAGCACCAGTCAGCCTGTTGATGTTGAAGTTCCTCGTGACCTGCTCCACGAGCCGGACGAGTTGGTGAGACGTAGCGTGTCCCGCCCGAAAGCCGAACTGCTCGTGCACCAAGACGCCCACCTCGCGAACATGTCGGGTCAGTCTCGTCAGTAGAAGTCTCTCGAACAACTTGCCCAAACAGTGGAGCAAGCTGATCGGTCGGTAAGACGAAGTTAGGGCCGGGTCCTTACCCGGCTTATGAAAACAGAGGACGTTGGCGTGCTTCCAGAGCTCCGGGAAGTGACTCAAGAGCAGGACGGCGTTGAATAACTCCACGAGGGAGTTAATCGCCTCCAAGGGCAGCTTTCTGAGGACCGCGTTATTAATGCCGTCGCGTCCGGGGGCCTTATTAATCTTAGAGCGGCTAACGCCCGCGACATTTCTGCCGCCTTCATGGGTTCTGGTTCATCCAAGGGTCTGTACGAGACCGCTGCGATGACCTGCGCCACGCGCGCAATGTGCGCCGGGTCTGACGGGTCGTCAGTCGGTACAAATTGCGCCTCTAAGTGCTCAGCGAGAGCATCAGCCTTCTCCTGGTCAGAGTTGCCCACCCCGTTACGACCTACAATAGGCGGCCTTGGTGCGGGAACCCGCATCAAGTTCCTCGTCATGCGCCACAGGGACCTGTCCTGTACGCACAGGCTCTCAATCTTGTCCTCCCAGACACTGTTCCGGTATTCTTGGACCATCTCCCGAACCGCATGGACTTTGCGGCTCCAGTTGGCCTTGTCCACCGGGTCCCTCGAGATTTGCCAAGCCTTCCTCAGCCGATTTTTCTCCCGGACGTGCCTGAGGATAGAATCGGGCAAAGAAGCCTTTGGCGCCCTCTTAGGACGGTGCCTCGGCGTCGAAGCTTCGAGCGACACCTTGATGGCGGAAGTTATGAACTCCGCAACGTGATCGATTTCCGCTGCTGTTCGAAAGGTAGGGGTGGGTCCCAACCTCTCTCTCAACACATTCGTGAACCTGTCCCAGTTAGTGTGCTTAAGGTCAGGTTTTTCGGGGGGTCTATGAAGGACACCGCGCGTCCCAGGGCAGACTCAGCTCCAGAAATAACCGTGTTACCTACCCTCCACTCCTGCCTGGCCTTGTCTAATGGTGGAAAACGGGGTTTCCTATTGGTGCGGGCGACAGTGCCCATTACGCGAGCCAATAGCGAGACAGACTCCAGACTCATAATGCATGCTCTAATGCACCCTAAAGGGGTGCACGGGAGCAAATTCCAACACGTACTGACCAATTGGTCACACCGTGTGGTTTTCGGGAAATTCTCAGACGGGTTGTCGCATTTCGCGAAGTTAACTGAAACAAACAAAAAGCATATTATTAATTAATATTATTAGGGAAAAAGAAAAATTTTGTGAACCGACCAAGAGGTTTTTAGAGTTACGTGCGGAGACACTACTCTATGGGGGGCTGTGTGAGAGCCTCCCAAACCACGTTTGTCACTTCTCGCTTATCCGAGCAGGGCTTTGGGACGTCGGTGGCACCCCCCAGGGTCGATGACGTAATTCCCAAGCCCCTGGATAAGAGGATTGGTGGCACCGGTGAGTCTGGCGTAGAAGGACTGCGCCAGCTTCCGGAAGTGGTCCTTGATGGTAGGCATATCCAGGTCTCGGTGCAGAGTCACATTCCGAACGTACCAAGGTGCGTCCACAATGATCCTCAGACACCTACTCTGGAATGCTTGCATCCTCCTCATATACGTGTCCGCCAGGTGGCCCCAAGCGGGACACGCATAGTCGAGGATCGGTCTGAGCAGCTGCTTGTACAGTGTCAGACCGTTCCTTGTGGACAGGGCGCTACGCCTGTTAAGCAGTGGGCCTAGGATTCCCAGCCTTTGCTTCGCCTTGGTCAGTCTCTCGGTGCAGTGAAGTCGCCAGGTCAGCTTGGTGTCCAGCGTAAGTCCCAAGTACTTAGCACTGTCCGCCCATCTGATCTGTTCTCCGAACAGCCGGAGTGGGGCCGGCCTGTAGAACTTTCTTTTCCATGTGAAGAGCACTGCTGTACTCTTCTCCACGTTAATACTCGTTCTCCAGGTAGTCAGCCACCCCTCCAACTGTGTCAGGTGCGTCTGGAGTCGCCTCTCCACCAGCTGCCCTCGCCACGACTCCGCTACTAGAGCCGTGTCGTCCGCATACAGTGCCAACTTGGTGTCTGGGGATTTCGGAATGTCGTTCACATACAGACTGAAGAGCACCGGGCCCACGAGGGAACCCTGCGGCACTCCAGCCCGGATGCTTCTGACCTGGGATGTGGCGTTCCCAAAGGTAGTGGAGAAGGTCCGGTTGGATAGATAAGATTGAACAATCTTAACTAGGTAGAAGGGAAGGTTCAAGGAGAGGAGTTTGAAAAGGAGACCTTCGTGCCAAACACTGTTGAAGGCCTTTGCCACGTCGAGAAAGACAGCACAAGTCAGCCTGTTGATGTTGAAGTTCCTCGTGACCTGCTCCACGAGCCGAACAAGTTGATGAGACGTAGCGTGTCCCGCCCGAAAGCCGAACTGCTCGTCCACCAAGATGCCCGCTTCGCGAACATGTCGGGTCACTCTCGTCAGTAGAAGTCTCTCGAACAACTTGCCCAAACAGTCGAGCAAGCTGATCGCTCGGTAAGACGAAGTTAGGGCCGGGTCCTTACCCGGTTTATGGAAGCAGAGGACGTTGGCGTGCTTCCAGAGCTCGGGGAAGTGACTCAGGAGCAGGACGGCGTTGAATAACTCCACGAGGAAGTTAATCGCCTCCAAGGGCAGCTTTCTGAGGACCGCGTTATTGATGTCGTTGCGTCCGGGGGCCTTGTTTAATCTTAGAGCGGCTAACGCCCGCGACATTTCTGCCGCCTTCGTGGGTTCAGATTCATCCAAGGGTCTGTACGAGACCGCTGCGATGACCTGAGCCACGTGCCCAATGTGCACCGGGTCTGATGGGTCGTCAGTCGGTACAAATTGCGCCTCTAAGTGCTCAGCGAGAGCATCGGCCTTCTCCTGGTCGGAGTTGGCCACCCCGTTGCGACCTACAATAGGCGGCCTTGGTGCGGGAACTCGCATCAAGTTACTCGTCATGCGCCACAGGGACCTGTCCTGTACGCACAAGCTCTCAATCTTGTCCTCCCAGACACTGTTCCGGTATTCTTTGACCATCTCGCGAACCACATGGACTTTGCGGCTCAAGTTGGCCTTGTCTACCGGGTCCCTCGAGGTTTGCCAAGCCTTCCTCAGCCGATTTTTCTCCCGGACGTGCCTGAGGATAGAATCGGGCAAAGAAGCCTGTGGCGCCCTCTTAGGACGGTGCCTCGGCGTCGAAGCTTCGAGCGACCCCTTGATGGCGGAAGTTATGAACTCCGCACCGCGATCGATTTCTGCTGCTGTTCGAAAGGTAGGAGTGGGTCCCAACCTCTCTCTCAACACATTCGTGAACTTGTCCCAGTCAGTGCGCTTAAGGTCAGGTTTTTCGGGGGTCTATGAAGGACACTGCGCGTCCCAAGTTCACAAGAACGGGGTTGTGATCCGAGTCTAGCTCAGCTAGAGACTTCAACACCAACCACCTTCTGATCCCTCTGGAGACAACGAAGTCGAGGACGTCCGGGAAGCCAATGGGATTGAGAGGGAAGTGAGTAGGGGTCGGAGGACCGGAAGCCACCAAGCCGTGTAGATCTATGACGTCGCGGAGCAATCCGCCGCGAGCGCAAATAATCCTAGAGCCCCATGAAGGGTGCTTAGCGTTGAAGTCACCACCGATTAAAACAGGCGTGGTACCTCGAAGCAGCACCTCCATGTCGGCCCTCGTGGCCTGGTTGAACCGGCGGTAGGGAGGGAAGTAGATGGAGATAAGACGCACTGGGCCGGTAGAGGTCACCAGTTGGATAGCCGTTGCTTCCATGTGTTGGAGGGGAGGAAGAGAGACGACGTGATGGTCAAGGCCCCTTCGGACCAGGACCGCCGTCCCACCCCTTCCCACATCCCCCGCTCGGTCACTCCGATGGCAGATGAACTCCGCTAACAAGAACCTCACTGCGGAGCGCAAGTGGGTTTCTCCCAACAGCATTACGTCGACGCGATGCTTTGCCAGGAAACTTTCCAGCTCAGCCTTCTTCTTCGCGACTCCGTTGGCGTTCCAGAGTGCGACCGTGAGCTCCTTCAGCACTGGGGGTCCTCTATTCGGGTGCGCTGCCATGGGAGACCAGGTAGAGGATGATATGCTCCATGACCAGGTGGCCACGGTTACTCCTCGGAGACTCCTGGACCTTCCTCAAGAGACTCGATGAAAAGTCCCAAGGATCCAGTCCCGGAATCTCCTTGAGAAGCTCAATACAAATTTTGAGCTTTGTAGCATCATCCTCAGGGGTAGGGTTGGGTGTGGGGGTGGCAAGGTTGACAGGGGTTGGAGTGGGGAGTGGTAGGTAGGGGTTGGAAGGATGAAGGGGCTTGGGGAGGGTGGTTCGGGGTGCAGGGGTGGGTCGAGAAGGGATTGGGAGAGGAGCGGTCTTGGACGGGTCCTCGACCGAAAGGGATGAACCGGATGCAACCGGTTCAGGTGGCTTTGGCAGGTGCCTCGGCCTGGGATGGAGGGGTTGGTCTCCCTGACAGCGCTGGATCACGCTGGCCGACGTGTTGGCCCTAGAAAGGGCCGAATCGTCACCGAGCGGTGACTCTCGCTGGGCTCGGTCAGCGGCACGCTCACCTCCGGTAGTTGGAGGGGCCCCACTGCCTGCACCCGGTGGGCTGGTAGTTCCAGCCGTGTTGGCCCTAGAAAGGGCCGATGCCTTGTTGGCCCTAGAAAGGGCCGATTCGTCCCCCGAGGGAGACTCTTGCTTGCCTCGGCCAGCGGCACGCACGACTCCGGGAGTTGGAGCGGCCCCGCTGACTTCGGCCTCGCCTGCAGGCTTGTTGCCCCTCGAGAGGGCAGCTAACGCTTCGGGCTCGTGGCGGACCACTTGCCACCCGGCGTTAGCTCCTTCCTGACCGGAGGGGCCTTCAGTCCCCGCGAACGGAAACTTTTGACTCCCCCTGCCTGGACGGGCAGCACAAGCCTGTTACTGGCGGCGGTTCCCCCGACGCTCGCCGCCAGCTTCCTCCGACTCGGGGCCGGTCGCTTCCCGGGCCCGGGATTCTTCTTCGCCTCATCCGGCGGTCTTCTCCCGACCCCGACGACGACACCTTTCTTCACCTTCACCGCAGGTTCCATCCAGTCGATCGCAGCAGATGCTCAGGAAACGCTCGGAAAGCTCGGAACACGTAAGGGAGGCAGGACGACACCTTGCACTCCAGACTCATAATGCATGCTCTAATGCACCCTGAAGGGGTGCACGGGAGCAAATTCCAACACGTACCGACCAATTGGTCACACCGTGTGGTTTTCGAGAAATTCTCAGACGGGTTGTCGCATTTCGCGAGCCCCCAGTGATAAGAACATATTGCAATGTTCTAAGTAATAGTAATCACACACCACCAAGGTTTAGCGAGTGATATAAATATCTTAAAATTTTCTAAGAACTAGTAATCACACACACCAAGGTTTAACAGGTTATAATATCTTACAATGTTCTAATAACTTGGAATCACACACCACCATGGTTTAACGAGTGATAATATTTTCCAATTTTATAATAAATTGTAATCACACACCACCAGGGTTTTACGAGTGATAATAACACCCTACAATGTTCTAAGAACTAGCAATCACACCACCAAGGTTTAACGAGTGATAATAGCATCTTTCAATGTGCTAAGAACCATCAATCACACACCATCACGGTTTAACGAGTGATAATATCTTACAATGTTCTAACAACTAACAATCACACACCACGAAGATTAAACGAGTGATAATAATATTTTACAATGTTCTAACACTAGCAATCACACACCTTGGGGTTTAGCGAGTGATAATAATATATTAAAATGTTCTAAGAACTAGCAATCACACATCACTAGGGTTTAACTAGTGATAATAAAATCTCACAATGTTCTAAGAACTAGTAATCACACACCACGAAGGTTTAATGAGTGATAATAATATCTTACATTGTTCTAAGAACTAGAAATACACACCACGAAGGATTAACGAGTGATAATAATATTTTACAATGTTCTAAGAACTAGCAATCACACAACACCAGGGTTTGTCGAGTGATAATAACATCTTACAATGTTCTAAGAACTAGAAATAACACACCACCAGGGTTTAACGAGTGATAATATCTTACAATGTTCTAAGAACAAGCAATCACACACCACCAGGGTTTAACGAGTGATAATAATATCCTACAATGTTCTAAGAGCCAGCAATCACACACCACCAAGGTTTAACGATAGATAATAACATCTTACAATATTCTAATAACTAGTAATCAGACACCACCAGGGTTTAGCGACTGATAATATCTTACAATGTTCTAAGAACCAGTAATCACTCACCACCAGGGTTTAGCGAGTGATAATAATATATTACAATGTTCCGAGAACTAACAATCACACACCACCAGGGTTAAATGAGTGATAATAATATCTTTCAATGTTCTAAGAACCAGTAATCACACACCACCAGAGTTTAACGAGTGATAATAACATCTTAAAATATTCTAAGAACTAGGAATCACACATCACCAGGGTTTAACGAGTAATAATAACATCTTACAATGTTCTAAGAACTAGCAATCAAACACCACAAAGGTTTAACGAGTGATAATATCTTACAATGTTCTAAGAACCAACAATCACACATCACCAGTGTTAACAAGTGATAATAGCATCTTACATTGTTCTTAGAACTAGCAATCACACACGACCAGGGTTTAACGAGTGATAATATCTTATAATGTTCTAAGAACCAGCAATCACACACCTCAAGTGTTTAACGAGTGATAATAGCTTCTTACATTGTTCTTAGAACTAGCAATCACACACCACCATAGTTTAACGAGTGATAATATCTTACAATGTTCTAAGAACCAGCAATCACACACCACCAGGGTTTAACGAGTGATAATAGTTTTTTACAATTTTCTAAGAACAACAATCACACACCATCAGGGTTTAACGATTGATAATAGTGTCTTACAATATTCTAAGAACCATCAATCACACACCACCAGGGTTTAGCGAGTGATAATAACATCTTACAATGTTCTAAGAATTAACAATCACACATCAAGAAGGTTTAACGAGTGATAGTAATATTTTACAATGTTCTAAGAACTAACAATCACACACAACCAAGGTTTAACGAGTGATAATAACGTTTTATAATGTTCGAATAACTAGTAATCAGACACCACCAGGGTTTAGCGAGGGATAATATCTTACAATATTCTAAGAAACAATAATCACACACCACCAGGGTTTAACGAGTGATAATAATATCTTACAATGTTCTAAGAACCAAAAATCACACATCACCAGTGTTAACGAGTGATAATAGCATCTTACATTGTTCTTAGAACTAGCAATCACACACGACCAGGGTTTAACGAGTGATAATATCTTACAATGTTCTAAGAACTAGAAATAACACACAACCAGGTTTTAACGAGTGATAATAATATCTTACAATGTTCTAAGAACTATCTCACACATGATAACACACCACCAGGGTTTAACTAGTGATAATAATATATTACAATGTTCCAAGAACTAGCAATCACACACACTAGGGTTTAACGTGTGATAATAACATCTTACAATGTTCTGAGTGATAATAGCATCTTACAATGTTCTAAGAACCAGCAATCACACACCACCAGGATTTAACGAGTGGTAATATCTAACAATGTTCTAATAACTAACAATCACACACACCAGGGTTTAACGAGTGATAATAGTTTCTTACAATATTCTAAGAACCAGCAATCACACACCACCAGGGTTAAACGAGTGATAATAACATCTTATAATGTTCTAAGAACTAGCAATCACACACCACCAGGGTTTAACGAATGATAATAACATCTTACAATGTTCTAAGAACTAGCAATCAAACACCACAAAGGTTTAACGAGTGATAATATCTTACAATGTTCTAAGAACCAGCAATCAAACATCACCAGTGTTTAACGAGTGATAATAGCATCTTGCATTGTTCTTAGAACTAGAAATCACAACACCACCAGGGTTTAACGAGTGATAATATCTTACAATGTTCTAAGAACCAGCAATCACACACCACTAGGGTTTAACGAGTGATAATAATATCTTACAATGTTCTAAGAACTAGCAATCACACACCACCAAGGTTTAGCGAGTGATAATATCTTACAATGTTCTAAGAACTAGCAATCACACACCACCAAGGTTTAGCGAATGATAATAATATATTGAAATATAAAAAGTAGACCTATTTTACTAATAATTGAAAATTTGTTTTTCTCCTAAAATGACTCATTCAGACAAGCTTGCTCGATAAAAGTATTTAGGTGGTGTTTTATATTATATAAATAGTATTGAATACTTGTTTTTGGGAGACAAATTTAAACCTCTTTTTAAAAAAGGTGGGTCCAAACCATAATAGATTACAAAATAAGGACTTTAAGACTATGTCGTACTTTTAATCCCACAGATAACGCAGGGTATTTCAGTATTATTTTTACCTGTCGTAGAGTTGTGTTATTCTATTGCCTTGTCATGGAAACAATTGCTAGTTGTACAACTTGTCCGAGCAAAGAATGCTGAGATAGCCCTACGTGACACTTACTTCCCTCTTGTTCTCTTGACCTTTAATACAGGCCAACAGACGCAAAGGAGCATCTTCAGACTTGCCGCGCACTTCCTGTGTCCACACCGAGTGATATCCCGGCTCTGAATAAGATTAACGCACTTTTTAACATAGCAATATACATTTATAATGAGACGCGCATTAAGCTTAACACACAAATATATCTTAAACTACGATAACACTGGTCTTGCATATGTCCGATACGTTACTTTTGGATACTAGTTTAGTTCACCCGATCAGATTTATTTATTTTATTAAAATAACAATAACTTTAAAGTTGCACCAATAAAATAAATAATTGTGAGAGCTCTGGTGTAATCCAGACACGCGAGTCCAATGATCGTCGGGACGCTCACGTCGTTCCTGGTCCTGACGTGCGTCGTGGCGTCTCCTGAACAGCCCGTAACCTCGTCGGGCACCCTAGCGGGGCGGGTGGTGCAGACGAGTCACGGGGCAGTGAGGCAGTTGCTGGGGGTGAGGTACTGTGAGGCTCCGGTGAGATTTAGTCCCCCAGTCCCACATCAAGTTCAGGATGCTACGAATATAGTGGAGGTCACCAAACACGGGGCGGCGTGCCAGCAACCACCTCACCTCACGGAGCTGATGTACCCCCAGGTGAGACAATGCTATATACCTCTCCGAGCTGATGTATCTTCAGGTGAGACAATGCTATGTATCTCTCCAAGCTGATGTGCCCTCAGGTGAGACAATGCTATATACCTCTCCGAACTGATGTACTCTCAGGTGAGATAATGCTGTGTGCCTCTCCGAGCTGATGTACCCCCAGGTGAGATAATGCTATGTACCTCACGGAGCTGATGTACCCCAGGTGAGACAATGATATATACCTCTCCGAGCTGATGTACCTTCAGGTGAGACAATGCTATGTGCCTTCCTAGCTGATGTACCCTCAGGTGAGACAATGCTATGTACCTCACCAGCTGATGTAGCCTCAGGTGAGACAATGCTATGTACCTCTCCGAGCTGATATACCTCAGGTGACCAATGCTATTACTCTCTCGAGCTGATGTATCTTCAGGTGAGACAATGCTATTATATACCTCTCCGAGCGGATGTATCTTCAGGTGAGATAATGCTATGTACCTCTCTAAGCTGATGTGCCCTCAGGCAGACAATGCTATGTACATCTCCGAGCTGATGTACCCCCATTGAGACAATGCTATGTGCCTCTCCGAGCTGATGTACCCCCAGGTGAGACAATGCTATGTGCCTCTCCGAGCTTATGTATCTTCAGTGAGATAATGCTATGTACCTCTCCTAGCTGATGTACCTTCAGGTGAGACAATGCTATGTACCTCTCCGAGCTGATGTTACCCTCAGGTTAGACAATGCTATGTACCTCTCCTAGCTGATGTACCCTCAGGTGAGACAATGCTATGTACCTCTCCGAGCTGATGTATCTTCAGGTGAGACAATGCTATGTCCTCTCCGATTATGTACCCAGGTGACCAATGCTATATATCTCTCCTGAGCTGATGTATCTTCAGGTGAGACAATGCTATGTACCTCTCAAAGCATATGTGCCCTCAGGTGAGACAAAGCTATATACCTCTCCGAGCTGATGTATCTTCAGGTGAGATAATGCTATATACCTCTCCAAGCTGATGTACCCCCAGGTGAGACAATGCTATATACCTCTCCGAGCTGATGTATCTTCAGGTGAGATAATGAATGCTCTGTACCTCTCTAAGCTGATGTACCTTCAGGTGAGACAATGCTATATACCTCTTCAAGCTGATGTATCTTCAAGTGAGACGTATTACAGGTCTGTGGGTTTCTAGTGCCAATACCATGTGTTTTTCAGAAAGTCATTAAAAAGCAGGTCAATTGTATTCTATGGTCAATCCCAGTAGTCGTCAAGGTAAGCAGTTAAGATCAGGTCAATGGTACTTTCGGCTGAATCCAAGTAGTTGTTGAGGTAAGTTGTTGAAGATCAGGTCAATGGTACTTTTGGCTGAATCCAAGTAGTTGTTGAGGTAAGTTGTTGAAGATCAGGTCAATGGTACTTTTGGCTGAATCCAAGTAGTTGTTGAGGTAAGTTGTTGAAGAACAGGTCAATGGTACTTTTGGCTGAATCCAAGTAGTTGTTGAGGTAAGTTGTTGAAGATCAGGTCAATGGTACTTTTGGCTAAATCCAAGTAGTTGTTGAGGTAAGTTGTTGAAGATCAGGTCAATGGTACTATCGGCTCAATCCTAGTAGTTGTTGAGGTAAGTTGTTGAAGATCAGGTCAATGGTACTTTTGGCTGAATCCAAGTAGTTGTTGAGGTAAGTTGTTGAAGATCAGGTCAATGGTACTTTTGGCTGAATCCAAGTAGTTGTTGAGGTAAGTTGTTGAAGATCAGGTCAATGGTACTTTTGGCTGAATCCAAGTAGTTGTTGAGGTAAGTTGTTGAAGAGCAGGTCAATGGTACTCTCGGCTCAATCCCAGTAGGGGGTTTGAACCACGTACCACCTCCGCCCTCTCCCCCGGTCTTGAGTGCATCGAAGCTATTATTTCCCCCGGTTTTTTTCTAATTGGGAATATTAGGTGTGATTCTGATGTTTAAGAAAAATAACTAGTAGATAAATGTTTTATTTAAAAAAAAGTTTATTTACAATTTATTAGATGATTCAGCAATTTTTGTTCATCGAAAATGATATTGCCCAACTATTAAATTCTTCTGATTTATTTAGTAAATATATCAGTGTTAAGGCGAGAAAGGTGCCCATTTAATTGTAAATAATTTTTTTATAAAACACTTATCAACAAATTTTTTTCTTTCTTTTTTCCTAACCAAATATTAGTCATCCTAAGTTATTGCTGGGGGGAAATCCGTAGAAAAATTACTTCGCTGCAATTTGTTGACATATGGTTGACAGTAACACGTTATGTTCAAAAAGTAACATACCTATTTCTGACATAAACCCACGGAATTGTTTCCCCAGGACCAGATTCGTTAGGTCGTTTATTAAGTTTGTTGTGAGCTAGCTTTTTAATTTTTAATAGTTAATAATATTATTGCGTAATTATTTGTTTTGGTATATTTAGTTAATGAAAATTAGATTTAGGTGCATATATGAATAGAGTTGATTATTTGTTAAAAGTCTTTAAACATGTATATAACTCATTAAATGACAAAGAGAGTTTTTTTATAAACATTGAGATCAGACAAACAAATTACTTATACAACGCAAACAGTATAGATCTGCTACTGAGAGTAGGAAATCATGGTTTAGTTTCAATTGCTTGGTGCTTGGCAGTGATGAAGCTTTGACTCAGCGACGGTATCAAAGATCCAAACTTATTTCACAGATAAATAAAATATATAAGTTCACATTAGGTATTTTATTGAAAAAGTAACGGTTAAGAAACAGCTAGAGACATGATATAAAATGTCCATCCATTTTTTCACTAGCACACCAAAATTATTTTATTAACATCAAGATATTTAACGGCCTAATCTAAGGAACAAGTGAGAAGAGCGTAGTTCTAGAAGAAGTGCACTAGCATTAATGTGGGGAGAGGATGGGAAGATCACAAATACCCCTCATCCCCTTTCCCCTAGTAAGCTTGGACAAGATTCAAACCTCAACCTCCTACCTTCTAACCTTGTCAATAGCGAGATCTATACCTTAGACCAAGATTCAAACCTCAACCCTACTTCCTTCTAACCTTGTCAATAGCGAGATCTATACCTTAGACCAAGATTCAAACCTCAACCCTCCTACCCCTAACCTTGTCAATAGCCAGATCTATAATTTAGACCAAGATCCAAACCTCAACCCTCCTACCCCCTAACCTTGTCAATAGCCAGATCTATAATTTAGACCAAGATTCAAACCTCAACCCTCCTATCCCCTAACCTTGTCAATAGCCAGATCTATAATTTAGACCAAGATCCAAACCTCAACCCTCCTACCCCCTAACCTTGTCAATAGCGAGATCTATACCTTAGACCAAGATTCAAACCTCAACCCTCCTACCCCCTAACCTTGCCAATAGCGAGATCTATACCTTAGACCAAGATTCAAACCTCAACCCTCCTACCCCCTAACCTTGTCAATAGCCAGATCTATAATTTAGACCAAGATCCAAACCTCAACCTTCCTACCCTCTAACCTTGTCAATAGCGAGATCTATACCTTAGACCAAGATCCAAACCTCAACCCTCCTACCTCCTAACCTTGTCAATAGCCAGATGTATAATTTAGACCAAGATCCAAACCTCAACCTTCCTACCCTCTAACCTTGTCAATAGCGAGATCTATACCTTAGACCAAGATCCAAACCTCAACCTTCCTACCCTCTAACCTTGTCAATAGCGAGATCTATACTTTAGACCAAGATCCAAACCTCAACCTTCCTACCCTCTAACCTTGTCAATAGCCAGATCTATAATTTAGACCAAGATCCAAACCTCAACCCTCCTACCTCCTAACCTTGCCAATAGCGAGATCTATACCTTAGACCAAGATCCAAACCTCAACCCTCCTACCCCCTAACCTTGTCAATAGCGAGATCTATACTTTAGACCAAGATTCAAACCTCAACCCTCCTACCCCCTAACCTTGCCAATAGCGAGATCTATACCTTAGACCAAGATCCAAACCTCAACCCTCCTACCTCCTAACCTTGCCAATAGCGAGATCTATACCTTAGACCAAGATCCAAACCTCAACCCTCCTACCCCTAACCTTGTCAATAGCGAGATCTATACCTTAGACCAAGATCCAAACCTCAACCCTCCTACCTCCTAACCTTGCCAATAGCGAGATCTATACCTTAGACCAAGATCCAAACCTCAACCCTCCTACCTCCTAACCTTGTCAATAGCGAGATCTATACCTTAGACCAAGATCCAAACCTCAACCCTCCTACCCCCTAACCTTGTCAATAGCCAGATCTATAATTTAGACCAAGATTCAAACCTCAACCCTCCTACCCCCTAACCTTGTCAATAGCCAGATCTATAATTTAGACCAAGATCCAAACCTCAACCCTCCTACCCCCTAACCTTGTCAATAGCGAGATCTATACCTTAGACCAAGATTCAAACCTCAACCCTCCTACCCCCTAACCTTGCCAATAGCGAGATCTATACCTTAGACCAAGATTCAAACCTCAACCCTCCTACCCCTAACCTTGTCAATAGCCAGATCTATAATTTAGACCAAGATCCAAACCTCAACCTTCCTACCTCTAACCTTGTCAATAGCGAGATCTATACCTTAGACCAAGATCCAAACCTCAACCCTCCTACCTCCTAACCTTGTCAATAGCCAGATCTATAATTTAGACCAAGATCCAAACCTCAACCTTCCTACCCTCTAACCTTGTCAATAGCGAGATCTATACCTTAGACCAAGATCCAAACCTCAACCTTCCTACCCTCTAACCTTGTCAATAGCGAGATCTATACTTTAGACCAAGATCCAAACCTCAACCTTCCTACCCTCTAACCTTGTCAATAGCAAGATCTATAATTTAGACCAAGATCCAAACCTCAACCCTCCTACCTCCTAACCTTGCCAATAGCGAGATCTATACCTTAGACCAAGATCCAAACCTCAACCCTCCTACCCCTAACCTTGTCAATAGCGAGATCTATACCTTAGACCAAGATTCAAACCTCAACCCTCCTACCCCTAACCTTGCCAATAGCGAGATCTATACCTTAGACCAAGATCCAAACCTCAACCCTCCTACCTCCTAACCTTGCCAATAGCGAGATCTATACCTTAGACCAAGATCCAAACCTCAACCCTCCTACCCCTAACCTTGTCAATAGCGAGATCTATACCTTAGACCAAGATCCAAACCTCAACCCTCCTACCTCCTAACCTTGCCAATAGCGAGATCTATACCTTAGACCAAGATTCAAACCTCAACCCTCCTACCTCCTAACCTTGTCAATAGCGAGATCTATACCTTAGACCAAGATCCAAACCTCAACCCTCCTACCCCCTAACCTTGCCAATAGCGAGATCTATACCTTAAACCAAGTGAAAATTAGAACGGACATATCTTAGGTCAAAATTTATTAAAATGTGTATTGTAAATATATTCCAGCTGACACTGCATGAAAACGACAAAAGTGTGAATGAAGACTGCTTATTTCTGAACGTGTTCCTCCCTGTGACCCCTGCACCCGCGAACCAGCCCCTCAGGGCCGTCATGGTGTGGATCCCGGGAGAAGGCTTCGGATTCGCAGACGCTGCTCAGTTTGATGGCTCGTACCTCGCAGTGCGTGGTGACGTCATTGTCATCACCGTCAATTACAGAGTCGGTGAGTTGTCCTTGCTACGTCATATTAGACCAGTGGGGGAACCTTATTTGGGAAGGGAAGATGGCAATTAGCAGGACTTGGCCCCCAACCAAAAGACGGGTCCAATGACCCTACCTAAGTAATTGTTTGATTGATGGATATCCTAAAAATCTATTTGGAGTGATTCACATTTGTTCTTTTAATTTAAATTTGGATGCTCCTAAAAGCTACTTAAACCCCTCAATTTTTTTGGTAATTTTGATGCTACTGGAAACTATTTAGAATGGTACTTCCTTGACTTTTCTAAAAAATTAGATGCTTCTAGAAGCTATTTGAAGTGGTACTCCCCTGGTATTTTTTTTAATTGGATCCCTTTAGTAGCTCTCTGGAGTAGTCTTATCCTGGACCGTTATCGTTCAAATTGGATGCTTCATATTCGAAAATATCAGTGGGGAGTAAAATAAATATAGTGGGTGGGAGTTAATTCCAAGTGGGGAGGGGAAATGCCCTCCTTCTCATTCAGTTCCACCACCACTGCATTACACATTTCAGGTTTGACATATTTTGGTTAAAACACATTTATTTTGAATGTAATTGCAAATAAATGTTTTAGATTACGGTATTTAATTGGTTGTATCAGTGGCGTAGTGTGTGTTGCTAGCTCCAGGGGCAAGGCAAGTATTGCGCCCCCTAATCCATGGACCTTTAGCACTCCCTGAGTCCCTTCCACCAGTGCAGTATTAATCCCCCTACCCTTCACCCGCGCCCCCTAACCCAAACACATGTATTGTATTTTAAGAGAATAGTTATGTATTCAAAGTAAAATTAATCTAATGCTATTATACATACATCTATTTTAAATCGCCTGGTTTTAATTTATGTGAATTTTTTCAATAACAGTCTTGAAATCTACATTGAAATATCTCTCAATTGACAGTATTGCTAGGCTACTCAGTCTTCCTTGACTCATTGTAGATCTCTGATACGTTTTGATAAACTTCTTTCACAACTGGCAGGTGAAACAGTGATGGTTAGACAGATTCTTAATGTCACAACAAAGTTAGTCAAACTCTCTTGCAGCTTTCACTTGTACAACCATCGAATCAAATTTAAAGCTGTTCAGTTAGCAATCTGCTAATCAGGATTGACATGCCTATACAAGACAATGTGGGGGCAAAGGCGATATATTCCGGCGATCATAGCTACAGGAAAGCAAATCACTGGTGAAGCGTGTTCATCTGTATTGTACGTATTGTAATTTATGTCTTAAGTTTATCAATTGCTAGTTGTTCTCTGCGTGTTTATTGTACTAAGGTCAAGCCAGTATCACAACTCTGATCACTAGGCATATTCTTACGTCCTCCAAACTCTTCTCTCTCTGTAAATGTTGTATGTTTTGCACATCTACAGAGTTTGCCTTTGACCCTAGACAGTCTCATATATCCTGGCAAAACAGAGCTAATGGTTTCAAATTTTGCACACAACGATCAAGCGTGGATTTGAGAATCATTCAATTCGGTTAGTAATGGGCACCAAAAATACAAGAATGAAAAAAAGGATAGGTCATGATGCAAATTAGCAGACTTACTGCATTACCCTTGGTTTGGGAGGTTTCTTCTGGCCCATATCTCAACACTTCCAAAGCGCCTGTTATTTCCTCAGTGTGTTCAGAAAGTACGCCTACAGATTCATACTTTGAACTCAATCTTGTCTCACGAGATCGTTTTAAGTGAATTAGTACATGTTCCTTAAGAACATCCCACCTATAAGTGGAGCTTAAGAAGAATGTGTTCACCTTTTCCGCAGTACAAAATAAAGTCATAGACTTTGTTCCAACACCAACTGCATGCACACCAGCAATATTGAGCGTGTGATTCTTACATGGCAAAAAACACTGCTTTGGTATTCATATTGTAACGTTTAGAAGAGCTAGCCTGATATATTAATGTTTGTTCGCCACCATTAGTGTGATATTTGATATAATGATTGAATTGGGTCCAAGTTAGCTATCCTGTCTTATAGTAATTAAAAAGGGATGATGTCTTAATTTATAAATTAAAAGTTATGGTATTTTATAGTTTTTTATTTTATGTAGATAAACAGTTTTTTGCTAGATATTTTACACGTTGTAGATTTTAATTAAAAAGCCCGACTATCACGTCATATACACAATAATTGGCCACACGTGAGATTTAGAACATGGATTAAGATTTCATCGACTTCATCTACACGGGTCCTCGTCAGGAAGGAAAGTGAGTAGATCCGTACCCTGAAGAGGTAGGCCTATATCTAGCGACATTTTCTTCTCGAAGCTGCTTAGAAAAAAAAAGATGTGGTCATCCAGGTGCGTTTATGTTTTCAAAACTGCGTTGGCTTTTCAAACAAAGACGTAGAAAGATGTCGCCATACCTTGCAACTTAACAACTTAACACAAATAAATCTTACTACCCACTCTCATTTATAATATCGTAATTTGGAATACAAATGTGAATAATAAATTACTGGGATGCATAATTCCATATCATTACAATATCTAAAATACGTTTCTGAACACCGTAAATGTGTCCAGCCATAGTTTGTGGCATTGTCGTATTCTTGGCCATATCTTAAGACCATCTGCTTGCAACTTGTCACAAATCTAGTTTATAGTAACATCAGCTGATTTTCTCATGTAACTGAATAGATTAAATATTCTACTACGCTGGATTTTGCATCTTCATTTTGCACATATCGATTCACTTGGGACATTTGGTCAGTGGGAGAAATATCCAGATTACTATCAAACATGATAGCAAAATACTTGACCTTTGCGATTTTTGGAAGATTGCTGTTCTAATGTAATAACCGAGAAGGTTGATGAACTCATTCTGGCTTTATGGAGAAATATAGGACACAAAGTAGCCATCTTTCTGCTGAACTTTGTGAAGATGCTTATTGGCAATTGGGTCATATTTGGCAAGTAACTTGAAAGTTTCTAAGAAATTTCCACAGTTTTAATCTGTGCTTAGATCTTCTGAGTGGCCACGTAAGGATAGGGTTTGCCTGGCTAGATACAGCACACAATCAAATATTCTGGCTAGGATTACTTTCCATTTCGCAAATGGCCTCTATTGTGCAAGTTGGGCAGCAGCATCAATAGTATCTTGTTTCTGTAGCCACATTTTAAATTATTTCCACATTATAAATACATTGACGTGATATGAACTACGCTCATGCTCTAGTAATCTGGGGTTTAGCTTTCTCCATGCATTCAATCCACTTATATTTCCAAATTAATTTTTCCCTTTGATCTTCTGAAAAAGCATGCAAGGAAAACAATATGCAGCACAGTTTAAAGGAGAAAACACCCACCATGTCCTAAACATAGTCTCGTCATTGTCCAGATTCTTGTAGAATCAATCCTTTGAAAGTGACCTGCCATCACTGTATTTTAGAAACATTGCATTCTTATTATGTAGTTCCACTGTTCCTCTCTTGACAAGTCTAGTTTTCAAAGCTTTATCCACAGTTTTAGGCTAATAACCTATATCAGTGAAAACTTTTAGGTCAATACTCTCTGGAAGAATATTTGGCCGAGCAGAAGTAAAAGCATCCTCAGGCAAGTAAGGCAACAACGTCATATTGGGTGATTGGTTTCCCCATGTTCTGCTTCTAAAGTAACAACAGGAATGTCCACATTCACTGGATCAGGCTCATGAGGCTCCTGTGGTGCTGCTGGTGAGCATGGTGTACTTAGAGCAGTGTTCACAAGAAACCTGTCCAGGCTTATCTTGTTCCTCCGGCTCTATCTTACTCCTCTTCCTGCATTGTGCACCTGATTTTTTATTTTGCATCGTGGCTGATATGTCATGTGTAGACGTGTAGTATTCTCCAAAAAAATAAATAGAAAAAATCCCTTTTATGCCTTGCTCCATTTTTACTTTTTACCACTCAACTCATTCATTCAACTGTGCAGAATGTTCGAGTATTGGGAGATTTCCTGTGTGAGGAGGAGGGTGTGATATTTTTTATTTGCAACAGGACAATCGCCCTTGTGCCCCCCACTATCATTTTCCCCCTCCCCCGTTACGCTACTGTATGGATAGTTAATAGAAAATGCGTTTTAGTGTTATGACAACTTAAATGAAGGGGCAGAGATACAAATATGTAATATGAAAACTAACTAAAATAATCTACCTTGCACATTGCTATGTAACCAAGCCTTAGAGTTTGGGTGCATTTGTTCAACTGTAGTTTTTAAGTGTATCGTGGGGACAACTTATTCAAGGTTGGTTGGTGTGTTTTGATGTTGGTAGGAGTGTTTGGGTTCCTGAGTACAGGAAACAGCTCGGTCCCAGGTAACCACGGTCTGTGGGACGTTTTGGAAGCGCTACGGTGGGTGCGAAGAAATGCAGCAGCCTTGGGAGGTGACCCTGCTCGTGTCACCTTGTTCGGTCGCTTCACGGGGGCCATGATAGCTTCCTTGCTCCTCACCTCCCCATACATCAACCAACGAGATGCCACTGGGAGGCCAAGCCCTCTCGTAGCTAGAGTCATCTTACAGAGCGGCGCGGGCTTCGGGAACTACGTGTTGGACGAGGAGCCAGCCAACCGCACTGACACTCTGGCACATCTGGCTGGCTGCGAGGGAACTCATCAGCAGGTGACAGTGGCGCATCTAGAAATATACCTTGGGGACATACTATCAAGGCATTGCCAGAATTAAATCTCGGAGAAAAGGGGGGTTTAGGGGGCACTAACCATCTGAATATTAAAATATATCACCCGCCTCGGTGGCGTAGTCAGCTAACGCGCTAGTCGTGTTGAGCCAAACCACCGAGGACGGGGAGATCGAGGTTCGAATCTCGGTCGGGTGAACTGGGGTGGTTTTTCCTAAATGGTTTTTCACTCTCCCTCCACGCAAATGCGGGTTCACTTCCTCTGAATTCAACCTTCCCAATTCCCAATCCATTAGTGTAATTAGTACTTAAGCGTATAACCCGAACGGGTAGTAAGACGCGGTGCTAATATTAAATTAAAATATATCAAAATCCTATGGGGTAATTTTATGGTAGATCAGTACAGCTATTGAAATAATATAAGTGCTGTAAACTACTGGTTTTCTTTTAGTTTATGCTAGTTAAAATTTATAGTAAAAATCACTCAAATCTCCTAAGCTCAAACACTACTTTTTATTCATGAATTAAGGCTGAATAAAATTTAAAACTTTCACAAAAAAGCTGTTTTATTTCGAACTTAAAACTATTTTGATAACATTTGCTCTTTATAAACAGGCAATCAAAGTTTTTATAGGTATATAAGATTCTCTAAATTACACAAAAAATAAACTATAGATTTTTTTCATCATAGAAGCAGAAATTAACTATTATGGTTTGAAAGAAATATTAGTTAATTATCGGCTCTATGATACGTCTGAAGTCTTTAAGTCACTATGCCTCATTATGTTTTATAGCCAGATCTGGTGAGTTTGAATCCCAGTCAGATCAAAGTTATCTAGTATTTGTTTGGAAAGCCTTACAAACAATAGGGCACTTAATCATAAGAATGGTGGCTAGTATCACTGAATTTTTCGTGTACTTGTGTATATTTATTTTGTTTGTTTTTTAAAAAGTAAAAAAAAAGGCATTACGTATTAAAAATAAATCTAGCTATGGCCTTGTATTCGATGTATAAAAATATAATTTTTGTGCTTTATTCAATTGGGAATTTAAGGTAATTTTAAATGTATACAGTGGCCTGGTCTTAAAATGTAGCCTGTTTTTTCGACTCATTTCCTGTACTTGGTACTTCTGTATTGTACTGTACTGTAGTGTATAATTTAGCTATACTGCATATGAATAATTATATTTTCATTAAAATTACTTGGGGTATTGTGGAAGGGAGAGGGGTGGGGGGGGGGGTGAGGGGCGAGCAAGTGGCCCATCTTGAATGTGTCTGTTAGGGAACTTAACGTATATGGCCAAATATCAATAATATAATAATTATATATATATATTAGTAGATCTTCTTAAACAAAACTTGGATCAGTGTATTAAATATAGACTAAATGTATATTTTAAGCACAATGTTTACTCAAAGTTTGAAATTTTGGCATCTAATACAACAATTTTTAGAAAAACCAACGGAACGGAACGGTAGCATCCACTTTCACCTTTTCCTTCAGCGACACAAACGCTATCTTACAGATTTTTCTCAACATTATCTCTGTTCAAACACCGTTAAAAAAGAGTTACCGAAGGTAAAACGTCTCTTCATTTTTTTCTGCTACAATCCCGATTACACATTTTTAATATTTATATGACTGAAAGGGACAGACCATAGCTATGATTTTTTGTAAACATGAGT
The DNA here is from genome assembly GCA_033556935.1 of Timema podura. NCBI lineage: Eukaryota > Metazoa > Arthropoda > Insecta > Phasmatodea > Timematidae > Timema > Timema podura. Next base: position 12,609,408 of record JAVRXN010000011.1, read on the forward strand.
ATACAATGCACTTATCAAAGTCACACGCAGCACTGAGTCGGACCAATACGACGTGATTGTGTTAAGCATATTTGAAAAATTATGTAATACTCCCACTAAACGAATGCTTGTTTGAACTTGCACAAATTGTTGAAAATACAATTGTTTTAAATACACCAAGCTTCCTCAAAGAAATCAAAAAACGAAAACTTTATAAGCAAAATGTTAACCTAAATGGGAAGTATTTATTATTATTCTAGTTTTGCCATTCTAAAGGCCAATTCACACAGAACGCTAAGCTAAGCTAAGATTTGCTCTGCTAACTTTTTAGAAAAATAGCGGACCATGTATTTAAATGTGTTGGTTCACACAGAAAGCTATGCTATGCCTTGCTACGCCGCGCTATGTTTTTTCCGAGTGCTGGCCGGGCAATTTTTCCATCTCCCATCTTGAGCCATCTTACGACGTTGCGCATCCACATAACGCAACTTGGACTCCGTGTTGAACAGACGCAGTGCTGGTCTGGTGAAAATAACTAAAAAACTGTTGAAGTTTTGTTTTCAGTTTATTTCACGTGTATTTAAGTAATATTCTATTTAGGTTTTATATTTAATAAATGTTTTTATATTAAAATTGAAGAGTTAGTTGAAGAAGTCAAACTTACACCTCCTAAATTTTCGTCATCTTCCAAAACAGCTCCTAACAGCAGCAACTTTTTTACTCGGTACTATCATCTGAACTCAAACAAGACATTTTGGAGAACGCTATCATAACTAAGCTTAACTAGAGCAGAACAGAAAGAAACAACACTGAATTCTGGAGTGGAAGGAGGGGCCAATGTTTAGCTTAGCTTAGCTTATCAATGTGTGTGAAACCAAATTGACGAGGTCTCAGCAGAGGCCAGCACAGCACAGCAAAGCTTAGCTTAGCATTCTGTGTGTATCGGCCTTAATAGCAGCATGAAGGGTCTGAAAATTATCACTTGAAAGAGGTTTGATTAGTATATTTGCGTGGTGGTATTTAGAGGGTACATACTATTTGATATTTATTTCGCCATTCTTATACTTCACACGTTTGAAATGGTAACCGACATTTTTATGTTTGGTTTGCTTTTGAAATTTTGGGTTACGGACCAAACACATAGCACTTTGACTGTCTATTGATAAGCGTGCCGCTTCCCCCCAATGTTTCTGCTATGTCTTGTAGATCTCAGCCATCACACTATATCTCCTGATATAGGTTAGAGTACGTTGTTATCTTCATTGATCTCAATCTGGTCAGATATAGTGTTTACAATGCACTATATCTCCTGGTATAGGTTAGAGTACGTTGTTATCTTCATTGATCTCAATCTGGTCAGATATAGTGTTTACAATGTACTATATCTCCTGATATAGGTTAGAGTACGTTGTTATCTTCATTGATCTCAATCTGGTCAGATATAGTGTTTACAATGTACTATATCTCCTGGTATAGGCAAGATAAATTTGTTCTTTCATTGTTCTGTCTCAGTCTCACTTTTTATGGCTCTGACAAATATGAAAGTGACAGAAGTATGAACATTACGTACTAGTAATAACATTCAATACACAACAAATCTGTGTGTGTCGCTTATAGGGACAGTTGGTGGGCTTAACCGACTAATGTTTAGTATCTTCTGGCTTGTTAAATAAATAAATGGGAAACTACATCACCCATATTTCCCTAGTAAAACTCTATAGTGCTGCCTAGGCTTTACAGCTGACTGGAGCTGTAGAGAATCCAACCAACCCTCGGGTTGAGTAGCCTAACATAAATATATACACACATACATACATACACACATACATACATACATACATACATACATACATACACACATACATACATACATACATACATACATACATACATACATACATACATACATACATACATACATACATACATACATACATACATACATACATACATACATACACACATAAATACACATATACACATACATAGACATATACATACATACAAATACACACATACATATAAATACACACATACATATAAATACACACATACATACAAACACACACATACATACAAACACACATTCATACAAACACACATACATACATTACACACATATACATACATTACACACATACATACATTACACATATACATACATTACACACATACATACATTACACATATACATACATTAATTACATTACACATATGCATACATTACATTACATCATATTAATCTAGATTATAATGAATTATACAATATTCCTTTGTAAGAAAGAGTCTTCGTACGGACTCAAATCTAATAATGAGTATTTCCTGCTTGGATATGAGTCAGCATTGGTTATTGTGGGTGATGGCTTGTATCAGTTGTCTCTGTTATTGCAGGTGATGGCTTGTATCAGTTGTCTGTGTTATTGCAGGTGATGGCTTGTATCAGTTGTCTGTGTTATTGCAGGTGATGGCTTGTATCAGTTGTCTCTGTTATTGCAGGTGATGGCTTGTATCAGTTGTCTGTGTTATTGTGGGTGATAGCTTGTATCAGTGGTATGTGTTATTGAAGGTGATGGCTTGTATCAGTTGTCTCTGTTATTGCAGGTGATGGCTTGTATCAGTTGTCTCTGTTATTGCAGGTGATGGCTTGTATCAGTTGTCTGTGTTATTGCAGGTGATGGCTTGTATCAGTTGTCTTGGTTATTGCAGGTGATGGCTTGTATCAGTTGTATGTGTTATTGAAGGTGATGGCTTGTATCAGTTGTCTCTGTTATTGCAGGTGATGGCTTGTATCAGTTGTCTCTGTTATTGCAGGTGATGGCTTGTATCAGTTGTCTGTGTTATTGCAGGTGATGGCTTGTATCAGTTGTCTTGGTTATTGCAGGTGATGGCTTGTATCAGTTGTATGTGTTATTGAAGGTGATGGCTTGTATCAGTTGTCTGTGTTATTGCAGGTGATGGCTTGTATCAGTTGTCTGTGTTATTGCAGGTGATGGCTTGTATCAGTGGTCTCTGTTATTGCAGGTGATGGCTTGTATCAGTTGTCTGTGTTATTGCAGGTGATGGCTTGTATCAGTTGTCTGTGTTATTGCAGGTGATGGCTTGTATCAGTGGTCTCTGTTATTGCAGGTGATGGCTTGTATCAGTGGTCTGTGTTATTGCAGGTGATGGCTTGTATCAGTTGTCTGTGTTATTGCAGGTGATGGCTTGTATCAGTTGTCTGTGTTATTGCAGGTGATGGCTTGTATCAGTGGTCTCTGTTATTGCAGGTGATGGCTTGTATCAGTGGTCTCTGTTATTGCAGGTGATGGCTTGTCTACGTGCAGTGCCTTCAGGACGACTCGACCAGCTGTCATGGCAAGTGCCCCAACTATGGCGGCCCGTTGTGGATGGAATGCTAATCACCACAGACCCGCTACGGGCCATCAGACGAGCAGCCTATGATAGAGGGGTACAGATCATGATAGGAGAGACTGGAGGGGAGGGTTCGATCTGTTTGTTGCAACACTACTATCTCGAGACTGTGTTCTCTCGAGCAATCTTGGCCGACAATGTCACCAAGCGAGAGTTCGTGCAGTTGGTTCAGGAACATGTGTATGATTACCTCAAGGTGAGCATGGAAACATTCACAACTCTTACACAATGATCGATAATTATTACACAAATTTAACTCCATACACTTTATGCAAAGGTAAATTCCCACATACCAGGCTAAATCAAATAATATTATAGTTTAACAATATCACACCCAAATTGAAGGGGATTAGAGTGGTATAGAGTGTATCGTATCAAAGCTATAATTATCAATTTAATGTGGGTACCTTTTGAATATCAAGTTGTAAGTCAGGTTTTTAAATTCAGCCTAAGCATTCAACACAGCTTTAGTGTTTATATTATAGTTATAGTAGACTCTCGATTATCCGGGGGGTAGAGGAAAAAAATTGACCCGTACAAAAAAAACTTGCTTATCTCCACCAAATAATTTGTAAAAAAACAGATTCAATCCCTGAGAACCAATGGCATTTTCACAACATGAAACTGTAAGATTTTATTTTATTTTTATGCCCCACCGCACTTTTCTTCCTTTCAAAATCTAGGACATTTTGTGGCAAATACTTCCAATAGAAAACCAACTTAGGTACATTATAAATTTGTTCTGGTGCGAATTCCTCTTTATCAACAAAATGTTTGAAGTGAAGTGTAAATTCCTCAGCTGCTGACGCATTCGAGCCAAGGTTTTCCCCTTCTAGTTCTAAACCTTTGTTAACAGCCCAGATAGCCTATACACCGGACGGTGGTAAGACGCAGTGCTAAAAAAATATAGATCAGATGGTGCGTTGAAGTCTCCAGTTAATTAAACTGTTAAAAATTGCTTTCATTGCACTATCAGAAAATTCAGCAAATTCGATCAACATTTTTTTGTTTTAAAATAGCACGCACTGTTTGCTCACCAACATTAAACTCATTCATCAACGGCTTCACTGACACTTTTAAATTTTTTGTAATTATTAAATATATATATATATATATATATATATATATATATATATATATATATATTGTAAGAAGAGAGTAGAGTACTCTGAGGACCTGGTAAATGCTAATGCGACCACGGAGGTTGAGGGAGAGGACAAAGTGAGAACTAGATAGAAAAGTGTGAGCGACTTAACCCGAAGAGAGGTAGAAGTGGCAGTGAAAAGTATGAAGGTTGGGAAGGCACCAGGAGATGATGCAGCAAGGGCGGAAATGCTGAGAGCAGCAGGAGAGAGAGGACTACAGTGGCAGGATAGAGTGATGCGAGCAAAATGGAATGAGGGAAAGGTCAGAAGACTGTAAGAGGGAAATCATTGTAACCATCTTCAAGAAAGGAGACAGGAAAAAGTGGGGGAATTATAGGGGACTCACTTTGATGAGCCACTGTGCATAGGTATTTGAAAAAATATTGGAGAAAAGAATTAGAGGAATAGTAGTAGTAGGAGGAGGAGGAGTGAGAGAGGAGTAATATGGCTTCAGACCAAGAAGGTCGACAGTGGATCTTATTTTTGCTGTGAGACAGCTGCAAAAGTGACAGCTGCAAGTGAGACAGCTGCAAGAGTGACACTATGTGTGAGGAAAAGACCGGCTTATGGTCTTCTTGGATATTTAAAAAGCTTATGACAGCATGTGCAGAGGAAGAGTATGGAAAGCGCTGGAGAAGAAAGGAGTGCAGGATTAAACCGTAAACAGAGTGAGGAATATGGTCAAGGGTAGTGTGAGTTGTGTGAAAGTGGGAGAGGAGAAGACAGATTGGTTTGAGTCAAAGAATGGTCTGAAACAAGGTAGTGTTCATTGTAGTGATGGATGAAATACTGAAGGAAGTGGTAGAAAGAATTGGGTAGGTAAAGAAGAAAGCAATGTTGTTTGCAGATTACCTGATGGTGTGGGGTAGTGAGGAGAAAGAAATACAGGAGCAGCTGGAGGTTTGGGAAGTAGTGGTGGAGTGGTATGGATTGAGGTTTATTATAAGTATGAGTGAGATGGCGATCAAGACAAAGAAGACGGGCAGGTATACAACTGGTGTGACAGTGGGAGGGAGGAAATGTAATATAGTAAAAAGTTTCAAGTATCTGAGGAGTATTTTAAAGGAGAGTGAAAGGGAACAGGAGAGAAATAAGAGAGAAAGGAAGACAAGCAGAGGCATTTTTATAAGTGTGAGAAGCCTGTTTTGGAGCAGAGATATGCCAGACAATTACAATGGAGTGATCTACAATGCCTATTACCTGCCAATACTGACGTATGCTGCAGAAACGTGGATAATGAAGTAACAAGATAAAAGCATAATGAAGGCAAGTGAAATGAGATTTCTGAGAAGCGGGATCGGTGTTACAAAATTTGACAGGATAAGAAATGACAGAGAAGAAGAGAAGAAGAATAGTAAAGGAAGAGCCAGTCTAGAACAGGATAGAGAAGGTATGACTAAGGTGGTATGGTCATGTGAGAAGAAGGGAGAGGGAAAGAATGCCTAGGAGGATGTTTAATATGAAAGGGGAGGAGTAGGAGACCGAGAGGAAGACAAAGGGACAGATGGCTGAAGGGAGTAAGGAGGAGTGTGGAGGAAAGAGGAGAAGACTGGGCCAAGGTGAAGGGGGAGAGGAGGTGATGGAAAGGCTTATGTTCCAAACAGACCCAGCCAGTGGCTGTAAGCTGTTCATGATGATGATGATGATTATGATGAAGAACAACTCCTTTATGTTTAGACATGGACACTAAGGGTTTAAAAAAAGATGAAAAAAGCAGAGTCTTTACCTTTTTTGAGATACTAAAACACAAACTGACAACACACGCGCGATTCACCCGCCAGCTCTAGATAGGTGCAATTAAATAATGATGAGTCATTATAGATGCCACTTCCGTTCGATGACGTGTTCTCAAATGGTTTTATGTAGCCTACATTTGCTGGACAGTTATATCGCGTGGTATTTTGTATAGTTGAACTATTATTAAATAATATTTTTAAATGTTGTTAAAAATCACGTTTTTTTTACTGCCCCTGTTAATCCGCAGTCCAGTTAATTCTACCCCGGATAATCGAGAGTATACTGTATATTTTAATTGCTTTGAACTTTGATTAAGACTAAGGGCCAGTTTCATAGTCAGATTTAGTACGCCTAAAGTGCGAGTCGATACTAAATACAGGACAACACCTACCTAAACCAAAATGGAATGGGCCAGTTTCGCATATGAAACTGGCCCATTCCATTCAATTTCAGATAGGTGACGTCTTGTATTTAGTATAGCGCTGCACTTGAGGCGTACTAAATCTGACTATGAAACTGGCCCTATTTGTGATATTGAGAGAGAGTGAGAGGGGAGGGGGGAGTAGATTACCCACCCGTTCTCTTCTCCTTCCCATTGGGTGTAATACTAGTTGAATGCTATTGTTGGGGGAGGGGGGGGCTTAATTGTTATGTTTTAGCTAAGATCAAGTGACACTACTAACAGAATCAATTAAAAATAAATTAAAAATTATATCTAGACAAGGTAATTGAACCTGGAACCCCTGAATTAGCACGTCAATACTCTATCACTGAACTTTACCAGAATCACCAAATGCTCAGAGCATTCTTAGCTCATAGTTTAAGGCAGTGTGTGTGACCCTGAGCAAGGAATGATTCTTGGGTACCTCAATGGTAGAACATGGTGCGCTAAGACAAAAGGATATACCCCCAATGCACGGCTATATTGAGACCAAAGATAGTTTCCATCTATAAGGCTAGCAGAGATTATAATTGTAAACTTCTTATGTTGGCTACAATACTTGGAAGTATCATTGTAGCAGAAGGCAATGAGCAATATCAAAAAGAAAAAATTTGTTTTTAAATTAAAAAAAAAATCGTAGCCGGCATAAGACACAATGGCGAGAACTATTCACAAGACAATTCGATTGCAGGTACCTTATAAAATTATACTGTGGGTACATCATTCTACGGTCGTTCTCGGAAACTTCCGCGCTGGTGTTGTGTGCTGTCGGGTTGAGTCGGCTTCTCGTCATTGAGTGAACGAATAGTCTGTAATGTGATCTGTGGTCTGCCACGGACAATCAAACTGAAAGGTTGTGTGTGCGCTGAACTAAAGGCCAGTTCTCACGTGTCATTTTCAATGAATCATTGAAAATTAATACAAAATGAACGTCAGAACACTCATTTAATTAGACTGAATCATTATTTAATGCTTTCATTAAAAGTGAAACGAAGTTTTACATTTCTTCATTTTTAATGATCATTATTGGAAAATGAAAACAAAATGAATAGGGGAAACATGTAGGGGGAAGCTTGCCCATATTGGACAAGTTCCACAATTGTTGTTTTTTTCCCACCAAATTTTCTGACAGATTATTACCAAATTTTGTGAATGGTTTTCTATGTAATTGAATGACACATATGAGCAAATTTAATGTTCAAATCTAGTAACAAAATTTGTTGGGATAAATAAAACTCAAGTTGTGCAATCGGTCCAATATAGGCAGCTGGTTTCTTAACCACTGGGTTTCCTAAATTGGACCAATGGATTGGAATATAAATACTCAGGATTTTCCGTGAAATTTCAATGTTATATTAAACATATAAAACTATGAAACACAATTAAGTAAAATAGCAGTTGAAAGAGTCCAGAAATTACAACAATACCAGAAATACCAGTTAAAAACACAATAAAGAAAATTTTAGCAAACTTACACATTATATTCTGTTCCAAATGAAATGTAGGACTGTTGACTCTTCGTTTAACCTTGTTTCTGTGGGTTTGGTAATTGCATGTAGATGTCACAATCGCCCACTACCGAAATATCAGGCACTGTTGGAAAGATGTAGGCATTCTCCTGACCAACGTAATATACATCTTTCCTTTTCTAATCTTTCACACAAACTAGAACATGGTCGTTTTATTTCAGCTCACTACTATCAAAATCCTGAAAATCATCCGTGTAATCAAAATCATCACCATCCGAAGAAGAAACAATTTCTACGAAATCTGCATAACTGTCATCGCTATATAATTCTATTTGTTCTCCTTATTCTTGAAAACCACTGCAGAATTCTTAAAAGCAAATAAAAATCTTCGTGATTTCACCGTCAACTTTTAATCTGATTTTGATTTTTGTTCCTTCAAACTCTCTTTGTAAGGAGTGTTTGTAATGACTTGGGCATTCTTTTTTTTCCCAACCAGTTGCTGCCTGAGGTACTGGAGAGACTTTAATCAGGGATTCAGAGAAACTTCCTAATAGTGGAGTGGGTACGTCAGTGACATTAGATGCTTGCCTCAAAGCATCTGAAGGAGCAAAATCGTGATCTCGGAATACGTGACAATTGACAGGCCAGATACCAGCGGCTTTAAATGCATTTTCGGTGGTGCTCACTGTGGCTGCTCTACCATATGCTTCCACAAGTAAGGCAACAACGTCATATTGGGTGATTGGTTCCCCCAGGTTCTGTCGTTAAAATGTTTCTTGTGCCTGTATGTAGTACCATCCAAGTGGAGGAAAAAAGGCAACGTCAAGAGGTTGCAAGTGGTGCGTTGTATGACTTGGCAAATGCAGCAAAATAATTCCACTATCCCGCGCAAATACAAGTGCCTCTAGGTTCTTGCGTGTCCATCCAGAAGGAGCAGTACAGGTATTCTCTTGAACAAATTACATTATTCTTGAAGCAGCGGAGCCACTGTATGAAGGGTTCTGATGTTATATACCCAGTATCTGAAGTCAATATTTCACTTCCTGCTGGAGCTCCTCTTTCTAACTCTGGTGCGTATAGCTTTCTTTTGAAAATGAACATGGGTGGGATGTATGAGCCAGCTGCACTGACACAACATACAACAGTTGTGCTCACTTCCTCTCTCCCCGCTACTTGCTGCCCCAACTTGATGTTTTCCTTTGAGGCCGACTATCTTTTGCGGCTTCTTTTGGACAGTCGTGAAACCACTTTCATCTACATTGTAGATTCTCGTGCCACTCAGTTTATGTTTATCTGCTAGCTGTTCTAAGAGATTAAAACAGTCACTTTATCGTTCTTTGCTTAAACTATTTATTCTGGCAAGTGATGTCGCTTCGAGCATCCTCAGCGACAGTTTTGGGTTCCTCTTCATGAACTTATAAAACCACTTCTTTTCTGCCGTGCCTTTTTCCTCATTAAAACAATGTTCAAGTCCATGTATTTTAGCGACGTCAAAAGCGAGATTTCTCACATCTTTACTGCTAGTCCGAACATTATTTCTTCAAACTTGAGAATGCATACCTCCAGTTCTTACTCCATTTCCTTGGTGAATACAGGTGGTCGACCGAAGGTTTTAACAAGTTCGGGTCCTTTGTTTTGCCCACTAATGTGTCGCTTCAATGTCGCTTTTGGAACACCATATCTTCTTGCTGCTTCATTCAGCCCAACCTTTGCTGAACGAACCGCATTCACATCCAAAGCCAAATCTGCTTCACCCCACTGTCCATATTTGCCTCTTTTTGACATCTTCCTGCAACAAAGATAGATGAAAAAAATTATGGAATACTTTGTGTTCATGGATTCTTAAATCGGACCGGTCCAGCCATGATGGTCCAATTTAGGAAACAACGCCATTTTGCAAACAATATTCAACCATAACTGAACATTTAAAGATAACTGTAAACAACTCATGACTAAAAATATAGACAAACAATCCAACAATATAGGAAACGTATTAAAATAGCCCTTACCTATGTTATATGTACGCAATTTCTTACTCAACAGCTACGAGATATTACATCAGATGATGAAAGTAATAGCAATCCATCCTCAAAGGCTTCTTAGGCGCAACTAGCGAAGGTGCACTTATCAGCTTAGGGCCACGTCTTTAGTACAATAATTTGACACTGGACTGTCAGCACTTTCGTAATTAATTGTATAATAAAGAGGTGGTCCAAATTAGGAGCCGGTACAATATAGGCAACCTTCTCCTAGGGCTACCAGAAATACTGAATTCATTTTTCTTTAAATGTAAAGATCCTGTGAAATTATTTTTATTTGAATGTAATTCAACGTTACACTGCGACTTCTTACAAACTTGTATTGGAGTTAATACTCAATAATTGTTTTCCAGTTTCGACTCATGTTTACGTTTGGTGACGCCAGAAAGCCTGTAATGAAATATGTCTGTTAACGCGCTTATCTACACTTCTTTTTATTTAATATACAGTATGTTCTAATTAGTGCGATAACTGCACACGTATTTCACAACCACAGTTGACAGACCACATTTATTTTAAACGGCACCATTCCTATCAATGATAGTTGATTAGTCTCATAATGACCATCATGATCAATTAAACATGTGAACACATTCCTTTCATTTTCATTTTCATTTTCATTAAAAAATAATCATTAGAAATGATTAATTGAAAATGACACGTGAGAGCTCACCTGAATCTTAATTATGACATCAGTTTGTCAAGATTGTAGAATCTATTTGAAAGAGTATATTAATAGTCCAGAATATTTTAGTTCCTGTGTCTGTTTAATGTACTCTACATAGGTACAGGATCCCTCTGTGATAGAAGCTGCAGTCCATGAATACAGGCCATGGCCAGATTCTAACGCAAGCTTTAGAGACCAGTTCCTACACTTCTGTGGAGCACTGTATACACGGGTCAAATCAGAACAACTAGCGCGCTGGTTGGCGAGAAGAGGAACCACTGTGTGGCGCTACGAGTTCTCTTATCGGCCGCAATGCTCTCCTCACCCCCGCTTCATGGGACCAGCTCACGGTGACGAGGTGTTGTTCGTGTTTGGACTTCTCGAGGAAGAAGCTACCGGCCAAGAGACACAGCTTGAGCAACGAGTTCTCACTTCGTGGACTAACTTTGCCAAGACTGGGTGAATAGAAAATGAAACTAGTGCTGGTTATTTTATTAGTTCAATTTACTATTGAAATTGCATTTTAATTACAAATTATTTAATATAAAATAATGCAATGAGAATTGATTTAAAGGGCTTTGCCTCTACCCGGAGAGAATTTGGAAAATCACATTGTGAATAAATAACTTTTCCAGGCACACCCCTAGCTCTGCTCCTTCTTCTATTTGCCTACCCGCCTCTGTGGCGTAGTTGGCTAACGCGCTAGTCGTGTTGAGCTCGACCGCCGAGGACGGGGAGATCGAGGTTCGAATCTCGGTCGGGTGAACTGGGGGTGGTTTTTCCTAAATGGTTCTCCACCCTCCACGCAAATGCGGGTTCACTTCCTCTAAATTCAACCCTCCCAATTCCTAATCCATTAGCGTAATTAGTACTTAAGCGTATAACCCGAACGGGTAGTAAGACGCGGTGCTAAATATTATTATTATTCTATTATTCTATTTGCCCATTTAATTATTATAACCCATTTGATCCCAACTTTTTTTTTTCTTTCAAAAACTTATTTACTTGTTAGTGGTTACTCCTTTAGGTGAATAAAACATGTGAAAACTATTTTTAAAATTTTTAATTGTTAATTTATAGTGATTATCTAACGTTCCATTAATGGAACATTGGGATTGTAAGGGTGCATCAATAACATAAACAAAATTATTTCAAATTCCAATATTTATTATATTTTTCAGTGCTTAATTTAATATAAAATGACAAATATAATGTACAGTCAAAAAATAATTTATAATATTGTGATAAAACTATTATTTTATCTTAAAATAACTATAATTCTTCATTTATTTCAAAATCTTTGAAAACTAATTAATTAAAATACACAACTAAAAAATTTACTTTAAGTAAAATTTGGTAAAACAATTGGAGTGTAGCAACATTTCTTGGTAATATTTTTTTTGCACTGGCCACATCTTCCTTGTTTTCCTAAAGGTGAAATTAAGTGCTCAATCTTGTCATACCTAACATCATCCAAAACTCTCTTGTCAATGGATTTTGGGTTACGCAATGGCCTTCCCATTATCATTCTGGCTGAATACTTCTGAAAATAACAATTAGTAACTTGCCTAGTAAACCCAAGAAGATCCAATGGTTGCTCCTTGAGCGTGGCATTTGTCTATATATCAGCCAGGCGTTGTTAATCGACACATTTATTGGAAAGGCAAAGAGCTGATAGTACCTTTTTTTCATATGGAAATGTATCCTTAACTTACTAATATTTTCATCCAATCCATCATCCATGAAAGAGTTATAGCTGATAATAACCAACAGTGCAACAACCTCAATATACCTATTATAATTAACTGCTTTCAACTAAAAAGTACTAAATATTGTGGATCATTTATGTTTCTTGTAATCTTAATTAATTAACCTGTCATCAATGTTATTATTATAAATACATGCTGCTACTCTGTATAGGCTAAAAGAATATTTATTTACCACTTCAGTTACAATTTCTCCACTAACAACCTTTGTTATTCTAGCCTCTGAGACAGCTTTCAATTGATTCCCGCTAGGATGGTAAAAATTGGTCTCTTCCTCATCTCCAGAATCTTCGTCTGATAACAATGAGTTATCTGGAGGGGTTATATAAATTTCTGCTTCAAGTAATCCACTTGTTCTTCTAAAATTGCAGCAATTTCATCAGCACTCAAACTATAACAAGAAAAAATGAACAAAATGTTCATATTGCCATTTGGTCCCACTGTTCCAAAATTGGAACACACATATTTAACACACATTTTTGAGGTTATGAAAAGTAAAAATTGAATAATTTCAATTGTAATACAATTTTACATTAGCCTTAATATATAGTATTGTGATTTAACAAACAACTAGATAATTGAATATAAAATTATTTACTCACCCTTTCTTGGAAGCCATATTAGTAGTAAAACTGGATTTTCTAAACAAAATGCCAGCTTTGTATTCAAACCAAGCTTGAAACAGCTGACTAGATGATGAAAAGTGTTGCCTTCTGACAATAATCAGTGTGTTTAAAGTTGAAAATTAAAATCCTTTTTCATAAAAAAAATATATTTCCCTGATGTTCCAATAATGGAACTGTGGGGTCAAATGGGTTAAGCATTTATTATTAATACTTTTTAGGAAAATTAAAATTATTCCCTAAATTTACAGTTTATAGTTCTGGAACAAACATTGTTGGGGCCTTTAACAATGTTTAAATTGTTACAGGAAAAGGTTAACGTTAGTAAATGCTGAAATTGTGGGAGCTTTACTTAAAAATTTTTTAACTACGGACTTTTCATTTCAGAAAATTTTATGACAGAATCACTATTGTTGGTCATTGGTATTTACACATCCAGACGATCGGTTATTGTTGGCGCATATTTTAACTCTCCGTTCCAAGAATATTGTTCCAGGGGTCCCTGTTGTTTGTTTTGTGTGATTAGCTATCTGGTTTCAAGTGTTTAATCTTTTTGGTTAAGTTTTATATTTATTTCATTAGCATTTGATTCATACATTGTATTTGTGTTCTTTCGTTGCCAAATCATCAGACATGATCTTGGAGCGATTGTCGCTATAACTAAACGCTCAAGTATAATTTGTATGCGTAGTTCTGTTTGATTGGTATCTATGGTTCAATTTTTTCTCGATTGTTATCAATCTGTTTGTTCTTACTTGATCGAGATGACATCTTTGCAGCTGGAAGCGAGAATCAAATTGATTACTGCGCGTATGGAGAGACTTTCCCAATTTGCAGTTAAAGTACAGAGTGATAATACAAAATTAGAATGAATTAAGGCGCATTGTTCTGATTTGAATAAACTTAAAGAAGATTTTAACTATGTATATACTTTATTAGGTTAACAGCCGTTCAGATTAAACCTAAATTTAATATTACAGCACATGGAATGCTGGTTGAATAATTTGATATAAAATATTATGGGGGGAAAAAAGTATATGACGTCGTTATTTATCCTGTGGCTGAGGCTGGGCCCTTTACTGAATCAGTAAAAAAGTAATTTTCTGCAAAGTTTGCCAAGCTGCAGCTCCCTACTTTTGTTGACAGTATTACGGAATATAGAAAATAACAAGTGTGATGGAAGAAGACCAATTTGGATTCAGAAAAGGAAAAGGTACCAGAGATGCCAACGATGTGCTGATAATTATCTCAGAGAGAGTGCTGGAAGTCAAGGAAGAAGTCTACAATGGTTTCATTGACTGGCAAAAGGCGTTCGATAGTGTGAAATGGAAGAAACTGATGGAAATACTCAACAAGATTGGCATCAACTGAAGGGACAGAAGACTGATTGCAAACCTGTAGCTGAGGCAGCGAGGGAAGGTGAGGCTGAAAGATGGAGAGAATAATAGCGTAGAGATAGAAAGAGGAGTGAGGCAGGGATGCTGTTTGTCACCCAGTCTGTTCAACTTGTTTGTCGAGGGACTGGTCAGGGAAGGCTCAATTTCAGGAAAGGAGAACACGTCACCAACACAATAAAATATGCAGATGATCTAGCATTTCTGGCCAGAAATAAAGAAGATTGCAGGAAATGATGGACCAGATAGTGAAGAAAGGGAGAAGCCATGGAATGGAGATCAACATTGATAAGTCAAAAGAGATGGCGATTTCAAAAAATGAAGAGCTGCTGAAAATAAAAATTGGAAACCATAAGTTGGAAAACATAGATCTGTTCAAGTACCTGTGAAATCTGCTGACAAAGGATACCAGCTGCACTAAAGAAATTAGGTTGGGGATCACCAGGGCCAAGGAAGCTTTCAACAAGAATAGGTTACTGCTGACCAGCTAGTTGAGTTTGAGACTTAGGAAGCATCGCACTGTACGAAGCAGAAACTTGGACTCTTGGGAAGATAGAAAAGAAATACTTGGAGAGCTTTGAAATGTGGTGCTGGAAAAGACTTGAGATGATCATCAGTTGGACAGATAGGGTGACCAGTGTAGAAGTCCTAAGAAGAGTGGGTGAGAAGAGAACCATTTTGAATGTGATTCTTCGGTGCAAAACAAACTGGATCGGACACATCATCAGGAGGAACTATCTTCTGCGTGATGTAATAGAAGGAAAGGTTGCGGTAAAGAGGAGCTTAGGAAGAAGGATTCAAACACTAGATGACTAGAAGGAAAGAAGAAAATTCTGGGAGCTGAAGGAGGAGGCAGAGGACAGGGCGCATTGGCAATCTAAGTTCACTGACAAAAGGAATGGAATTAGAGGTGATGCTCAAGCAACTATTCACACTAACACGCGTGTTGTGTCTTATAAGCTAGAGCTGTGTGGTTCTAATTGCCCTCAGCTCTTCACTGAGGCTGTCATCCCAATCATAAGGACCCCTAAGCTTTGAATATGATGGAGATGAGATAATCAAGGTACTTGGGTTGGAATGGAGCGCTGCCTCAGACAAGTTTTTTTTATACAATGTGTCTGCTTAAGATATTACGAAAACGAAGATGACTATATTGTCTAGCGTCACACGTATCTTGGACCCAGTGGATTGGCCAACTCAATTTTAATTGGGATGAACCGTTGCCACCTGAACTATATGAAATGTTGGAGTTCTTTATTTCAAAATCTCCTTTTCTTACATACATCAAAGTAAACCGTTTCATTTTAACTAAGGTCGTCACTGACAGTTAACTCCACGGTTGTAGTGATGCATCCAACAAAGGATAGGTGGCTGTGGTCTATTTGCGGGTAACCACCTCTAAGGGAGACGTTCAAATGTACAACATTATGGTCAAATAGCGGGTCGCTCCATTTACCTCCTAAGTCTTGAGCTGTGTAGAGCTCATTTCCTTACCACTTTAATTGACACTGTTCACACTATCTCAGTGGAAAGGTTATCACTGACAGACATCTTTGCATGGACAGACTCCAATGTAGTCCTGTTATGGCTCAATACGTCACTTCACCTGTTGAAGACCATCATGACCAACAGAGTAGCACAAATACAAGGTACATTACAATCCAGACATTGTAAACATGTGCCTACTCAGTCAAAGCCCATTGACTGTGCCTCAGGAGCACTCCTTTCCAAGTAATTGGTGGAACACCAGCTGTAGTGGCAAGGACGTTAATGGCTAAAACCCAATGCTGAATGGTGGCCTAGCATTTGAGACGGTCCCCCAGCTAGAATTACCAAAACTTAGGATTACAAGTGTTGTCACTTTAACTTCTGTAACTGAAACCACCTGGTTCACATAATACCGCCACCAGGTTCAGAAGAGAGCAAAGAATATCGGGAAGACATCAGCTTTAGAATACAGAGAACTCGTCTTGATAAATGATGAAAATCTTCTGCTATTAAAGTGGCTCCTAGGAAGAATTGAAACCGTGCGTCCTGGGACTGAAGGCATTATTAGTGTTGTACAAGTTCTTATCCGACAGGGGACGTTCAAACGTTCAGTGGTGTAGGTGTGTCCTTTACCAGTTTACTAGTTAATAGTACGCATCACATGTCCATCAACTCTGGGATACAGTCGGTTAGAAATCTTAAATTTACATGAAAACGTGGATCATCCTTCATTTAACATTATTAGAGATAGCGTGTTAATATAAGTTCCTAATAGTGAACATTGTTGAAATATTAAATAGTATTTGGATTTAAAAAAACTGCATTTGACCATTTTAGAAGGATTCACAGATGAACATTATGAACAAATCTTCATTCTGTCATAATAAGGTCATACTATAGTTATTAAAAGAAACTTTGTCGCTTTGTCCCCCATGATCACCGCGGAAAATTTCGGGTAATCATTCAAATATGAATGTACTGCACACGTCATGTCTGACACATTGTAGGTGTTTTCTTTTCCCTTTTACACACACAAACACATATGCAAGCCGGGAGCCGAGTTGGGCCTACTATGATGAACGCTCTTATGGTGTTATTTTGTATATAGGTCTGTTTTGTCGTTTTTCTTCGTTTTCCGCACTGAAAATTACACTAATTTTTGGCGGGTGGTATGTTTAGACATCTCTTTTTGTTGACTTTTATTGTTCCTTTTCTCTTCTTCACTCGTTCACTCGATCCCCACGAGGCAGCTTGTAAATAGTAGCCTAATCAGCGTCGTTTGTTTGCGAGTCTTGCTTGATATTTGCACGTGTTTTATTATTGGTATTGAGAGAACCTTACCGAGAGTAGTTAGTTGTCTGGTGTGTGGTGGGGCCTTGACCCGAGTTGTCAAGCTATGTTTATGAATGTATGACTGGAGATGAAAAATTGTGTTCAGTAGTGTTACGTTTCGCAGTGTAGTGCAGTGTAGTGCTGTCAAACGTGATTCAAGTGCAGCGGTCAGCGGTAAGTCGTCTCAAATGCCCCTTTCCTTGTTATCCATAAAGTCCATGTTCATTACGCAGAGGCGCGGGCAACAATCACTATTGTTGGTCACTGGACTTTACACATCCAGATGATCAGTTATTGTTGGCGCACAACCACTATTGTTGTTAATTTTTTTCATACAAATGCAATTTTATCCAAACCAAATAAACACATAGTGTTGTTTTAACTGAAACACTGATGTTAAATAATTAAATGAAGGCAATTAAAGGAAAAATATAAGAAAATAAAAATAACATGATTATATAATATAATATGAACTAATGGTACTTGAAAAATTGTTTGTGACTCTCTGCAATAAAAAAGTACGAATAAAATGTACAGCTTTTAACATACTCACTTTTAAAAAAAGCTCTAATTTTAGCAAGTGGGCTTACAATTTTATAGTCAACTTGAAAATTCTTTACTTTTAATATCAAAACAAGCAAATTTTAAGACTTTTTTAGGGACTACATTAAGATTAAGACAGTATCATGACTTTCAGCTTTATAGCAACACATTATATAATAGTGCTGTATGGCCAGACATTTTAGGTCAAATTCACGTGGGATCAAATTTTTAAAATTGATAGTGAATTTCAAAATTGAATACATGTTCTTTAAGAGCAATTTATCTGTAATTTAGAGTACTTGGTTATTTTTGAGACAAATTAATGTTTATCTTCTCAAATCAGTTGGTTCTGTGAATTGTATATCGAGTGTTCTCTTACAGGGATCCCAACATGAACAGCTCGCTGGCCTGGAAGCAATTCACTGACGGAGCCAAACACATGATGGTGTTCTCTGCACCTCACAACAGTATGAAAACGACAGACTTCCTGTCACGTGACTTAGACTTCTGGAACCTGATGGTGCCAGGGTTGTTGAGAAACACACAAAGGGCACTATTGCACGGCCGAGCAACAGGACGCGATCATGGGTCTCGACCTAGTACTTGCCCCTCAGGGACATCTGTGGGCCTGATCATAATTACTCTTGTGCTGTCCACGGCGTTACTACTTATCAGCTACTACTTATGTCACAGCGTGCGTAGCAGTAACAAGGGACTGCTCACACAAGACCACACCGCGCAACATTGAACAGTCATAACATTTAGGAATGAAAGAAATAGCATAGCTGGTCAAACTGTTTTCATATTGAGTGACTTATCATGTTACATTTGAAAATAGCAGTAAATTACTCAAGTAAATATCCACACAGATATATGTATAGCAATATAAGAGATGTATCATCTTGAGCCGTTAAGACAGTATTTCTTTATAATCTTCTTTTCAGATAAGACATTATTATTATTATTGATAACGGATAGTATGCCATTCACAGGAATTCATTAAAATATATTGAAAAATGACACCTGGACACAGTAAGTGAACCTGGGACTTCTAGCTTTGCATAGGGGCTATGTCCAAGCACACCCGAATGTCAAAAAAAAGGTGTATTTGCGTTTTAATTGAATTGAATGATAAACTCTTTGAGTTTTAAAAATACAAATTGTGTTTATTACTCTCTAAACGTAATATTGAGTAATGTAGAATTTTCAGAATGTTGTAGAAATTAATTAACACAATGCCAGCAGGGGCGGATATTTATGATTTACCCAACCTCTGCACCTAAAACTTGGGGGCTTTGGGGGTGTCAAGAAAATGTTCGGACTATATATACACATCTATAATCAATATACTATTACGAAGGTTTTCTGAATAGTAATTATGTACTTGTTTTTAACATTTTTTAAACTAGTCACTAACTTTAAAAATATAAAAAATAAGCTTAGCCTGGACTCAAAGAAAATAGTTTTAAACATCCTCTAAAAAACCTACAGTTTTATCAAAAAACTTCTTACTAATTAGGTACTTTTAACTTCATACTTTAAATTCATTCCAAACCACTCGATAGTTTTCATCAGCTGTTTTTGACAAACACTTTGTTAGTCAACCTGTAGATTGCTTCTGGGCAAGGCCGTAGCCAGGGAGGGGTTTTGGGGGTTCAAACCCCCCGCGAAATTTTATGAACAGAATATATATGGCTTTATTTATGGTTCAAACAATATTAAAATTAAGATACAAATACAAATTAGGGGGCTGTGTTACCATAAAAAGCACTTCAGAGAGCTTCTAGAGGTGTTAAATATTTAGAAATTTTCCTAGCCTTCGGCATTTTGGGGGTTATTTTACCATAAAAACCTTCACAGAGCTTCAAAAAGTGTTTAATATGTAGACATTTTCCAAGCCTTCGGCAGTTAGTGAGTTATTTTACCATGAAAAAAAACCCACCTCAGAGAGCTTCTAGAACTGTTTATCATTTATAATTTTTGGCGTATAACCCGAACGGGTAGTAAGACGCGGTGCTAAATATTATTATTATTATAATTTTTTTTCTAGCTTCCAGCAATTGGGGGATGTGCCCACCAAACCCCCCCTGAAATTATTGGCTGGCTACGGCCTTGCTTCTGGGAAGTAATTGAAGGTTAGGACAAGGAAAATGACGATAGAAAAGGCTAGTATTATTAGCATTGGATTACGCTGTGGCTTGGGAGAATACTTGCTGGCCGCCTACAATTGTACGAGCACCAACTATCCAACCCACGTAGGGGAAATGTGCCTAAAATGACATACCATTTTTAAGTTTTGAAATTTCTTCTAGAATATTCTTCTGAAATTAACTGTTTCTAACTTTTGATAAACTATGATATATAATCTTTAAAATGAACACCAAAAAACATCACTAATACATATATTTATTAGTTAAAAAATTAAAATACAAAAATATAGCACTGTGCTATTTTATACATACTGTATGGGTAAAATGGCATATATTTAATCTTATACAGAAAAAACATTAAACATACAAATTAAACCTTCTATTATGACGTTTGTTGTTTTATATGTAGTTATCATGGCTTGCAAATATCACACACAAAATGTTTTGCCCTCTTAGCAAGGCCAAACAATTCACGTTCTGATTCTTGGTCAAATGTGGACTTGAATCAACCCAAACCCTTGCTAACACCTTGAATCTGCTTGTTTTTATTCCTGGCCTGCCTTTTAAAAGTTGTTTGTGGTACTCCAAACAGTTTAAATGCCCGAAGCCAACCCATTTCCCCATTATTCACCACATCAATAGCCCGTTGCATTGTTTGCTCTTCCCATGACTGCCTTTTTGTCTTTCTGACTTAAGTCACAACCATCTTCGCACAAAATATTTGAATTTAATATTAAAAATAATTTAAGTAACTATTTCAAATAATAAAAATATAATTTGGTGAACATATTACAGTAAGAAAGATTTATTTTAGAAGATTTAAATAACTAAGACGCTACCTAGGGTAAAATGACACACTATGCCATTTTACCCAACATTGCTAACTATTAAATAATAAAATACTGTACCAAGAATATTAAATAATTTATGGTAGATTTTACGTCATAAATACTGCATATTACACTTGAAACACTCATTATATTTACAGTAAAATTACTTACCCTTCAATGTATTTGTTAACAATGAAAGATAACAAAAAATATATTTTACTAAGCAACTTTTCAATTTTTCTTTAATAACTTCAGAAACACCTTCTGCACAGGTCGGCCATTTACAGAGTATCAATGATTCCAACTAAGGAATAACTCAATACCCTCAATTTGAAAAAAAATAGCAGTACTTGCGAGAAAATGCACCTATGCCAATTTATCTGAGTATGCCATTTTAGGCACTTTTCCCCTATGCATATTAGCAAAGGGAACGATTCCTAAGTTGCCATTGATGTTACAAAATAGTTACTTTTAGATTGTGCATGTAGTTCATTTAAAAAAACAATACTGTTCAGCAATTCTATGTCCCCATTTAATCTAAAAGTAGTTATGGATAAATTTAATATTTACCATGACTTAAGCAAAAATGTAAAAGTAAAGAATATTTTCCTCAACCCCTGTGAAATTTGAGTCGAAATTGGTTGTTGAGTGCCGTATTATTCTTTAGGACAGGAAGATGAAGTTTGTATTTTGCATGTAAACTTTATTTGTTTATAAAATGAAATATATATAGTTTTGGAAGTTTTATTTTTCTTCGTTTGATGAATACCAATTAATTAATGTTATTTATGGTTGAAATGTTGACTCTTTGCTCCCACCTCCACTAAGCTATATCTACGATCTGGGGCCATCTTACCCCAGGGGGTGTTCCATATTGTGCACACCCTCATGAACTGTACTGCTCACACCTTGCCAGGACCTTTGGGTTAGCGTGCCAATGCTTGAACACGGAGCCCTCCAGGATTCGTTCTGTGCTCAGGGTCATTTATCACTCGTAGTTTAGCGAATAGTCTGTGATGGACAGCGAGATTGTTGGCTTACTATAAAGCGGGGTTTCCACATGCAATGATTATTGGCGCCAGTATTAATGGCGCCAGTTAGTGTCTCCACATTCATCAAACATTTTTCTACTGGTGCAGTATTCAACATGGCGTCAACTGCCGTAGTTAATGCAAGTATTGATGTCGTAGTGCAAATCGTGTCTTTAGAACTCCAGAAAAAATTAAAAAGAAAGAAGTGAAAGCATAGATTATGGGTTCGTAAATGGATTTCGAATACTACGTATTTTGGCCTTTGCAGCGCTTAGAGTAAATTCAGTGACTGCATCGGACATAACCTCGACTATTTTTTTCAATGCCTCGTCTCTTTTATTTCTGTCTTCATAAAGGAAGAAATTTTGTGGTTACACAAGCATGGATACTGTTCATATGCCTCGAGGAACATTATTGTATATTTTGTTGATCATTTATTTTCTAGTGTCGCCATCGTTCGTAAAAAGAAGATTAGCAATTTAAACACTGTTTACAAACAAACAGGGTACTGGCGCCAAAAAGTTCAACTGCTTCTTACTTTACTGGCGCTATGATTATTGGCGCCAGTTGAATCTACCTGTTTCCATATGCCACTAAACTGGCGCCAGTCGAGTGGCGCCAATAATCATTGCATGTGGAAACCCCGCTTAAGAAAAACAGCCACTGGTGACTTGGGGCTGCGTTAGACATAGATAGTTCATGACTGGGAACTCCTGATTATGTTGGATTTTGAACCACTCATATTTTCCCAATAAAAAGTGTTTCCTCTTTTTATATAATGTAAGTATGTGACATAAAAACAATTTTGCTTATATTTTTTAATCTTTTTACTAAACAGTCTTGTTAAATATTCATACAAATTAGCAATGTAAGTAGGTTTGGTTTCACAATGTAATTTGTCGACAAGTCAAACTGTAAATTCTTTTGTAATAAAGCTGAATTCATCTATATACGATTCAGTATGTTTTTATTAAAATGTATACAAGTATTAAGTAAAAATTTGTAGCACATAACATTAAAAAAAATCCCTATGGTTGGACTACACTATGGCTGTATCTTATAGGCTGTACCATAGTGGAATCATGGAAGATAAGCTTTCTACCTTTGAGGATAAACGAAGTGTACATAATATTGTTCACGGAAGAAGGTAAAGGGATTGGAGTTGTATATTTGTTCCTTGCCTTTTTACAAATATAATAGTATAATGTACATTTAAATAATTTGATTGGTTTTAATAAAAAAGGTAGTGGATTAGTTTTTTGTGTAAATATAATTCAAAAAACAAAGTGTCCTAGGAAATATAGAATTGTAATAAAAAATGACATTAAAAAAATTTACAAAAAGACCTAAAAACAAACGTGAAAAAACTATATATTTTTAAAAGTATCTTCTCTCTACTTTGAAAAAAATATAATTTTGTAATAAGGGATAATATATTTTATAATTTTAAAATTGATTTTGAATTTTGGTATTTAAAACAATATTTTAACACCTTGTGTTACTACCTGTACACAGATATACTAATTACGCTGATGTGTTAATGGTGAGAAAGACTGAATTGAGAGGAAGTCTACCCGCATTTATATGGAGGGAGGGTGGAAAACCATATAGAAAAAAAAAACCACCCACAATATACCCGACCGGGATTTAAAATCCGATCTTCCTGTCAAGGCCAGTCCAGTCTGTTGCGAGCGTTATGCCTTAGACCATTTGACCATTGAAGTTTGTACCATTTTGAACTTGTTTCATTGCAATGAAGGCTATCAAGTTATTGAAACATTATTTAAGATTACAGTTATTAAGTTATGCCCATTATCATCATGGCCTGGGTTCACTAAAACGTGCAAATCTTATATGGCCCAAATATAGAAATGACGCAATTGGTATTATAAAAGAGGGCATTACACATATTAGTCCATATGTGCACACAAGCATTTTCCTATATTAATGAATAAGGAAGCTCTCCGACTAAGCGACATGGGCATACCATTACACAAGAGGACCTTATGTACCATGCATGGTGGGTTGCATCTTGCCTCTTCCCAAATAACTATCTCACCTCCCCTTCAGCTGTCACCCCTCTTGCCCTCCTCCTCGCTACAACCAGAAATTTCCCCTGCTGTCAACCCTTGTCACCCAACCTGTTAAACCACCGGCATCCTTCTACCCTCCCTCCTCCTGTCACGACCTGTTGCCAAGTTGTTAATATTCAACCTTTACGTCTTCCCATATATCTTGGCCATTATTCTTCTTCTCCCCTCCAGTCAGGACCTGTCAACATGTTACTCCTTCGCCAGCGTACAACTTATCTCTTACCTTTCTCTCTCTCTCTGTAACATGGTCTACAGCATATGATGAAGGCTATTCCTATATTGAGAGTTGATAAAGTTAAATTATCCGCTACATAATTCAAGCAAATGCTGGTGCAGGATCTACCTTCTCATTTGGATTAAAGGTTTAGAGTAAGAATGGGCTAACGATAGGGTTAGAGTAAAAATAGACGAACAACAATAAAATTATATAAAATTTACTCGAAAAAAAATTATACGGTATTAGCTTAATCTCTCTATGAACTATGGGAAGAGTCGAATACGAGCCATTTTAATATATGCCTTATATCCTTTTCATCTTAGGAACTTTTAAACAAGGTAAAAATCTGAATGCGATGTTTTCTTTAGCTTTTGAGTGTAGAATTATCCCAGGATAGGTTTGTCTTCAGATCTTCAAGTAGGAAATGTCTTTTTGATTCGTCTCAACAACTTAAACTAACTTGAACAGTTCGATAACCAGTTCACCGTATATTCATTAGCAAAAACATCCTTATGCTTGTTGACGCAAAATTTATCGCCAACTTTAAACCGAGTCGTTGCTGGGTGGAAAATTGTAGAACGGGCATAAAAAGTTTGGAGAAGACTTATTCTTGACGTCAATAGGTCTCATATTTATGTTTTAATAAACCGTAAGATAATACTAATTGGGTAATTAATCGATAAAATCAATCCAGTGGTATGATCCTTTGGGGTTTAATCTTGTCCACGTTTTACTATTCAGAGTTTGATTAAATCGTTTTACGACTCTAGCTTTAACACTATGTACCTACCCACTCGCTGACCCCGTTTATTACTTGTGAAGGTGTCTGCACCCGTTGACACCGGTGAGATTAAATAGGGGACCGCGATCCAGACTCGGGCGCGGTAAGTCATTGGCTTTACTCCGGGCTGAGAGGGAACTTAAGAGATTGTATTTCTGCACATTTATCCAAAGCTTAACATGAGCCTAAGGTCGATCCCGGGTATACAATCAAATATTGAACTGAGACCTCCTCTCCACACCCACTCGAACGTACAAAGCAAAACATCAAACAATCAGCGACTCACGCATATTCAGTCCCACCCGGGGTCGAGAAAATTCCCTCCATACGATAATAAGTTCACACATCCGAGGGTTAACAACTCACGAACTATGCGTGTATTCGTGGTCACGTGACACCACCCTGACAAGGGATGACCCAACGTGCACTAACCGAGTACAAAACCAGAGTGTCTCAACGAGCCTCGAAACCCGGGTCTCTGGGCTCGTCGAGACCGTGCGCAGGAGGAACAAACGAGCAGCGCTGCGCACGCACACCAAAAGAAAAGAGACGAGGAAACTCTGCTCAGCTGCTGTATTTAAAACAATGGTTAATCCTTTTCCATTTCATAAGTAGCATTAAAGTTAACATTATATAACTTAACCGTTATCTTTCTTGAGATGACGAACCGCAGGGAAACCATTTGCATTCACCTGACAAATGACGTGCACTACAGCAGCGGTAACGTTCAAAAGGGACGGCCCAAGAACGTCTAGGATAAACATCGATGACAGTAAGAAGATACGTGTGTGTACCTTTGTTTGATCTTGAGTAAGGTATCATCTCGATCAGATCAGCCTGAAGCGATTCATTTAATCCTCTTACACTAACATGTATTCTTGCAAAATGTCGTCGAGCAGGTCGATGTAGTTCGCGTGAGATCTCTTCTTTGACAGACATGATTATAAGATTAATGAGTAGGGAATAAATGCTTTATAGAATGACACCAGCTTCTCGTAGTTCTTCAATGATAGTAGTATCTTATTCTCATTTAAGGATTGGACAGGTGCGCATGAAGAGTGCAAGAGACGTAACCGATCAACCAATTTATTCGGATCATCCCAATAAGTATAATTGACCCCTAATCCGCTGTCAATCTTGAACAAACCTTCTCTCTCAAGTTTGGGAAACAAGGGTTTAATGATTGGCAGATACGTTTGTGTTATACGTTAATGATGCGCATTCCTTAACCGATGAACAAACATTCTTCTCTTCCAAGCATCGTCTTGTAGACTTCAAGATACTTCTAGGTAATTACATCAACACCTTTCCGAAGAGTAGTTTCAAAAGTTTTCAAGTGTAAGGTATCGTGATATTATTTAAAAGTAGAGTTATATCGTCCATGTTAAACATGATACGGGTTTTACATGGAGTGATTATATTCCCATCATAACGCACACCGTAAGATTAATCCAAATGATCGTAAGGTGTGTAAAGATAAGCGGAACATCATCTCCTTTTCCCTCCTTTTGAACAGATACGGGTTCAGATCTTGTTTAGTGGTTTGGTGATTGGTTTAAAGGTTTCTTGAGCGGCAACCTCAGCTTCATTAGATGCATCACGAAACTGCTTATACTTCCTCTGGATAATCTTACTCATTTTAATGAAATGCTCTATAAGTTTTGTCGTCATAATGTATACTAAGAATGATAAGTATAATGAATGAACCAGGCATTATATTTAAACATAGGGAATACATAGCTCTACATGTATTGTTAGAGATGCTGTCGAGATTTTCTCCATCATGTAAAATTTGACATCACTGTCTGAAAGCTCGAAAGGTATTGTTCTGTAACTTTTCTACTCTATTGCCATGTAACTTTTCTAGTTACTTTATTGGAGTAGTTGGTTAACTTGATTCTAATTTCACTTTTAACTTGTAGCTTGTTGGTTTTGGAAGCGTGAAACATATTAACAACCAGACATGTGTTTTGTTGATCAACTTTATTCAATATGAAAGTCTTAAATTATTTAGTAACATTTGAAAGCTCTGTTGTTCAGGTGAATAACGACACGTCCTGAGTCACACTACACCTATTTAAACCTCACTTGTCCAAAAAAGGTGAACGATACTGGATCGTGCGTCCAAATTGAACTTATTAAACCTCGCTCATATAGAAGTGAGTCCTAGCGGAAACTCGATGCGAGTTGAACTGACGTCCCGCCGTGCGGAGGCCAGAGAGGAAGGCGGCCGACCTGCCCTCTAGCGTCACACGCGACAAGCACACAGTTCAACAGCGCGGGGGATCCGTAGAGTGTGACGTCACACTCTACAGTTCTAACAAGTCTAAGTTTAACTAGGAAAACCATGTTCTTCAAATTCACGACTAATAATAAAACCACGCCTAACTTCTTAAAAGTATAGTCATCTCCACATGTCATGGACAGATTAATATGTTTAAAATCTTTTCTGCTAGTTCTAAAATTCAAATAAATATAGTTGAAACCTCTACCACCCATCAGGTCCACGTAAAATTTAAATATATATATAATTGAATATGTATAAAATGTAGATTCAGATTTGAGAAATAGTGGATTCGACCCATCTCTAATTTTTACATCAAGAATCAAGTGTATTGACGCATATATTCTAGTATATACTAAGGATGGGACCCTAGAACCTACAAGGAATATTCATGGATTCAGGACTCAAATCATAATCATTTTCTAAAAATAGGTACTAAGTTTGAGTTATTTTATAAAGGTATTAAAATAGTTAAATAGTTTGTGGTTAAAACCAAAATAATGATAGGGAAAACCTAACAACCAAAACCCAGATCATTAATTTACCATTGAATGTAAACAAAATCAAAAGTGAAGGGAAAAAATCCTAGTTATTGAGAAAGTTAAACACTTATGCTTACAATATTTTCTAAAATTCAAATTTTAATTAAGGATTTGAGGGCAAAATGAAGCTTCAGATTTGAAAAAAGGTGGATCCGACCCATCTTTAATACACATGCATACACACACGCACACATTACATTTTGTGAATGACCTATACCACCGTCGACCTCGGTGGTCTTGTGGTAGAGTGCTCCCCTCAGAACCTGATCTTTGTGGGTTCAAACCCAACAGAGGCCGAAGGCTTTTTCTTGAGCGAGAAAAAAAAAAATCATAGCTCAACATCCTTCGAAAAGGAAATAAAGCCGTCGGTTCCATGTGGCATGTAAAAGAACCCTGGAAGGTATGTGAAATTACCTCTCCTGGCAAAATTGGTAGATCATTTCACCTCACTCATAGAACTTTAGAGGTACAAGTAATCAGCCTTGGTGGTGCAACTTCAATGAATGATTACAGCCAGGGAGTTTACTCTACCACAAAAACTAACTATTATCCCCACCACCCTTTAACAAGTTACATATAACAGCTACAAACAAATGTGGTAAAATCTTACCCTTTGTCCCGTCGGACTCAAACTCTGGCATCATGAGCACTGAGCACTCTCCAACACACAATCCATTGACTAAGCTGAGCCGTCGTCCTGCTGCCAGCATGAGAAGATAGCCCCACCCCAAAGAAAATCAGATGAAAGTGGTACGACGCGCTAACTTGCCTCTTCCTCCGCTAGAGCTGTCATTGATGTCTCTAGTTCTACGGATGGCCGGCAGAGTCCCCGCTCTCTGTGAACATGGCTCTTCGTTCTCCCTGTATAATGGGATGTTTTGGTTGTATAGTCACTCATTGCACTGTAGGCTGAGGTGAGGACGACAGCTTAGACTGTGACTTTATTATATCTATCTAAATTCTTTTTCAACTTAACATAAGGAATTTCATTCAAAATGACTGATTCGGACTAAATATTTATAATTGTCAGATTTAGGATGGGTTTCCTTTTGCTATCTACGAGGTTGGTTGTATCCTCGTCTTCGTTATTTTTAATTTAGTTGGAAAACTTATTTTTGAGACTTTAACTTTGAGTGCGCATTTTGTCTCTATATTTGTGAGAGTAGCTCATGCTAATTGTTGACATTGTTGATGCAATATTGATTACCTTGGTTGCCTTAAGCAGTCTTAAGGGAAGTTAACCGCCGCTTTTAATTGTAAAGTTGCTTAACTTGGGCTTTCTAGTCTGTTAATGTTATACATGAAATATAATATTAATATTAAAGTTGCTGAACTTGGGCTTTCTAGTCTATTAGTGTTATTCTTGAAATATAGTATTAATATTAAAGTCACAGAACTTGAACTTTCTAGTCCACTATTGTTAGTCATGAAATATAGTAATAATATTAGAGTCACTGGAGCTGAACTTTCTAGTCTATTATTGTTATACTTGAATTATTTTATTAATATTAGAGTCACAGGACTTGAACTTTCTATTCTATGATTATAAGCATAATAGTATATTCCCATTAATGCTCCGGGCTTTGAACCCTCTAGCCTATTTTGCCGTTCATGGAGAGCTATAGTAATGTTAAGGTCAATTTTTGAGTATAACGATCCATTGTATTAACTTCTATTCAGCGACCTTACACGCTATGGTCAATATTAGTATGTTTATATTTTGTTATTGTTTTTAACTATATCTCTTATGTCAAATAAATATTTTTGTTACTCTCTGGTAACTGCCTGACTTTTATTTCTTGGGAAAAGAAGGTGTTTACAACCCCTTGACAGCCGATACTTTCCACAAGTTATATTTTTGATAGTGAATTTGTTTAGTAAATATATAGCAATAAAGATACAGAATCTTCAATGAAAAAAATAGCAAACAAATATTATGTTGATAAAAATTACTTGGAAATAAAGATAATTGCAGCTATCTAATATTATTGAAAATTAAGATGATAAAACCCAAAAACAATTTTTTTTTTTAGAATGTAGACAAAAGTTAAATTCATTCAACCAAAAAACCTTTTAAATTTTTGCATTTCGTGTTCTAACCCTTCTTCCTCTTCCTTTGCTTTCTGCAAAACTGTTCTTCTTTTCACTTCTAATTTCTTATTTCTTCAGATGCTGTTTTTCTTTTTTGACTTAATTCTACTTCAATCTTTTTCTTCTTCTCAAGTGCTTCTTTCCTTATTCCTGATGCATTCCTCACAGCATGAATCATCTGTTTTGAATTTGTCATATTTAGAAGTCTCCCGGCTGCAGTGTCTGCATCATAAGGTACATGTTGAGCAATAAGGCTGTCCTCATGTAGGTTTTCAACCAGACATTCTTTATTCACAGAAAAACTTCGCTCAACGGCTGCATTGCTATGGAAGAGAACAAGATTTTTTTAGTGAAATATTAAGGTTAATTGGAATAGAGCACTATGCTAAATCATGGTTTAAATTAGGAGGGCTAGCCAGCACACTTACCTTGGTGATACTTGAGTAGAAATTGTTTAGATAGAACACTAAAAAACACACACATATTTTTAGGGACAAGCTTTCACTGTCACAGACAGCTTCATCAGGTCAAGATAGTAGACTGATGCTTGGTTGAACTGCAAGGTTGAACTGTTTTTCTGTTATGATATCATTGTATAGATGGTAGACTTTGATAATAGATAGAATAAAAAAAATTGTTATATACTGTGTTATTGTTGTTGTTGTGACATTGAATGTAATAATAGTGTGGTGGTAGGAAGGAGAGGAATTATCTGAGGTTGAGGTTAGGGCTTATCTGGATTTGATAAATATTGATGGGCCAGTTCCCATATCTTTTGTTGTGAAGGGATGCATATTTCTTTGTTCAAGGATTTGACCACCTTGGTTGTGTAACAGTGATTAAAGTCCAGATTATGGGTTTCGGCATGTGCTACTACAAGCTTATCTTTATTTTTCATTTTTGTGTCATGTGGGTGACCATTCATTCTCCTTCTTAGTGTTTCTGTTGTGCGACCAATGTATTGTGCTTGGCACTGGTTGCATTCCAGTTGGTAGATGAGGTTTTCAGAATCACAAGTATGGTGGCCTTTTATATGATAATTTATTTTAGTTATGTTGCTGGAGAATAAATTTGTTGATTATGCATGGTCAGGTTTTGCAGGGGGTGTGGGTTGCAGGGAAATGAACCTGATATTTGTTTGGGTTCAGGTTGAATAGTGGGGTCTGGCAGTTTGGGTTTTACAAGTAAGTTGCGTAGATTGGCTGGTTGTTTATAGGTTACTTTTGGAGGATCCTTGAAGATATGTTATGTAGTGGTGGAGGATTGCAGTATGGGGAAACCCGTTTTCAAGAGATTGTTGAGTTTGTGATCCAGGGTGGTTGTAGTGGACCAAGGATGGATATTGTTTGTTACAGGTTGATAGTGGGAGTCCGAGTGGTTTGAGTAGTGACCAGAGGATGGTGGTGTTTTTACGGTTGATGTTGTGGAGTCCAGTGGTATGTAGTGACAGAAGTGATGGTGTTGTTGTTACAGTTGATGTTGTGAAAGTCAGGGTGGTATGTAGTGACCAGAGGTATGTGTTTGTTCCTGTTGATGTTGTGGGGCCGTATTTTGAGCTCTCTCTATTTGACTACACACCAGTGCTTTGGGGTAGCCTCTGTTCATAAAAAACTGCAAGTTTTTTTTGTATTGTAAAAGGTCCATTGTGTCAGAGAAAATTCTTTTGTCTCTAATGGCTAGGCTATGTGGGAGTGATCTCTTTGTGCTCATAGGGTGGCAGCTGTCATAATGAAGGTATTGTTGCTGGTTGGTTTCCTTGGTGTGCACAGTTGTTTTCAAGTGTCCCTGATGGAGTGGATGTCCAAATCCAGAAAAGTAATGCTTGATGTGGATACTTTCCAGGTAAATCTTAGCGTGAAAATTTGTTGAGGTCTGCCAGGAAGGATTGAATTGCTGATGGGCTGTCCAGATCATAAAGATGTCATCGATGTATCTGAACCAACAAAGGGCTGTAGCGGTTTGTCTGCCAGGAACATACGTTCCAATCTCCCCATATATAAGTTTGCATATGAGGGGCCATGCGCGTTCCCAGGCAGTACCTTTAATTTGTAGGTAGATTTTGTCCAGAAATCTGAAGTAAATTTTCCTCCAAAATGAAATTTGACAGTTTTATCAGGAATGCGGTAGTGGGTCTGGTACCAGAAGGACGTGTGTTGAGATATTCCTCTATTGCTGCGAGTCCGTGGAAATGGGGATATTGGTGTAGAGTGATGTAACATCATTTGAGAACAAGATGGCATGCTGTGGAAGAGGAGTGGCCAGTGTGTGAAGTCGTTCTGATTTGTGTCTTTGATGTAAGATGGTAGATTCTTGATCAGAGGCTGCAGGTGTGTGTCCACAAGTGCCGATATGCGTTCCGTGGGTGAGCCACATCCTGATACAATTGGTCGGCCTGGAGGAGGGAATGTTCACTTGTGGATCTTTGGAAGTAGGTAAAACTGTGGTGTGGCTGGTTTCTGGGGGGTTAATTTTTTTTATAGTCTTTTTATTGAGATCTTGATGTTGCGATTCTTGTTGGATAATCTTTTGTAGTAGTTTGTTATAATTATCGGTTGGGTCTTGATTTAACTGGTGTAAGTTTGGGTGTCAGATAGTTGCCTCTCAGCTTCAATGATGTAGTCCTGGCGGTTCATAACGACGGTAGTTGACCCTTTGTCTGCAGTTAAATAACAATGTCTTTTTTATTACGCAGTGAACGGAGGGCTTGACGTTCTTGGTTTGTCAGATTGCTATTTCTCGCAAGTTGGTTTTGAAAAAACAGTCAACCTTGCAGTTCAACCAAGCATCAGTCTACTCTTTTGGCCTGATGAAGCTGTCTATGACAGTGAAAGCTTGTCCTTAAAAATGTGGTCCTAACAGATGGATTGAGCATGACTGCGGGAGAGAGACAACTAGCACCCTTGACAATTTTGTAGGAGAGAGGACACTTTTGTAGAAGTTTATTGCAGAGATCAACTAGGAATTTTGACAATCTCCTCTGAACTGAAGTATCTGATGTCTTTAATTCCTTTCAAACTGCTGATGCTGCGAACCCAATATCTACAGTAGGGAGTGATTTCGTGTTGGATTGTTTCTTTAAATCAACAGCTAACAATTTTTTGGAAGTGTTTGCTGAATACAATTTTTTGGAAGTATTTACTGAATTATTACAGCACATTTTACATTTCTGTTCATCAAGTGCTCAAGTAGTTTATTTAGATCTGCAAACATAAATGGCAATAGAGGTCGATTGTTCTGACATTCGGTGAGAAATTGCTCCAACTCAAGTGAAAATGACAGCATGAATCCCAACTTTGATGTAAGAAATTCATCCTTCACAAAATTTCTTAATGTTTGAAAATTATCATATTTTGGAGGATGCTTGTTAGGATAAAAATATTGTTTTAAATACAGCAGCATTGACATTACTCTCTCTAACACCCTTGAGTTTTCTACCCATCTAATAGAACAAAACTTCATCAGGAAAAGAGATGATCTGTTATCCTTGATAGTCTGCACGTCATGCTGGAAATTTTTTAAATAAATAATATAGTGAGCGCAAAAACTGGTTAATAGTCCAACTAGAGTTAACATGTGCCATTTTGTAAGCACCATGGACAATTATAAAGACAAGTTCCAAATTCCAGTAACTCAGGATCATGTGGAGAATCTTCCTTCAAGTAACTTTTGAGATCACTTAAAAATGAGGTTTACATTGGGTCCATCCATGTAAACTTGAAGCATTTTTTAAAGATCCAAGCCCTCTCTTTTAGTGCAGATATAAAGTTTATTAATATATCTTGAGCTGTTGCATGACCTAAAAAGCAAGATGTTAAATATCTTGTATGAATTTCGTTTCATTCGAGAAGCGAACATCCATATGGGTCCTCTGAGTACACAGTATTTATGCTCTCATCAAATGAGCATTGCTTAACATTATTCACAAGCTTGCTTTTGAAAAAAGGACCTAGTCCATACACGATGACGTATCCAAGTTTATCTTTATGCGTTTGATATTTCTAGGCAATATCACTATCAGAAAACATTACTGTTTCAAAACTACTTCATGGTCATTAGCCTTAAAATGTACATCTTCATGTAGGCCTAGAGATGACATTGCATTTTTGGACCACTTTTTGTAACCACAGCCAATCTTTAAACACTGTACTGTCGAACCAATCATCTTTAAAAGAGGATTTTTCCTCAGAGTTTACTCATTTCTTCTTAACACAAAGGTCACAAGATAAACAAGTGGGATCTGCAGAATACTCACACCAGGCCAGAGCTTAGGAATGTAGTTTTTCTATTGGGCTGATAGAGCAGGGGAGGAGTGAGAGAGAGGGGAGGATGAAGTGAAGAACACAACAAATACTGTACGTGCCATTGTCAGGCAGGTACAACAATAGTTTGAAGTGGAGTTTGAACTTGAGCAGTTACTAGTAACTCATCACTCATAATGGTTACTGCTGGAAAAAGTTTGGGGGGAAGGGGAGGTTGGCTGTTAGTGTAGTCAAAACAGTTATTTGTTTCTTTCTCTAGTAGGTAAGGGGGAGGGGAGGGGGAGGGAGGAGACTTAGTGAAGAGACTGAGAATAAAAGGTCAGTAAGTGAGTCAAACATCCCCCTGGAAGATCAACTAATTGTGTGGCAAACAAGATAAAACCAGAGGGGGAGTAATTGAGGGGTGATCAAAATAGAACTATCAGTAGTCCAAATAATATTAGGGGTCTCAAAATGCTTAATCCAACATTTCACTCAATGTAAAAAGGCTGAATATTTTTTCCAGTATCTGATTCAAAATTCCAGTATATTCCAGTATTGGTAGACACCCTGTTTTAGGGATTAGGAAGGTTATATTTAGATGAAGTGTACATGCATTTGCATGGAGGGAGAGTAGAAAACAAATTTGGAAAAAACCTCAGTTACAACCTGACCTCCTTGTCATTGGCAGTCTAGTTTACTGTGAGAGTAGCGCCTTAGACCATGTGGTCACCTAAATGATTAAGATGACTATTGTAATAGTACAATAATGTATACACAGGTAGTAGCATACTAGTTGATGCGGCTACACAAACCAGCAGCTCCTGTGTCTTATTTTATTTCAATATTGTATAATATTTTTACAACTCTCGTCATTAGTATAGTATGAGAAACAGTAAAAACTGTACATTTAAGTTAACACACTATTTATTTAACATTTGTTTGAAGGCATGATAGACTTAAAGAAACACAATTATGTAGTAAAAGGCTCTACAAATAAATAGAGAACATAATTCATTACAGAGTATTTTAATATACATTAAAATATACAAATATATGAAAAATATACACTACAGGTTCCCAATTATTTATGAATGTTCGAAATCTCCAGTTTTCAAGGGATTCTCGATTGTTAATTAATATAACGTAAAAAACAAACAAAAAAACATGGAATTGTAGAACAAAAAAGCACAAGTAAAAACCAAAATAAAAACACTAACACATATTTACATACATTTTAATATTTCGAAGCTATTATT
The DNA here is from genome assembly GCA_033556935.1 of Timema podura. Classification (NCBI taxonomy): domain Eukaryota; kingdom Metazoa; phylum Arthropoda; class Insecta; order Phasmatodea; family Timematidae; genus Timema; species Timema podura. The sequence goes on from JAVRXN010000011.1 coordinate 12,644,959, forward strand.
GCATCTTCCTCAGGAAGTAGTTTTACTACTAACAAGGGGTCTGTGAAGGTTCGATAGTAACGATATCAATTAGAATTTTACATTATTCAATTTAATAACTCAAATAAAATTGTTAAGGTTTAAGGCTGTTGAAAATCCCACAATGTGTCTAGAATATGTTATATTTGGAAGAAGGTTAAATATGGTAGTATATTTTTAATAACATTAGATTGCTCTGAGGTAAATTAAATGCATATTAATTATTACCAAATTGATCGAAAAATAAACAGGACTTTTTTTTTCTTCCAAAAACTGCCTTTATAAAAGCTTTTGCATAGCCTATAATCGTATGTTTGGTTAGTAAGTAACAAATGTGTTAGCGTTCAGGATTGAAGAAATATATTGTAATAGTTAACAATCACCACAAGGTCAACAAATGTTCCATGAACAGACTTGGGTCCAAAACTAATCTAAAGTGTTTTTTTCTAAATATTTAACTTTTTTAATCCAACATAATTTTAGCATATTTAACTAGGATATGCTCGATTCGATTACTATTCAAATGTGTGAATAATATTTGCTCCAATTCGTGATTCAAAACTCAAAAAACCTGCTTTCGCAGATCTCTACTACTAATACATATTTACACACACTTCAATATTTCGATGCTCTTATTGCATCTTCCTCAGGAAGTAGTTTTACTTAAGGCGATTGGCTCTTTTCATTTGGCGTGGAAAGCAGAGTCATGGGAGAAAACGGTTATGTTCAAGGATTTTTATTGTTTCGCAATTTTCTTTTAGGTAACGATTTGTTCAAGAATAAAGGCATGTTGATTAAGTTATACTTTTTATACACACACCTCCTTTATAATTATTTTAACATTGATCAAATATGACAATTTTTCAATAGAAAACTGTCGGCTTCATAACAAAAAAATAAGAAAATGTAACACTAATAAACATTGATACATTATCTTAGAAGGGGTATTGAAAATATTATCTTAAACATTTCGCTCGTTCTCAAGAAGACTTATATTTCCCAAAGTATGATTTTTCCACATGACCTGTCAGGTAGCTAGTGCCATCTACAGTTTCCGTGATCCAGCTGTTCTTGTTGTGCGGAAGGATACTTTGGTCGGTTGTGAAGCCATGCCAGCCATTCACCCTCCCACCCACCATCCCACAAAATAGGTTTTAGACTTGCACTTGACAGGGCCAAGGACCTTAAGATGCAATATCAGCACTAAACTATCAAGTGTGTGTAAATATGTATTAGTAGCAAGACTACTTCCTGGGGAAGCATTAAGAGCAATGAAATACTGAAGTGTGTGTAAATATTAGGGGTGTGCAAAGGTCACTTTTTAAAGGTGAAGAGGAGCAATAAAAAGAAAAGTCAAAGTTAGGATGTTTGTTGAAAAACTTCTGTGTGAAAAATGAACTTATAAATAGATAATTCAAGAGAAAGAATATCATGGACTAAGCATTGATGTAAGCAAGGACTATAGCACAACTACGAGGTTTGTATATGTTACTATAACATGGTGCTACAACTTGGCTTTTATTTTTACAAAATAATGTTGGCGATACCGATTATAAGATATTTTCATTCTTATCAGTATTTTATCCACGCTTACATTATGGCTGTTATTTAATTACTAGTCCGTGTTAAGATACTGTTTAGTAACGGTTCTAAAACTACCATACCTTGAAATATTTAACATTTATTGAGCAATATCAAATCAGTTGATTAGTTAATCAAATTTTTATCCTTCCTTTGAAATTTTTCGAAGGTGTCGAAGTTGAAGCGAAGGATATTTGACCTTTGACCTCGACATTTAGGAGCTTAGCACATGACTAGTAAATGTGTATTAGTAATAAGACTACTTCCTTGGAAAGATGCATTAAGTGCACGGAAATTTTGAAGTGTGTGTGTATATACGTGTTAGTGTTTTTACTTTTATTTGTGATTTGTTTTTCTACAATTCTATTATTTTATTTATTTCATATTATATTTTGCGTAATGCACTTTATTTCACACACATTGATTGTTAAATATAAATAGATTTCTCATATGTAAGCTGCAGTTTTATTTTTATGATACTGTATTTCTTTAATTTAAAAATAATGCAACTTGTGTTAGCAACCAAAAAATAAACATTCTATCTTAGCCACAGCTGAAATGTTTCGTGAAGGGTAAAATAATGTTTTTCAATGTTATTTGTATGATTTTTTTTCCCTAACAAATCTAATGAATTAAATACTTGATATGAAAGCCCAACGCTTTTCTTCACAACCATAAATTAGTTGCAGATATTTTATGAGTATAATGTAATAATAGGTGGACTAAAATAAAGTTTTCTATGTGGATGAGTTTAAGAATTCATTTTTTTTTCTTTTATAAAACACAACATACAGCTCAAGCACCAATTTACAACAACATGTGACTCTTCAAAATATAAGTGCCATGAAAAATGTATTCCGTGAATCTATCAACTTATAAAACATTTTAAATTAAACATTGAGAAGAGGATAGAAGGGCAATTTTTCTGGTAAGTGTGTAGGCCATGTCTTCCTATCCTCTTTCAAATTTTAGTTTATATAACCGTTTGGCGCCATTTTTCTTTGAAACAGTTTTAATGTAATTTCCCCAAAAAAATAATCTAAGTTATTTGCTATGAAAAAATTTATTTTAGTAAGAATTGTAAAAAGGTGAACAAAGCAAACACACATTTATTAAAATAAAACCATAGGGATAAAAACTCATTTTATTTAATGTCGTGAAAATTGTTAAGGAATTAAAAAAAAATTGATCACAACACAAATCATGGACGGCCACGTTAAAATAAGCTACCAAAAGCTTACCCATTACTAGAACGTAAAAATCCCACATATTCAATTACTTTTGTGCAAACTCCGTCCCAACATATGGCATCTTGGTGGGGGGTGGGAAAGAAAAAGACAGGGGAAACTTTGTACAAAATACAAATTTTTATAAAACAAGTGTTTAAAACACATCTCTTTAGTACTAAACTAATCCAGGGTCTCACGACTTGGGCAAATCATCTTTATAAAATACTAAAAATAAGAAATGAATAATATTTACATGCTATAACAAAAAATAAAACATGAATGCCTGACAACTCTATCACAATAAAGATTTATAGTGGAAAATATCTTGTATTCTGTGCAATACATAACAAAAGTCGATATAGATTTATCTTCATAAATTTTCTTGAGTGTCTATTTTGGTCAATAATTTGTTTTTAAACTTGCAAAAATAGAAAAATTATGTACAAAAACTAATATAAAGAACAAATGAAATACAAAATATTCACTTTACGAAAAAAAGCTTTGATAAAACCATTTAATCCACTAAAGTTTATATTGACTTTACTAAAATATGTATGAATATTCTGAAGTAAAAATAGGGGAGGAGGTTTTGTTGGGCATTTTGATGTTTGCATCCTATTATTATCATACACAGCAAACTCACTTTATTTTAGAATGCAGCCAACTGAAATTAACTCAATAACATTCAAAATGTATGCTACTGTTACAGATAATAACAGCACACAATGTCAAATATGATTGTATTCACAGATAAAATGCTTGTTTCCATTTTGGACATTTCAGATCCATAACATATTATTCTAAATGCTGGTCAGAAGTGGGATAAGTCATTGTACGGCTGTTTAGATCTGAAGAAGTTTTTTTTTTCCTTTTAATTAATATCTTTTTGCAAATATAAAGCACACTTATTAGATATGAACTCTGTCAATTTGAAGAGCACAGAAAGGCACTTACACAAGTGCAAGACTGCAGCCGTTAGATTTAAAAGAAAATCAACACACAAACATAATTCTTTCTTAGCGTTATGTTTCATAAAATGAGTTTTTCATTTTCCAAATACTGTACAGTTAAAGTCTTTCTTATTCTGTTCAACAGACTTTTCCTTTCCATAATCATAGTTTAAGTACAAGGGAGGAATCTATATACTGTGATATGGCAGTCAAAGATATGGCCAACTTTTATTTAGTTATTTAAATATATAACACACTATGATCATGATAATAAATTTTCTTCTGCTAAGCATAATTAATGTAAATCTCTTTTGTTGCGCTTGGCACATTCTAACTATTCTTGTGATAGTTTCAATGTTGCTCACTAAACAATGTGTGGATGTACAAAACACTGTTGTTTTTTACAATCTGAGCCAGGAGAATGTTTTTACATCTTCACAGAAGATATACAATAAAGATATATATTTCATTTATATATATGTAGATTATATTTGCGATGTAAAACATCTTTCAAATTAATTTTTTATCCATTTCCAATCAAATTAAAATAGTAACCACTAAACATATATATTTAAAAACAAATGTAATTTCTTCTTTAAGCAATTAAAACTATAAGTTGCCAAATTTTAAATACATTATCTATTTTATTGTATTCATTCTCACTCTGGTTTTTAAAAACTTTTTACTAAAAGAGATCAAATAATTGCCATTTTCATCAAAACGTCAATAAAAATAAAATAGTTCTGCCCTTAATGATGGGTCCCAACTAGACATACTAACATTTATTGAACATTATAACCTTTATGTACAGTGATCAAAGGTTGCTGCATTGAAACAATGATTGCACCGTGTGAATCCAACATGACACAAAAGCGAAATAAATCACTAATGTATAGATTAATTTGATAAAAACAATTACTAATAAGATGCTTATACAGATAATATAAAACTAGATAGAGTTAAAAAATATTGATTACAAATAGTTTTAAAAAAAGCTTGCACTGTTTACACTGTAGTGTAATTAAATACAATAATAAATATATACTAAAAACTTCTAATGTATTCCTGAAATTTTTTGCAGCAAATGTATTCACAACCCTTTGTAAATCTTTGTTAAAGAAACTGCTCAACTATCTAACTGTCAAAAGCTAGTCGGTCTAAGTTGTACAGCAATGAGGGCAGAACATAGTACTTAACAATAATAATATTTATTCCTAACAAATATAAAATAATACTAGTTGTAAGGTGGAGGCACTGTTGGAGGGTGGAGGGGCAAGGGGCTGTGTTAGTCCTTCACCAGCCTGTAGATGTGATGCTGGGCCCCATGCTCAGACGTAGACACTTCAAACACATATGCCGTGCAAAGGAGAGTCTCCTGAGTTTCTCTGTTGGTCACCACCTGCACAGAACAAACTATTAGAAACTCCAATAGGGAATTTTTAGTCCACCAGAGAAATTTTCTTCTTTCAACAACTAAGTTGGTACTAGAGTAGCTAGTCTATTCTTTAATAGTAAAGATGCCATAGTATAAAAATTAGTGCTGTTTGGGATCCCGAACTTCGGAAAAATGGTTATTTCCAAAATTCGAACAGGGAAAAAATATTTCTTGGGATTTTTCAAGGGGGGATTACAGCTAAGGACTGTTTAATTTATACATTTTTATTAACCTTATCTTCCATTATGCAGCTGGACACTCGAAACTTCAGTTACTTATTTAGTAACTACTTACAAAATAACAACGCCATTAAATAACATAACCACACTACCGTATTGACCCGAAAATGAGCCGCAATTTTTTCCAAGAAACAGCTCTCATAAAACTTTAATGCGGCCTATAGTCGCACTCTTAGATAATACACATTCAATTTTGTACCTATAGGATACACATGTTGTTAAATCGATACATATCGAAGTTAATAGCCACCGCTTTTTAAAAAGAGATGAACCTTGATAGTTGGCAAAATTATTTAAAAATAGATGAACCATGACAGTTGGCAAAGTTATTTAAAAATAGATGAAAAATGACTATCTTATTTGTGTGTAAAATATTTGAGCCATAATGGCTGCCAAGATAAAATTAGTTTCTTCAGTGCATTCTATCAGAAATATATCCTTTTGGTAAAGAGAGCTTAAATATTTCGAGTTAGATTTTGTTTCAGTATGTTGGTCAACATTTATTCTGAGAATAATAATTTATTGTGTGTTTTAAATTCGGGATTGTAACATGGAGGATCATATCGAGAAAAAAGTGTGTTTTAGCCAGGGAATTAGAAGAAGTTATGATGCCAATTTTAAATTAGCAGTGATAAACTATGCAGGAACTATGAGTAATAGGGAAGCAAGAATAAAATAAGGAATTGATGAGAAGAACATACATTGCTGAATTTTAGAAAAAAAACAAACATAAGAAAGTCATCTCAACGAGAAAAGCCTTTCGAGGACCCAAGTATGGGCGTAATCCCGAAATTGATGCACGTGTTCTTTCTTTTGTAAAGGAAAAGAGACGTGATGGATATTCAATAAGTTGTGACATAATCAGATTGAAGGCACAAGAAATTGCAAGAGAGCTACAAGTGCCACAAAGGGAATTCAAGGCAAGCCTTGGGTGGTGCCGAAGATTCATGCGCAGAAGTGATCTGTCACTAAGACGAAGAACTTCTTTAGCACTAAAGTTTCCCACTGACTACACAGAGAAGTTTGTGAAATATCAACGGTATGTAATTGGCCTCCGTAGACAGAATTACATTCTTCTTAGTCAGATTGGAAACTCCAATGAAACACCCGTGTATTTCGACATGCCAAGTAACACTTGCGTGAATGAAAAGGGATCTAAATCCTTTGTTGTGAAGACCACTGGCAATGAAAAATTGTGCATTACAACTATGTTAGCTGTAACTGCTGATGGTAGGAAGCTATCCTCATATGTAAGTTTAAGAATAAAAACCCTCCCAAAAGAAACCCTGCCCAGTGGAATCATTGTTAGGTGTCAAGAGAAGGGGTGCATGACAGCAGAATTAATGTGCGAATAGCTAGCAGTCGTGTGAAATAGAAGGCCTGGAGCTCTTCTAAAAAAACGGGCAATGCTAGTGCTTGAGGCATTCAAAGGGCATCTTACTCCAGATGTGAAAAATAAAGTCAAGGCAACAAATTCAGATCTTGTTGTTATTCCAGGTAGTATAACTTCACAACTACAAAGTGCTTGTTATGGTTGTGAATAAACCCTTCAAGGACAACCTCCGAAGGGAGTATTCAGACTGACTTTTATTAGGAGATCATCCCCTAACATCTAGTGGCAAAATTAAGAAGCCTTTGTGGAACCTGCTTTGCAAGTGGATATTAACTGCTTGGGGAAGGATATCTGCTAAATCCCTTGTCCACGGATTTAAGAAGTGCTGCCTATTCAATAAGATGGATGACACAGAAGATGATATTTTGTGGGAGGACCATGCAGAAGAGACCAATGACTGTGAAGAGAGTGACACTGATGAGAGCAGTGATGAATCATTTTGTGTACCTCTCAAAGTTTCTCATTGTTAGTCAATTTTTTTTCACTAATCACATTTTAAGTGTATCATTATTTTTTAATTTCTGAGTGATCTCATTTTTAGTATGAATAGCTTACTTTTTTTATTTCCAAGTGACATCATTTTAAGTGTAAATAGTGTGGGTTTTTTTTTCTGAAAGTGATTTTATATATTTAAGTAACCTATTTCTAAGTGTAGGCACCTACCAGTAAATTTTTTTCTTTCCAAATGATTTAACACACACTGATCATATTTAAGTGGGAATATTGTTTTTTCTCTGAAAGTAGTTGCAAATTTAGGGTGCGGCCTATTTTCGGGCCAATACGGTAGATATAATTTGAGGGAAATATCTATCTCTGACATCTATATCTTAACACAAAAATATGAAAAGAGAGAGGGTGGTTTGAGGACGTGTCAGGGAATGAAGGATGGGGAGAAAGAATGGAGAAGATTGTTGGAGTTTGTGTGAGAAATAAAATTAAAGTAGAAAAAAGCTGGTATAAGAAGAAAAGAGAAAGCCATAAAACCACTAGATACAGCTGGTATGGGGAGTAAAGGTCAGTGGTTAGACTTCTTCCTCAAGGACAAAGAAATGAAAAGGAAGACTGTTAACATTAAGGTAATACCAAATGTTTCCTTTGATACTGACCAAAGGTTGTTGGTGGCGGACATAAAAGGATGGTAATGTAGGAGAAAGGCAGTGAGACAAGAAAGAAGAATAAAGGTATGGAGGCTAAGAAATGAAGACAAAAGAGAGCTGTAGCTAAAAAAGGCAAGAAACGGGAGTTGCAGAGGAGATATGTGGGAGGACAAGTAATAAAAGTAAGTGGAACAACAGGGTGAAGGACGCAGTTAAGGAGAGGAATAAATCATTTAGAAGAAGTTTTAAGAATAGGAATTAGGAAACTAAAGAAAAAAGTGACGAGAAGCGAGGAAGGATTGGATGTAAAAATGGACAGAAATACTAAATGCGATGTAGGGGGAAGCAAGGTGTTATATAGCCTGGTGAAAGACAGGAGAGAGAAAAGTCAATAATTTAGACTGATGAAGAAGGAAGAAAGAACAATTAAGACAGGAGAAGAAGAAAGGGAACTATTTATGAGCTGTTTTGAGAAGATGTTCAACCCGGAATAGGAAAGGAATGAGAGTGAATCAGAGGAGCAGAAAGAAATAGCAGAAGCGGAGGAAATGGCTCCCACACGGAAAGAGGTGGAAACATAGAAAAGCAACGGGCGTGGACAAATTGACTGAGGAAATGCTAAGAGCTGTAAGAGAAGCAGGAATACAATGGTTATATAGAGTGCTGAGAGTACTATGGAAGGAGAACAAAGTACCAGAAGACCGGAAGAAGGAAGTTATAGTACTTATTTTCAAAAGAGAAAGGTGAGTACAAATTATAGGGGGATAATGTTGACATGCCACTGCACAAAAATATACAAGAAGATACTGGAAAAGACAATAAGAAAGAGAATTAAAGGAAGTTGGTCAGAGAAACAACATTGATTTCTGAAAAAGGGTTTACAACATACTTGATCTTTGCTATATGACAGCTGATAAAAAGAATGTACGAATTTGGGAAGGCATATGATAGCGTGGGTAAAATAAAGTTTGGAGAGCGAAGGAGGCCAAAAAAATATAGTGAAGCAGTGCCCCCTCACCACTATTTGTAATTGTAATAGAAATGGTTATGAACAAAGTGGCAGGAAAACTCAGGGGGAAAGAATGAAAGCCATGATGTTTACTGATAACTTGATGGTATGGGAGGAGAAGGACGAGGAAATACAGGAACAACTACAAGAATGGAATGAGGAAGTGAGAGAGTGTGGAATGGAATTTAGCATGGTAAAGTGTGAAGTGATGATAATGACAAGGAAGATAGAGGATAAAGGCCTAGTAAAGCTATAAAGTTGGGTGGAGTAGAGCTGAAAAAATTGCAAAAGGTAAAATATCTTGTAAGTCTGATTGAGGCAAAAGGTGTAAGTAAAGAGGATCCAATGATAAGAGGACAATGGGAAGAGTTGATCTATAGGAGACCTGTTATAGAGAAGAGAAGTGCCCTTGAAGTGTTGTATAGGGTGTACTTTGTACCTATTGTCACACATGCAGCAGAAACATGGACAATGAATGTAAGAGAAACTAGGAAAGTGGAGGTTATCAAGGGAAGAGAGGAGTACAGGGAGTACATGAGATAGTAGAGTAAGCAAGACTGAGACAGTATGAGCAATGAGCATGTATTAAGGATGGAAAAAGACCGCAAGGGAGATCAAGAAAGAAACGGGAGGAGCAGATAACTGAAAGTGTTCAAGTGAGAGGAGAAGAATGGAAGAAATTTAAGGAGGTAGAATGGTGGAAGGATAGAAGAAGATTATATTCGAAGGGGCCCTACCTAAAAAAGTGTTGAAGATTGCATACCCCTGAAGCTATTTAGAGGAGTTATTGTCTGGAGATATATATATTTAAAAAAATTAGATGTCTCTAAACATTATTTAGAGTTTTTTTAAATTTTATTTAGAACTCAATGCATTAATATCACATAAAATAATTCTGTATTATATTTTATGTGTGTGTACAACATTGGGGGTTGGGGGTGGCATGGACTATCTAGTCCAGGCCTGTAAGCATGAATATGAAATGAACTCTTAGATATTCTCAACTAGCATAGTAGTAACCATATATTGTATTTTACAGAGAGATTGGCCACTCGAATCTTCAAATCCTCGAATTCACCAAATCCTGAAAAGTATTTGAGATTCGAGGATTCTTTGTTTTACTGGATTTGATGGTCGAATCTTTCACCTTATAAACAAAGCATAATATTTTGATTCAAAAATTACTTAGTTAGGCCTACTTGAAAAACACAACTTAATCTGTAATCTCTATTTTGCCGGACGAAAGAGATTAGCATGAATAAAATCATTATTTAAAAAAAATAAAAAATAAATGTTAGGTGTGCATAATCTTATGTGCCTAATACCCTACCCTCCCACCTCTATGAGAAACTTGGACTCGAACGTTTCGGCACATGCTCACTTCTAAAACTTTCACCTCATGAACAATCTCCACACAGTTTGAAAACTCTGATAGTGATACCAGATACATCAGCTATTGCAGAAAGAAGTTTTTCAATGCTTATACAAAAAAAAAAAAACTATCTTTGCTCCATGATGAGGCAACAAGACTAAATCACCTGTGTCTGCTGAATGCATAACCTCAGAGGCTCAACAAACTCGAAAATTGGAAAACTAGTTGTGGTCTTATAGCTAGTAAAGAATATAGGGCAAAGGTGTATGTAAACCTACTTTAATTTTAACTTCTAATTTCTTACTTTAACTTCTTTAATTTCTAACAATTTTCTAGGATTCAGATTCGAGATTCGAAAATAAAATGTAGATTCGGATTTGAGAAATAGAGGATTCGACACCTTTCTAATTTTACAATTAACATGAGGATTTGATTCCGTTAACAGCTACAATAATCCTAGCAAGCTGTTAGTGGAAAATAAATGTCTCGAATAAAAAAACTGACCCATGCCACAGGCTGGAAACAGTCATGGATGTAAAGTCAAAGTTTTTTTTAAACAATCAATACCAGTATAACTAGTGGAAGCAGCAATCTATACAAGTACCTGCAATATTGTGAAGTTCTCTAGCACGCTGTTCATCATATATTTCTCTGGCAAGTGTTTCAGCTTGTGAATGAAGTTGATCATGTACTCGCACATGGGTGACCGGTGGATGCGATAAACAAATCGACCGTTCTCAAACCTTGCATACTCTGTCTCCACCTTCTCCACCACCTGCTTGCCGAATGAGCACACCTTCGTCGAACATGTGATGGTCATGTTTTCATTACTCTCATACCTACACACACATTTTTATACATTTAAAAACATGTAATTATAGAATTTATATTCAAGAATATTTTCAGCAATTTAATTATCCATACATTATTTAAGCCATTTTGGTAATGCTTGCCAATTTTTAATCGTTTATTAATAATGCCCATTAAGGCTACACCCAAATAAATCCAACAGTTAAAATTAATTCAATAGGAAAGGAGACCTAACATCTAAAATGTGGCTTCAAGTGCAGTTCTATCTGCGGATATAGAAAGACTTACTGGCTTGTGACCCCGTAGAAAGCCCCTGCCTCATCCTGAATATTGGTGTTGAGATCTGCCCAGAATTTGACCAAGAAAAAAGCATTCTGAGGACCCTTGTCGTAAAGTTCTTTAAGGCCTCCTTTCTTCTCTGGGAACTTGTCGTAAATCTGCCGAACATCCACAGCCTCTAGCAAAGGATCCGCATAGGTTGCTGACCCTCCAATATGGACAAAAAGGTGTTTGTGGTACTGAAACAGGGATTTGAACAAAACTTACATCGATTAATTTATTTTAATGGATAAGGATGGAGAAGATAGAATTTTAGAGGAAATGTACCCATATTTGTGCTGTGGTGGAGTGTAGCACCATTTACGATAAAATACCAGGCACACCCAAATGAAATTAGACGACCAACCTTGACAACAAAAATCCAATCCAACACGGGATTGAAGCATTAGACTATGTGACCACCAACATTAATGTAAATATTTAGTATAAATATTTTTTACTAACACTTGACAAACAAGTGGCACCACTAGTCGACTGCCAGCTTGATACATAAGAGCAGTCAAGTCGAAATGACAGCCTGGGGCCCCACAGGGCTCGACCCATGATTCTGTGCTGCCCACAGACCTTCAGATGAACCAACATACGATACGGCCTAATTTTATTTTTATAAACTTTATAGAAATATACAATTCCAAATGACATTTGTAAATTGGCCATTATCATAGGAAATCTAGCAAGTTAGGTTGGTATTAGTAAATTCAATTTTTACTCCTTACTCACTATATATTGATTTAAAAAAATTGTTAAATTTGTGCACCAAATATGTTATATGTTTAAGCAATAAGTACGTAAATTTATTTTTTCTCTTATAAAAAGGAATAAACACCCCGAGACAGGCTAATGGAAACACATTTGTAATTAATTGTGAAAGTGATGTGCTTGGGTGACCGCATGGTTTAAGGCGCTACTCTCAAAATAGACTTTACAGCCGATGATGGGAAGACCGTGGTTTGATCCCGGTCAAGTGTACCGAGTTTTTTTTCCCCCTAAATGGTTGCCCACTCCCCCCCCCCCCCCACAAATGTGGGTCATTTCATCTAAATTCAACCGTTCTCATCTCTTAACTTATTAGCATAATTAGTACATAAGTGTATCGCCCAAATGGGTAGTAAGATGCGGGCCTAAAATAAAATGTAAGAAAGTGAAGTCTCCACAAAGTTTAAAAGTCTAAAACTCGAATCATTGCTGCAAATAAAAGGTTCTATATTTATAGTAACAAATCTAGGTATATAATCAACCTTAAAATTGTATATAATATTAATTTTCTTTTTTGTATTAATAAGAATTTTAATTTTTTATCTAAATGGTGACACAATGCATTTATGAAATGCTGCCCCCTAGGTAATTTCACTGTGGTACTTGGGATCAAACTAGTTGACATGCCTACTTTAGACAGCCAAAGGTGTGGAAATCACCATCATCAGTAGGGTTACCATTCGTCCTCTTTTGCCTAAGCACATCCTTTTTTTGAGACATAAAATGTGTGTCAAGGCAGAATTTTTAATAACGCAAAATTATCCGGATTTTTGACCAACAATGTTGCCAAAAAGAAAATAAATGGTATGGTGCACCACACAGACTTTCTCAATGCTTTATCCAAACTACACTTATAACTCGTAAGATGTGTGAAACAAAATAATATACATTGTTAGATATAAACATAATGGGATAAAAAAGAACATCACATTTCATTAAAGAGCATACATGAAATAATATATACTGTTACAAAAACATATTAGTTAGGTGAATTTTCAACGCCCTATTTTCCAAAGCTCAAGTTAAAAAAAAAATTGCCTTAACTCATAAAATATTGATTTTATTAAACATTCTTTCAAATTAAAGGTTTTTATTTTATTTTTTATAGTAGTACAACCTTGCAATGATAAGTTATTTTATATCTCAATGAGCTGTGAAGATATGATCAAAATTTGAAATTTTCACTAAGCTATCCTTAATGTTTGGGTTGGATGGATTGTTTCCAAAAATCCAGGAAATCTTATGAAAACCCTAGATAACAATTTTTAACCTGATCGGTAAAACAGTTTCTGCTCTAGTCCCAGTAACAGACAGAGGGCACTGCAAAAAACACTTTTTGGTTCAGAGGGTACATCCATTAACATCTTGAATTACATTTTTGTGACATTCACAATATTCTTTCTCCTAGGAGTTACGAGAAAGTTAAATATCAGATCAGTGGATAGATAATATTTAAGATTAAATTGGTTACATATTTGCTTAATTTAAAAGTTATCTTGTCATCTGTAGTTAGACCTGACTATTTTCTAAAAATACCAAAGCAAAAATTCAAATTTAGAGATGACTTCCAAAAAAGTATTTGTTTTTTCTGAGTGGTCTTTGAAAAAATAGAAAGGTGAATGTTTATTTTAGAAATTTTTTTACATTGTCTATGCTGGTTTATCTTCCCTTTCCTTCCGATTCCATATTCCTATAAAATCATAATATTTCTGTACTAATTTGAAAAAATGTGCTCTTTTTTGCTCTCAAATACACGGTAACCATGATCATGGGTAGTATGACATTGTTCCGAAGCATGCCTGAACCATTATGACATTGACTAAGGAGCAATGTATTACTGAGTCAATCATAATAACATCGACATGTCACTCACGGTGTCAGCATCTCGTTGCTGCTCCATGAAGGCAGAAAACTCCACTAGTCGTAGTTTGTGAGTGGCTATGGCTCTACCCTCCCAGGGCGGTGGGGGCGGAGCTTGGAGACTCATGTCACTCGATGACACAGCCGTCGCAGGCTTGCCAGAATACGGGGGCTGAGAGAAGGGTTTCACACTGTGACATGAAACAGCAACCAGCTGATCAGATACAAGCTTCTAGTAAACATGTGTGTATGTACGTTGTTAGCCACATACAACAACCGGGATATTTTTTTATAAAATATAAGTGAAGCAATAAAAAAAGAGCAAAAACAAAAAATTGAAATAAAGTAATTATATTAAATTAGTACAAAAATCCATTAAATTAAAAAAAAGGGATGTTTTAAATGATATACATAATAGTGAGCCTACTGATGTGTTTCCCAACCCGAGCAGTGCACACACCCCTTGGGTTGGTTAGTGTCGCCTGCCAGCAACATCTGGGAGATAGTATATGTACTACTGAAGTTCTGAAAGTGTGATAGTTTTCCACACTCAATTTCTAAGAGCGAGTAGGAATGAGCCTACAAATTTTGTCGGAAAGGTATATATATATATATATATATATATATATATATATATACCTTCCAAACCAACTTGGGACTAACAGCTTTACTTCCCCTCTGTTGGAAGTTTTGTTTTGGATTTTTACTACTCAGTAAAAATCCATCAACCTCAGCCTGCTTTTAACCTGCAAACATAGGTTTGTGAGCGAGCACTTTATCCTAAACCGAGGCGGTTTGTTTTGGAATTAAATTGTAATAAATATTAGTATAATACAGTGGCGGTCAGTCCATCTTAGCATTGAAAGCACTACTTGCTTACTTTCAGTGGAATAATTATTATTTTATTAAATACATTAAAATAATTTAAATTTTTTAAAAATCCTAAACATAATATAATTATTTTAGAAGCATCTTTATTTAAGTTTTTATTTTTCAAGTGTGTCTGTGGGGTTTTCCTCTCCACGAAGCCCATGGTAGCTTACTAAGAGCAATCTCAACTGTACCTCTATGACCTTCAAATGGCATGAGGGTAGAAAGGGAGAGAAAGAGGCTAAGGCACATGCACATCTTTTTTTTTTTTTTTTATTTAGCACCGCGTCTTACTACCTGTTTGGGTTATACGCTTAAGTACTAATTACACTATTGGATTAGGAATTGGGAAGGTTTAATTTAGAGGAAGTGAACCCGCATTTGCGTGGAGGGAGAGTGGAAAACCATTTAGGAAAAACCACCCCCAGTTCACCCGACCGAGATTCGAACCTCGATCTCCCCGTCCTCGGTGGTCTGGCTCAACACATGCACATCTTATATGTCCCCTATACGATCAGTAAAGGTAGAATAAAAGCTAAGTTTAAACTGCCTCTTGCTATCGTGGAATGAAAGAATAACTGTAAATATCCACTTAGTGTCCAATGTCAATGTTGGAGCATGCGCAGTGTGAATTATATGTTAGTTGTGTTAACTGGTTGTGTTAACGAGTCATAATTTGTTTAAATTAAGTGTAGTTTTTACATTTTATTTTATTTATAATATTTATTTTAATTTAATATAAATTTATATTTTCAATATGTGTGTGGGTTTAGAGGAATGTTTAGCTAGTAAATTATTAGTGGTTTTTTTTTTTTTTCAACTTTTCAAGACTTTACTTTTAAAAGTGAGATTGTTAAAACTGGTAGACCAACACCTGATCTTCCGCAACTTCCTTTCAGTAATTTTTATAGTAAGTCGTAATCCATAGATTTAAGTAAATCTATTTTTGTAAAATTATTATTTTATTGCTCTACTCCCAAAATGGTAATCTTAGAATTAGTTTATGATTTATAGTTTATTTTTACTTAAATTATGCTCTCAAGAATTTAATGCAAATTTTTTTTTCAAGGCTCAGAGTCCACCAACCACCACTGGTATAATAAATAATACAATAATTTACAAATATAACTTACTCTTGAGATGTTCCTGGTTGAAGACCCGGTTGCCAGAACTGAAAAGACATAAAACAACATATATAAAAAATTAAAATTATAGCAGACACTTTTAGTTTAGCAAGGTGTAAAATTAAATAAAAGTCTTTGCTAAATAAATTTGAATTTTTTTTTCACAAGACATATAAATCAAGAATTTCCTGCATTTAGATTTAATGTTTTAATCAAAAACAACAAATTACTTCAAATCTCAAACATCTTATCTTATAAAGTTTTGTTCTAACAAGAGCTTTGTCCTCACCAAGAGCTTTATATTATCAAAGCACAGAACCCACTGTTAATTAAAAATATAAACACATTAAGCACATAAATATTCAACTATTGGTTCAAGTAATTTGACATTAATCGTCATCGACACAGCATATAAATGACTGGTTTTTTCAACAAAAGAATTGTATTTAACTCTAAACACATTTATTTTATAAGTTTGATTAAATTTACAGAATATATAATATATCTCTCTATAAGGAAAACCTCTTTTCGCTTTATGAGGTAATTGTATTATATTTGGTTATTATATTTTGGTTTCCTCTTTCAGAAAGTTGTGTTGCGTGTTTCACACTCCTCCCTGATGAGTTCCGATAGAATGAAACCTAGGTCGGGGGATTGTGCGGTGACGATCAATTTTTTGTCCAATGGCAGCAATGTAAAGTGTGAACTATGTTCTTTTTATTGTAAATGCCATATTGTGTTCGTTCGTTTTATATGTTTCTATCCACCTTTCCTATACCTTCTTCCAAATATAATATAAATTTACACAATAAAAGCAATACACTATTATGTTCAAAATTTAATAATATTTTAATAATCTTTTAACTGTAGAGTCGTGATATGTTCCAACGCTCTTTTCTCCATCTCTTGCCCAGACAGGCCGAAGTCTTCCTCGGAAGCGACAATGGAATGGTGCGTTACATGTGTAGTGGAGATTTAAAGAAGGTAAGATTTCTCTAAAGTACATCTCGGTGAATGGAACGCAAACCCTACTCTCACTGAGATCTAATGAAGAACATGCTTAATTTGCCTCGGGCATTTCATACTAACTGTTTTAATCTAAATAATGTGTTAGTTAAATTCATGGTGATTTAGTAAGGAGAGTGTGATATCGGGTCGGGCGATCACTTTGTTTAGTGCAGTAATGACATTAAATAAATAATTTTATTACAATGATTTAAATTTAAATCTAATAATAACTCACAGCCACATACCCGCAAATAAGATACAGAACATAGTAAATAACTAAATGATAAGACCCTGAATGCATGATCCCACATGACAGATCTGTATGAAACTTTATCAAAACCAACATTTATTCGAGACACAAAAATATAGTGGAATGAAGCTGTCTTTATCAGGTCCACACTAAGACTAACTAGCAGTGGTGTGTTCTCTAGGTATGTTAGTCCTGGACCACATACCCATGATTAGTTTTTATTTAAATATTGTCTGTGTAAATATTAATGTTTAAAGTATGAATATATATACATGTATAATGTATATATAAATCATTAATTTGAGAACTTATATTTGTTCATAGTCCAAGAATATTGTATTTTAAGTATTTTTCCTCCAAAAGGCTCTACATATCACACAATGAACCCCAGGATCAGCTGCTTGAAAACAGCAGGCCAATGACCTTGCCCAATGTCTATGGAGTTGCAACACTGCTCCTCGCTCTTCAAACATTGGCCAATAAGCTCGGGATTTTACAACCCACGGCCTGCTGAATACTTATTGCAAGCTAAGCAGTGTGCCAACTCTCAAAAAAGGGTTCAAGACCACAATGATTATTTATTAAAATAATTTAGAATGGTTTAAGTAAAATTACATAAAATAGATAGATATTGAATAATGGTTATGTATTTTAGGCATATATATCTTTGTGTATTAGGCTAACATATGATTTACCACCCTTATAGGGTACAAACATGTGGTGTAACATAAGTGTGTGTGTATGTATGTGAGAGTTGGTGGAGAGGGGGGAGTCCCAAGTGGCAATATTGCTATCAAGCAGGCATTTTAAAAAACAGTTCAATTTAAAGATGGCTTGCCTAGAGAAGAGACAAAATCTACCTTCTAGTGTCACTAAACCTGCTTTCACAAAGCTAGGTTCAGCTAGTGTGCATGTGTTCGCGTGTGCGTGTGTGTGTCCTGCAAATTACAAAGAAAACGTCAAATTCCGAATTCAATAGTCCTTTTTTTTTTCTTTTCAAGTGAAAGTTTGTAAATTGTCTGGTTTTAAACAATCCTCAAATATGAATCCAAGTCTGATTGGAAATTAAAGGCACATGGGACAGCTTCGCCATACAAGATAAGACTTTGATGTTATAGTTAAATTAATTATATTTGAAAACTAATCACATATTTCCATTCTCATCAACTTTTTGTATCACTGCTGACTTAGAATTAAAAAAACAACTATAACCTCAAGTTCTATACAACATTTATAGTCAACTTTATGTATATCTTTGGTTATTAATTTTGCAATTATAAATATTTATTAGTAAATTTGGCATATTTTATTTGTTTATCACAAAGCCAATAAATATATATTAATAATAATTTCATTAATAATCACTGTCTGATAACTCATTATCTTAATAAAATTAAATATTGTCTAATGTTCAATTATATATTTTTTAATTCTTACATTTTTAACCTGTTTTCATGTTATTTTATTGTTTGCATTTTTCAAGTGTATTTATTTACCTCATTATATAATTTATGTAATGTAACATCTCATTCTCATAATCTTCAATCAACTATATATTGACAGTAAGCTCAACAATTAATATCCAAGTCTCATTATCATCATGAATTGTTTCAAGGCTGTGGCCAGGTCTCTATTAAAATGCCTCCATCTCCCTCTGTCCTTCCACATTCCTCCTCCTGCACTCTCTTCCTCTCACTTGCGCAATTGCTGATATCTGTTTCTCCCATATCTTCCTTGGTCTTGTATATTATTATTAATATCGCTCCTTCTTCAATTCCTAAGTTAGAATGTTTTCTAAAATGCCTGACATTTTACTTAAATCTCTGATTATGTGGGTACTGTGATTATCTATAGTGTGTTGTGCTTTGTTATTTGATAACAACTTGAGTGAATGACAATCATCGCTACTTTCCCATTTTTATGTGTTTTGTGTATAGTTCTGGTGTACGTTAATGAAGTCAGAATGCTGTAAAGGTGGATATTCAAACAAAGATATGGATGGGTCGAAAAAGAAAGAAGGGGAGTGCAAAATTTCCCAAAATAGCAAACAGGTAAGTGAAAATCATAAATGTTTAAAACTAATGTTCTAGAGGCACCCATTTTCAAACATTTCTCGGGGAAGAGTCCCATGGCCGTCTTGGTCAATAGTGGTTAAAAGTCTTCAACCCCTGAACCCCCCTTGAAACTTTAATAAGAGTACAGCATACTGCACACCTACTGATTTTCTCAGAATTTGCCACTAATAAATGGTTACAATGAACAACTCATATTACATTAACTCGACTACTGGTCATAGGCAGGTCGAGGTTCGAATCTTGGCTGGTCGCAATGGGGATGGTTTACCACTCCCATTTCCTCTCCACTCTAATGTGGTTGCAATTCCTATAAAATACCCTAATCATACCAATCTCTTAGATTAAGAGTTAAAAACCATGGTGTTAAACATACTACTACTAATAATAAATTTAGATTAGGTAAACTTTGTATTTGTCTAAATAATTGAATAATTTTAATGTCAGTAGTTGCTATTAGCGACTTCAAGCTATTAACACTAAATAAACATGATGATAATAAGGAACTACACCAGCATTTGCTTGCAGAGGGGAGGGGACACTTCTCTTTGCAGCAAGCCAGAATAGAGTAAACAGATTTCTAGATCAGACTATCACTTTGTGACCAGCATTGCTAGTATTTTAAAATTCCACGACTTTTCCAGGTTTTCCAAAGACAATTTACAAATTTTCCAGTCACTATATATTCAAACATTGTTTTATTAAGATTTTGCTTGATGTAATAATATTTTTATATACATTGGGCCTACAGAGTCTGAGATTGCATCACTGTATGAAGGGGTTAAAGGTAATCAGCCTAAGGCAATAGGTTAGATTTCAGTGGGACAATAAAATATCTCCTTACATCTGTACAATTTAAAATTGTTGTGAGACACATTCTTTATCAGTTTGTTCATCCTATAACGTAATCTAATTATCACGCACGTGCATAAACATGCCTCAGCTTAGGCTTAAGATACGCAAGAGAGGGGGTGGAAAGACACCAACATTACCTGTTGACTTTGAGAATTAATCTTAGTACGCTCAACTGTATTAAAAGAGATTGGGTGTGTGTGTGTGTGTTAACTAGGGTGGTAAATTTTTTATTTTGACTATTGTAAATATAAGTAGCATATTTTTTTAGTGAATTTGTGAAAATTCCAGAAATTTGATCAAATTCCATGATTTTTCCCTGACCAAGCAAATTCCTTGACTTCTCCCTGTTTTCCAGGTCGCTGGACACCCTGTTAGAAATACTTAAGAAAGCTGACTTAACCTCAACTACTTCAAAATAATGTAGGGTATGAGTGATGTATTATTATAAATGAGTAAAATGACTGAACATTAAGAAGATTGTTTATTTCCCCTACTAAATTATGGCAAATACAAGGCTCTGGTGGGGTGATAATTGTTTCCAAATAGATCTAGAGCAGTGGCTCCCAAACTTTTTCACCTGACCTTGGTAGATCATCAAATTTCCATCCCCCAACACCACCCCCTTCCTCTGGATAGTTATAAATGATCTCCGAAAAGTTTTTTTCCTTTACATTTCTTTATTTTAAATCAAAATCAATGTCAAACTGGCAGCATAATGGTACAAAAAAAAATTGTTTTGTTTTCATCGATTCTTGAATATTGGGTTTGATGATTGACAGAGCACAATGAAGATCACTTTCCACTTCAAGTCAATGAGAGTCAGAGATGAAGATTCGGTGGTATTGCATGTAGCCGCAATGGTGGCTGAGGGTAGGGTGGAGAGGATAATTTGGGAGGAGATATGAGTCTTGCAAGTTGGAAAATAAGCATGTGCATGTGTACAAGCGCTTACAGCTGACTGGTCACCTAATAGTGGTAGGCAGTTTTTACAATATCGCAAAAAAAAAAAAAAAAAAAATCTTGAATACTTTGGAGAAGGGATTGAGATAAATCAAGTCCTCAATTCTTAGCTGATTTTTAACGTTATTTACTAATTGTCCCACCCAGATTGGGAACCACTGATTTAAAGTGACTTACTCCAGGATAGGAGGGTGATGCCAGTCCCAGGGAGGCCAACCCAACGGCCGCCTTGCTGTGGATTGCCGTCGCAGACACAATCTGCGCACTGGACATACTGGACATTGTCTGGAGAGCCTTCTCCTTCGCTGCATGGTCCTGTGTAGGAGACTAGGTCAGGTCAGACACAATCGTACACGAGTTCACAACTAAGTATTAGCTTGATTATCAATCATTTATACCAGAAGAAAGTTTACAGGTCTGCATGCACAATCATATGGGAGGTAGGGGGAACAAATTAAATGCACACACAAAATTATATTGATGCTTTTGTAGGTTGACTACTGTTTGAGATGTGATACGTAAAATTTTACCCTTAATTTTCTATTAATATTATTATTATTTAACTGGTGACCTGGTGGTCTAGGGGTAAGGTGTCAGACTTCTGTGCTGGGGGTCCGGGGTTCAATCCTCGGTCCCGGCACAGATTTATCTGATTGCCAAACCCTTCCTTCACCTCTGACAAGATGTGTATTAATCACAACTTGTGAATGTGAGGAATGCCAGGCCTCCACCGTGGTTCGGATTCCACGTTAAACTGTAGGTCCTCCATTTCATCTCACAATCACCCTACCATTACACATTAGCGTAAGTGCGTACAACCCGAACGGATAGTAAGACGCAGTGCTAATAATAATAATAATTATTATTTAACCCTTGTTGAGGTTATATGCATGTGTACTAATTATGCTAATAAAGAGGATGAGGAAGGTTGAATTTAGATGAAGTGTACCCGCAATTGTGGGGAGGGAGAGTGGAAAACCACTTTGGAAAGAACCTACCCAGTACACCCAACTGGGATTCTAACCCCGATCTCCTAGTCATTGGCAATCTAGTCTAATACAGGAGTGACGCCTTAAACCATACAGCCACAAAAGCAGTTCTTGTCTTTGGAGGTGGTAGTAAAAAAACGAATAAATTAGAACCTTTGTAGACCTGCTATGTTCATACTTCAATATGTTTATCATCAATGAGTTAATTAAAATTATTTGAAGATTGGGCCGAGTATTTGCTAACAACATTAGTTCACTTATCCCACTTTTTTCTTATCAACCCTGTCATCTCTTAACACTATTTTATGTATATACGTATAGAAGGCTTTAAGTGCCACCTCTAAAATTCAATCCTTCCACCACAATCCGACAATGCGGAGAATTTTCTGACTCAAGATTTCCAGGAAAATGTTCATCTGTGCAGTGTTAATGCCATAGGATGGCACAGTAAGAAAGTAAGAACATGGCAGGAGAGACTTTTAAGAACATACATACAAATTTTGTTGTGGCCAACATTGATAGTGTTTTATTATATGGGTATTGACAATATCTCTCAAAAGGGACAGCTACAGAACACACCATTTGGTGTATTTATATATCAAAATAGTTATGGAAATGTCAGTTACTGTCCTTTCTAATTCTCTCTGACAATTACAAACGTTAATAGATTACATTCATATATCCATTAAATAAAGCAATGGATCTTTAACCATCACTTTTGAAATATATTATAAATGTCAATAATGTAAAACTATTGAGATGATGATAATTAATTAGATTTTGTCAATATTGTTCGCATTTCTGTTTGCTTTAAGTTTACCTTGCCCCATTATAGCACAATGCTAACATTGGTTTAGTCCAAGACATGGCAAAAATGATGTAACTTTTGAAATATATTATATATGCCAATAATATAGAACGATTAAAATATGTAGCACAACTTTCTTCGGAGGGTAAGTAAAGCCATCGGTCCCATGTCGATTGTGGTATGTAAAAGAACCTTGGAAAGTATATGAAAATACCTTTTCCGGAATAGTTAGTAGGTTACTCTCGCACATAGAAATTATTGTATGCTGATAAAATCAATCGGTCCACGAAGTGCATGATAAATATCTCAAATAAATAAAATTACTTTAAAACACATACTTAATTTTCAAGTGATCAATTTTGTATAAAAAACATTTTTAACCAAAAAAACACACTTATCTCTAGCATAGATCAAAAGTTGTTCTTTGAATATAGATAAAATTAGTGCTACGATTCTTTTTTTTTAAATCTCTTAACAAATTTGGGCGGGTAAGACCTTATTTGAATGACTAGCATTTCATTAACAGTTATTATTGGGGGGTGGGGGGGGGGATCATAATAAAAGAGAGAGCGATATCCTACAATGTTTCTTTACTTTGATGTTTAATGACTGCTTGATATCCCTTTTAAGTTTTTACAAAAACCTCACATAGGAAACACCACAGTTCAGATACAATTTTTTTTTCCTAGCCCATTTTGATATAAAGTATCTTTCATCATCGGTATTTGCCACCACTAATCTCTAAAAGTGACAGTTTCTCGTGTATGTTTAGTTAGAAGCTAGAATAATCTGAAACAAAATTCAGTAATATCAAGTTAATGATGTAAGTCTACAGAAAGCATGGAGATACTATATTTGTGTATTCGACATGTCAATAGAATGACAAGTGTTTAACACACTAAAAGTATCGGCTCCTCTAGTGCCAAATACTAAGGTGGACAAGTGGACACATTCAACTTAGCTTTTAGCTCCAAAAAAGTTACTTTTTACATATATTGAGTGATTAATTAAAATATAATGATATTGACAATCCTAATAAGTAGTAGTTTAACATTAACTACAATGTGGATACACATCCAACAAAATATTGATATAATTCTTTGGGGTAGTCATAATACATTCCAGTCCATATAATTACCTTTGAGTTAAATCTTTTACTATTTAGTATAAAAACCATTAATTATATTCCTATTTGTCTGTATGTCCTTAGTAACTTTTTAATTAATTAAGGCAGATTTTGATAAGGCTTTAATTCAAGTAGGGTCACTATGGAGACCATTCATTCGATGTTGATCTTCCTCAGAGCCATTCTAGGCTGCAATGAATGTTTAAAACCCCATGTATGACACTATAAAAGTTATAAAGCATTTAAATGTATCTATGAATGTTAGACTACTCCCCTACTGAGCACTGCACAATAAATACAACTTGTTGAAATTGAGGTAGGACAATGAAATGTATTTTATATATCTCTAATAAGTTTTAGTGAGATTTACTTATGCTTACAGTTTTATGAATATTCCAAGGATTTTAGGACACATTTCTCAAGACCTTAAAATACTTTCATTAATGATTAAAAGTAGTTGCCAAGATATGTTTTTTATAAAAACTTAACACATGATTTTTTTAAATATGAGATATCAGATGGGGTTGCACTAAGTTTTAAACAAATTCTGTAGTAAAATTTCCATAGGTGTTGTAATTTTACTAAGATATGAAAAAGTGTGGAAAATTTTTAAAAACGCTTATAAAATCCCACCACATGAGTGCAACTTAATTTACCCTACCATAACTACTAAGATATATTCTAAAAGTTCAGTATATATTTTGCAACAGGTTAAAGCGTTGACTTCATTTCCAAGAATGCCTTAAGAGAATCTTTGAAGAAATTAGTTACAATATCTTGCAAGCTCTCGTCACTATACTTACCCAATATGAATTGACAACTGATAGACTGTGTTACAAATCAAATCTAATCTAATATAATTGTTTAAATTATAAACAGGCATTTCACTTATATCTTTCTTTATTATTTAAGTGGACATTCAGAAATAATAAAATTTTACAAATGTAAGAAATCTACACTATAAATGATTTCACACACAATAAGTAGAAGTTGATGTTAGTATGATATATCTGTGAGAAAGTTATTATGGTTTAATTAATCTGACTTAGTTGAAAAATGACACCTGGAAAATAGAATTGAACCCAGAACATTTAGCTTAACATGTCAATGCTCTACAAGTGAATTATATGGGATTTTTACTGAGTTTAGGGTCATGTTTCACTCACAGTTTAAGGCAAGAGTCTGTGATAAACGTGTGTATTCATCGGCTTTTTGTGTTGTCAATAAGCCACAGCCACCGGCAACTCGGAAATGGAGAGCTAAGCCAAAGGTTCCCAAGTTCGATTCAGATGTGTAGGTATAGTTTTTGAACTAATTTAAATTAATTAAACTATACAGAGTGTATTTTTATTGGTGTCAAATATTCTAGGGTTGTATTACTACCAAAACACTAAGAAAAGTTCATAAAAACATGGGTCTGGAAACACTTTGTTTCTGCATTAGGATGAATTTTAATTTTTAATTAATAAGCAATCTAACAGAATTAAACAAGACAGATTAAAAAAAAAAAAAGACAAAAATTTGATTACAAAAATGTTTCAAAATGGTGCCCTGCTTAGATGTATCTTCTGGGCTTGTGTTCCATTCTTTGTCTTACTCTGTTTAATACACCTGAGGTGTTACAGATTTAGGATACACTCTCTTAAAAACGTCAAGCTAAGGAAGAGGAGTTGTATAAACAATTAACTTGAGATAAAAATCAATCGGGTTCAAATCTGGTTACCAAGCAAGCTGCGACCAATCCATACTTGAGGAAAACCTTTAATAATCCTAGAACTAAACGTTTCTAGAGCCATGTTTGTATGAACTTTTCTTGATGTTTGGTTGAAGGGAATATGCCCCTAGAATATTTGACACCAATTAAAATACACCCTGTATATGTTAGAAAACAAATGATATATTACACCCAATGAAGACACATACCAAGAACATTAAAACATGTTTTGTTAACTTGGTTAAGTTTTGAAATTTGACACGATGTATTCTTGAAGGTGACATTTAAATCATTTCAACACTTCTCCTTCAATATAAGCTTCAGCCAGCATCTCAACAAAATGGTTTACAAATTGTTTACTGCAAGTAACTCTTTGAACAAATTTTAAATAAATGCAATTTTAGTCAAAGAAAATTGCAATAGTAGATATTATATACAATCTAGTCGCTAGGTACTTCACGTGGTACAAATATAGTTAAACATTGATCAGAAAATCAAGCCAACCTAAGATTTTGGGATTTTTTTTCTTTCTTTCCTAAAATATTCTGATTTAATTAGTGCAGACTATAAGGGTCATGTGCAAGAATAAGACTTAGCAATACCGGAGTAGAAGAAATAGAGTTGAAGGTGTGTGGATTTGCTTGCTAGGACAATCAAGCGCTTAATGATGCAGTAAAGTTAGACGCATCAAAGTCTAGTCTCAACCAGGCTCCAGCTGTACTTAATATATTCCAATGATATTCTCAAGCTGGTATGGTGCGTATGGACTATCGAGACAGCAAGTATTTTTATATGATTGTTTTGAGAGAATATGGTGGGTCTAGATCTAGATTTTGATAAGCTAACTACCACATTAATATAAATCGGCCCAATATAACACATCCAAATGAAAATTCTATGAAATAAAACCACATTCACCTTTTGGAAATTACCAGTAGAGTTAAAATTCCTGGTTATTTCTTCCCATGCTATCTTATTTGCTGTTATAGTCCCAACATAATTATTGTTTTCTGTAATCATATGATTCTCTATCTGCTCCAATAACAGATTTACTTTTCCTCACGAGAGCCGTGTTTTTCACCTTTTCCACATTTTAACAAATCTTTGTTAATTTATGTTTAGCTAACTTTATGAGCAAAGTTGTCACTATGGAAGGCACAACCACCAGGGTGTGGTACTGCTGTGTAATGTTTCATCACGTGACTGCTAGCAAAGCACCTGACAGATTCGTACTCCAGGGTTGCATGGCAAACCCTGGTAAGATCTCATCACAGATAGGAGGATAACATTACAGAGATCTTCTTCGGTGGCCATATGGTTTAAGGCGTCACTATGTTAGACTATACTGTCTATGACAGGGGGCTCAAATCCCAGTCGGGTGTACTGTAAGTGGTTTTTACAAAATTGTTATCTATTCTCCCTCAATGCAAATGGGGTACACTTTTTCTAAATTCAACTGTACTCAGCCCTAACCCATTAGTATAATTAGAACATATTGTATAACCTGAAAAGGTAGTAAGACACAGTGCTAAAAAACACACAGGAAAATCAATTACAGAGGACCTGAAAAGATACGAAGGGTGTAGTGAGGTGGATTGGATAAAACTAGCTCAAGTAAGGTGGAGGTGACGTACTTTTGTAAGTGTGGCAATGAACTTTCAAGTTCTTTGTGTCACAGTTAGTGAACTTGAAAATGTGACATATTAATGTAAAAATGAAAACTCCTGCACAAACTCAATAATCTAGCTATATGAATTGTGATTTTTAATTGTCAAGGAAAACTTTGACAAAACCAATTCAGAAATGTGAGATATTTTAATATAAAAAATAAAGAGGCCTGCCATTATTTATTTGTGTGTCTCAGGAATAAAAGTTATCAATAATGTGTGGTACACAAAGCCAGTAAATAGTTAAAAATATAATTGAATGAGAATTGTAAATACGACAGCAGTGATAATATGAGAAAACAAATGCACAAGGGTACTTAATATCCTGATCCAATACCATTTTTGTTCGATACAAAAGAAGTAGTTCCTAAGACCTTGGTTTCCCTTGTCGGCGTGTTTGGAAAAACAAGAGGAAAAGTGGTCAAACGGTCTTAAAAAAACAATATTTTTATACGAGACTGTCAACTTTTGCTAGATATTATCAATTCCTATAAAATAATGCTAGTAATATATGAATATGTTATCAATGTTGACCACAACATGTATTTGTATTTTCTAAAAGGTGCACCAAATGTTCATTTGTATGAAAATCAAGGTAAATATCCCAGAGAATGTACAGCATGTTTCCAATATCGACCTTTGATCTAGATACAATATATCTTGTACATATTAGAGCCACAATAGAAACAAATGTCATTTTACAATTTGAGTGTGAAAAAGTCAAATTTAACAAGCATATATTATAAGATGGTCAAAAAAAAAATTCCATTTAATGTTTGACATTAGCTAGGTCAGTAATATGTGACAATGAAATTTAAAATATTTACTCCCCTACCAACAGAATTAATTGCTGAAAATAGAAGAATTAGCTGTAAGAGCCCCAACATCTCCTAACATACTATATTCCAAAGAATTAAATTTGAAACATCAGCGCAATTACAAAAGAAGTAATTTATTGGTCCTTTGCACACATTTGATATTTGTAAGTAGGAATAAACCAATATTAACCATTTTTGCCAGATCAATATCAAATTAATTTGATCAATATTTTGTTTTTAAATATTTGGCAAACTTTGAACACCCTTTTAATATATATAATAAATGAATGTAATCCAATTTCAGCTTTGGTACTGCTAGTATTAGCATACCAGAATTGATGTGCGTAGCTCAGTGAATAACAACATTGTTCAAAGGCAAACATTTAATTGCATAATATTATAATTATTTTAAAGTGTTACATATATAATGGGAAATTAATAAATAAAATAATTGCTTTATTTCACTTGCTATATAAGTCATTTATTAGGATAGCCAAAACAAATTACACATATGATTTCCCTTACTTTGACAGAAGAGATGTTTAAACTTTTTTTTTAATATTCTACTCCAATGTCTTTGCACATTATATTTAAATTTTTGATTTACTCCCTCTATCCCGATTATTAATATTTTGTTTGTGCATTCTGCAGAACAGTAAATTGTGCTAGCTGTAGTTTCATTTTACTTTAGTTACATGTTATTTCATAAGCATATGTTTACATTATTTTACTAGTTCTTTAGGGTGAGTTTGTTTTATCTCCAGTAACACACATGTAAAGTGATATAGTGATTAGGAATAAAGGGTAGAACTAAAGAAAATTACAATATTTCAAGGAATAAAGCCAAACAATTAACCCCGTCACAGTACTATCATTGCTAATGAAGAGTTGCTACCAACACCAGCATAATATACTTTAGGACAGGGTTTCTACAAATGTGAAGCACGAGGGGCTTTCTGGTAATGCTAATAAAATGAGTTTGTTTGTCCCTAATGAGCATTACGTAATATGTACCGCACGCAGGGATATGGAATTTAAAAATTAGTAGCCCGTGTACACCTCAAAGCGGGAATTTTAAATTTTTACTAGTTTTTAAATTAATTAAAAACCTGATCACAGGAATTTTTACTATATTTCTAAGAGATGTCAATTCATGTCAATAGTTTTTCACATCCCATCGTGTATAACCTTTTGAAAATACCTTCATAGTCAAGAGTTCTGTAAAGAGCCTTTATTTTAATCTCTACACCCACCGTTAGTAGTTTTACTGCTTTGTCTCTTTCTGCTTATGGTTGTATACAACTTACACAAAACTAATTTAAGGACGCAAGGTGAGGAGGAAAAAATTAAAGGAGATTTGCTTCAATAAATATAAAGAAACCACCCCTGATGTACTAACCACTACTACGCTAAATGGGGCTGTGTAGAAATTATTGGTGTTACTTTACTACTAGGTAAGAACTTTACTTTCTACTATAACATTATGACACTCTTCAGTGACATTTCTAGAGGATCTAGCACATTACAAAGATATAAAGAAAGTAACCACTGACCTGTAAGCAAGTGGTTGAGTCAGAGCTCTGCAGAATCTAAAGGAAGGAGGAGGAATATTAGGCTAAAGTGTACCAACATTTATAGTAAAGTCTTATAAAATGTTTAAATGACTGACACAGTTTCATACAATTACAAATAAGAAAGCGAATAAATGTGAATATTTTTATGTGATAGAATATGTCTAGAATAATAAATATTACTTGAGCAATATTTACAGATGTGAAACTAACTATACATTGCTTATACTACTAAAGAAACACTATAAATGTCCAGGAGTATTTGTAACACAGTCTACCAGTGTCGTCCCGGAATCTATTTTATTCCCACGTCCTTTTATAAGGTTACTCTGCTACTTCCATTCTTTACAATATGGAGGTTTAAGTTACAGCTCACCAGTAAATTTGAGAAAATCGAGTGACAACAGAAGATTTAAGCTAATAAGAAATTGAATACACAGCTTACATACCCACTCTTTAATACGCCCAATACTTTTATATTCCTACAGCAAAATTTGTTATAGCAAATTGTAAATTATATTTTAAACAAAACAATTGTTAAGTTGTTATAGATTAGATACTTATAAGTACTTCAAAATAAGTGGCTTTTGAAAAATAAATTGTGACGAGATGTATTATTTTTTAGCACGGTATCCTAATACCCGTTTGAGTTACACAGTATGTATCGATTATGCTAATGGTATTAGGAATTAGGTAGGTTATATTTAGAGGAAGTGTACCTCAATTTGTGTGGAGGAAGAGTGGAAAACTATTTCGGAAAACCCCACTCTCAGTACAACCAACCAGGATTCGAACCTCTTATCTCCTCATCGGCAGTCTAGTCTACTGAGAGAGTGAAGCCTTAAACCATGTGGCCACCGAAGCGGGTTACTAGTATTAATTGTCACCAATGGTTAAAGTTAAAAATGAGAATATTTTATTTTTGAAACCTGGGACAGTCAATCCATCCAATATGAATGTTCTCTGGACTAACCCCTGACAATCTAAAAACAAAGCGCATAAGGTCAAGCATTTTCACAAACAAGACTGAATAAAAACCGTTGGGAGCTCTGAAGTGTACATGTGAGACAATTATCGATAAAGAGTGAATATAGGTCAGTCTGTTACCCCTCTGGTGTATGTTTACCCTGAAAGGTAGCAGTCTTACCTTGACAAAATATATTAAGAGTTGAGCCATAGTGGAACCATGTAAAATAAGCTTGCTACCTTTCAGGGCAAATGAAGGACACAGGTGTGAATGAGCCCTGAGCACAAAAAGCCATTTCCTCCACTGGTTCACATCCCTCTAGGCCCAAGGCACAGACCAGGTATACACTAGACACTCAGACTTATGAGAGATTTGCTGCGCTCCTTGAGCCAGGTTGAGACCTTGGGCGACGGGGAGTATTAGTTGCAGTTTTCAGTGATAACAGCACTTTCAAATGAAACAATTCACTTCCAAATTGTTGGATGTAAAGTGGTGGCAATCCGAACATAAGAGTTCATGTACCAGCAATCCCCCTTCCCCCAACTCACCCCCTTACCTCCTTTCAATAAACAAAACTTTTCATTCAAGTAACTAGCTGCTGGTATTTGAAGAGTGTTTAGAACCATACAATCTGCAAACATTCATGAACAAAAAAGGGCCATTGTATTCTACTTTATCTTTGTGATTTGCAGTTTGAATAAGCTAATTTGGGAGGTTGATTTTTGGTAAATAGGGTGGGGCTGTTTCCTGAACCTATCTTGGTGAAAAATGTTTTATTGACACTATAAGGCAATTGTCTTCTCTCAAGTAAAGCGAAGTTTTTTTTAATATTTAGAAATGCCTGCTTAGTGATGATGTTGTCCCTTGAGACTGCACAACATAGCTATCTCCATGTTGAAGGACTCAAGGTCTCCCAATAAGCGCAGCCATTCTAACCTGGAGGCTGTGAGTCTAGTGTCTACATTGTCTGTGGTCCAGGGTAGGGGATAGTTTAAAAAAAAAAACACACACACACACACAAAGGCAATTAATATAGTTTTAGAATGTACACATTTTGTGGACGGGATGCTTTACGGTTTAGGTATCTGGTAACATTTTCAAAAAGGTATTGTCTCACTAAGTATTAAAAATGGTTGGAAAAAATACTAGACTATACTGAAATATATAATTGATTTGCCACAAATATCATTTAAGCTATCTTTATATAAAGGGAATAATAAACAATAGGTCCATGGATAGTTATCAATATGTTATCATTTGGTGTAAAATTACTGATTAAATATCAAAACTTGATTCTGCAGTGTGAGTGCATTTAAAGCAAAGAAGGTCTTTTGCGTTTGGTTATCAATTTGTATAGAACGCTTGTACTAGTAATTTTGAAAAAATTTAAAGTATAACATTATAAATTTGTTTAATTGTATAACATGTGTTGATTAATGTGTGACTCATATCAGTTCCTAGAATAATTAAATTTACCACTTAAAAAATGTGTGAGCCAAACTTATGGTATCAATGACTATCACACCAAGATTGTGATGTGTACTGACTGTATCATATTGATGCCAAACTACATTTAAACTACCATATTTATTTTATTCCAAAACACACTCCCCCCCACCCCCATTTAAACGCCTCTAAAAACCAGATGCATCTTAAAATCGCAGTTATTTATAACAAACTCAGTGGCTCAAAAGACAATATATTATGGGAGGTTGGAGCTGAATACAGCTCAGAAGAATCAGACTTGAATGTGAACTAGACTCAGATATTGATTCAGATGCAGATCTTGATGAATCAGATTGATAATGATTCAGAAGGAAGTGATGAATAACATTCCTACTGAGAAGGTTCTATTGTTGTTGGTAAATTTAATTCTGTGATATGAATATTTTTAGATTTAGGGTATTTTAGCTTTTGATTTTTATTTATTTTTCTTAGAATCAAAGCTTCTTGTTTCTGTTTGTAGTACTCC
Organism: Timema podura; assembly: GCA_033556935.1. Classification (NCBI taxonomy): domain Eukaryota; kingdom Metazoa; phylum Arthropoda; class Insecta; order Phasmatodea; family Timematidae; genus Timema; species Timema podura. The sequence continues at coordinate 12,677,818 of JAVRXN010000011.1, forward strand.
TCAAGAAAAGGGAACTATGAACGTAGAATAAATATCAAGAGGATGCATCTTATGTCATTACTTCTTAATATAATAATATAATATTTAGCACCGCGTCTTACTACCCGTTCGGGTTATACGCTTAAGTACTAATTACGCTAATGGATTAGGAATTGGGAGGGTTGAATTTAGAGGAAGTGAACCCGCATTTGCGTGGAGGAAGAGTGGAAAACTATTTAGGGAAAACCACCCCCAGTTCACCCAACGAGATTCGAACCTCGATCTCCCCGTCCTTGGTGGTCTGGCTCAACACGACTAGCGCATTAGCCAACTACACCACCGAGGCGGGTCCATTACTTTTTAATGTATTTCATTTTGTACTATAACAGTAGTGTCTGTAGTATTTGTGTGTGGTCTTTACACCCAGAGAACAATGGCCAAAGTTTATGATTTAACTTTAGTTAATGTAGTATTTCAACTAATGTAGAAAAAGGAAGGTTTCGTTCTCTCACCAAAGTTGTAACTAAGTTATTAACTATAAATTCAACCTAAATGTAGCACAGTAATAAAATTAAACAGCCTAATCATATCACGGCTATTAGGCATTAGAAGCCCATTTGGGCTGACTTGCAAACTATTCCCTTCTCTCTTGATGAGCACCCTTCTAGCAGCTCACCCGTGACCCAAGCTCAAGGCAGAGCCTCCCTGGCTGCTCTCTCCTATAAAACCAATGCTAGGTATGACCTATAGGGACTCATGAGATAAAGAGACCACCCATGCTTCCCACTTAGGATATTCTTCTGCCCCAATCACCTCTTACCTTTCACCAATCTTATCTCTCGACATTCATACACCAAGCCAAGAATTTATCGACCATCATACGCCAAGACAACACATAAGATAAAGCTAGAAAGTCCTTTTTATAATCAATTTTCAATTGTAAATAGATACCACGAAACTCGCCATGAGGTGGGGGAGGAGGGGGGTGGGTTGGGGCATTGGTACCATGATACTGGGCCCAGGTTCCAGATTCACATGTTTTAAAAATATAAATGTAGACAATGAAAAAAATACAAAATAAAATATGAATGACAATCAATAAAATGGCCATCTGTAACAAATAACATCGCATGCCCCGCCCATCAGCTGGGGTTTCCTACAGAGGAATTTACTGACATTTGTCACAATTATATAATTGGCTCGGCCTAATCTTGTCCTTTGTTTCATTGTTTGGAAACTTCACGTTGTCAATAATTTTTGTACCGAAACTGAATTTGGACCACAAAGAGAGTCAGGGAGTAATTAAAGTTAAATTCAAATACTTTAGCATGCGCATAACATTTCAGTGTTCAGTTAAGCTATGTATTAATTTTCATAAATTGTTTTTCTTTTTTAAAAAGGGACAACAAAATTAAAAAAAAGTAAAAACCTAAGTCAAGAGGTGGTGTAGAAACACTAGAGAAGGGGACATATTCCCCTTCTGGAAAGAACTTGTCACCCTCGACTGGAATAAACTTCTCCCTCTCTAGTCCTGTGCGGGAATGATATGACTTCGGGAAATTTTTGGGAGGGAAGTAACGTTTTCCCATGGGAATGGGACAGTAAACGGGAAAAAAATCTTAAAGTAATATTTGACTTCAGGCTTATATTTATTTTTCAGATTTATAATTTTAGTCCAAACTTAGCCTTTCCATTCATTCTAATAAAAAAAATGATAGTTTCAATTAATTTAAATGTAGTGGTAAATGCCAAAAATATTTTTGAATATTCAGGAAAAGGAACAAAAACTTTGATTAGATTGCAGTTATTTGTATAATTTTTTTTACACCCATTACTGTTTCCAACCTGTAGCCTGGGTGTTTTTTATTCAAGCTATATATTTTCCACTACAGCTTGCTAGGCCTGTCGTAGCTTCATATGCCTTAAATCTAACTTAAGACTAGGACAGGCACAACATCCAGTCCCTGAACATTAATTAATCACTGTAAAAAGGGTAAACCCACATTTCACCAGGGATAAATTTTTCGACCATGCCAGGAATCGAACCCGGTACCCTTAACTCAATAGACAGACACGCTACCAACTGAGCTAAGGTGTTGGACCATTGTATGTATAAACTATATATTTAAATTTATAATTTTATAAAAAAAAAATTAAAATCATTTGCATGCTAACATTTTTATAAAAATATATTTTAAATTGTAAGTTTTCCAAATAAAAGCAAAATAATATTTTGTCTAACAAGTGTTGAAAAATTGTTTTTGATGTAATGTGAATTAACCTTTGCCTAATGCAACTATTATAATTGTGTAGTTTTAATTAGAGCATAAGAATTTTTGGTATAAATATATATAACTTGTTAAAATAGGTTTTAAGGTTGATTAAAAAGTTCTTAAAAACTCATGTTGTGAATTTGAATTAATACTCTTACAGTTAAACATCAAAATATTCAAGTTAAACTGAATGAATTAAAAAAGAACCACAGCCTTGTACATAAGAATACCAAAAAACATTAACAACTGAGCCAGTGTGCCCGGTTATCTCTTACGTTTTAATTGCTAAACCTCTCACAAAAGGCGCCACTGTATTCCAAAAATATTAATTTACCCAACTATTATAATCTAGGATACAAAATCAAACGAATGCCATTCCAAATATAATAATATTTATGTAATGGACTCGTCTTTATGTAAATAAGTGTGGTGAATGTATAATTTGTGCATAATTTGATATTAAAAACCCACTTTAATTATTATTTTGCGCTAAAATTATGTTTTCCTGACTTAAATCTATTCAGGGATAATATTTCCTTCAATTATAATGTAGTGAGGTTATGTTAGTTAATGGCTCAGTGATGTGTTGTTAGGTTATATGTAGTGAGTTTTTAATGAACATTAAATACAAACATGACGTTGATTAACTAACTTTTTTGTATTTTTTCCCAAAAAATCCTGGGAAATATTTTTCCCCGCTCAAGTTTTGGGAACAACCAATTTCCTTAAGGTGCGGTAGAATGGGGCGCGAGTAATTTTACAGTTTTTATAGCATTACATTATTTTGGCCAAAATAGATTAAATATTTCTCCAGTAGCAACATAGAGTTTAGTTTTCTGCACATACTGATATCAACATATCTTGAATATCCGTCAAGGGTGTCCTGGAATTTGGTCAATACTTTTTTTCTTTATTTAAAAAGTTTTGACACAATTCCAGGACAGCCTTGACAGATATTCAAGATCTGTTGATATTAGCATGTGCATAAAACTAAACTCAATGTTGCTACTGGCGAAATATTTTATTTATTTTTGCCAAAAAATGTATATTCTATAAAACCGGTAAAACTAATTGCGCCTCTTCTGCCGCACCTTAATGTTTTCCCCAAAGTTCGGGATCCCGCACAGCCCTATCCCTCTCCTCTGTATTTATCTCACTCCCTCTGATACTCTCGATCATGAAGCTGAACTATGGCTTTGTGTCAAACTCCAAATAACTTCTGGAGGCATCCAATTTTTAAAAATGTGTTGGTAGGAAACCACTCTAAATAGAATCTAGAGGCATCCAATCATCAAAATTGTCAGAGGAACATTTTTCAAGATATCTTCCAAGAACACCCAATTTTTCAAAATATCTGCTAGGGACTTCAAATTTCAAAAGGTTTATGGGGAAGGTCTACTCCAAATAGCTTATAGAAGAGTCTAATTAAAAAAAAAAATCATATGAAGGCCACTGTGAATATTTTCCCACGCTCTTCAAAAACTTTTTTTTTTCCTAGCTGTCCCCTGGACAAATAAGGTTTCAACTCATCTAAAGTATAAAAGAGGGGGGAGAGCGTGCTTTGGGCCTGGTACTGGGGCCAGTTTGAGCACCTGGTGGGCCTGACTTCCACCCATCAATTCAACCAACTAGCTGCACCAAACCAACCACACCACAACTGACTATCAAGGCACATCAACTAATTACTTCTAATCTACCCAAAAACCTGTGCATTGGTATTGACATTATTAGTACCATATTGATGTTTGCTTATGATGGCCAGTTTACTTTGAGAATAAAACTTGTGTTCTGAATTAGTGATTAAATTAGACCGCAGTAGGTACATAACAAAAGTCAATGAAAAATAAACATATGTTTTACTTTCACTCATATATACAATGGTAGGAATTAGTAAAGATAATTAAATGGTTTTAATCCTTTTTCTGCGTATTTAATTTTTACTTCTTACCTTCAGAAATGCTAATTATAAGTCAAAAATTCAAAATCTGAAAATTTGCATGATCATGATTATGATCAAATAGTGTGATTTTCAACTAATGCATTTTAAAATTAAATTTAGCACCACGTTTTCTATAAATCGCATAATAATATACATTTTATATCGATAAAATTTTATGTCACATTTTACCCAAATGCAATGTTATGCTGCTATCAGAACGATTATTTATTTTACTAGCAACCCACAATAGTGTCAAACCAATCGCTAAAGGAGGATTTGACAGGCCTAATATTGGCCTAATATAGGCCTTATGTAATAAAAAGAAAACTATTGAAAATTAGGTTCCATCAACACAACTTGAACAATTTTGTGCTACATTGGTGCTTTCCTCAGTGTAGTCTATAAGATCATATATTTGTGTTATGCATGGTTTCAAAGTAGGAATCAGGTAAAGAACAAAAATAAAATATCAATTAGAAGTAATAACATACATTTTAAAACTCAATGAATTATTGCATTTTTCAATTGCCATACTACCCAAATTTAATATTTATTACCTTTCACATGGCACGAATTCATCAATCATGAATTAAATGTTACTAATAGAGTAGAATAACAGGGCAAATATAACACATATTAAACTAACACCAGATGTCAGAGACACACGGGCATGCTAGTATGAAAAATTCAGCGTTCTAACACTCTTGTGGCTATTTCCGACTGTCGCAGCAAAGGTAGATAAAGTTTATGTCGTGGGGTAGATTCGATTTCCGCAGTCAATGGCTATAATGCTGAGATCAGATATATCCGACTAACGCAGCAAAAGGATTAAGATATGATTAGATTAATACAAACATTAAAAAAGAACCAATTTTAATTTTTTAAGAGAAATATACCCCCATTTTTTCTGAGTCTATTTCACCAAATTATTGAGTAATTCATAACTGTATCCCCATTTAGGAGTAATATTACTTCTGTGTGACAATCCCATCAAGTGATGCCCAGCATGGAAGGGGTAAGGTTTATGTTGCTTGTCCTAATCTGGCACCTTTGTCTCTCAGTGACAGTCGCTCATTGTTATCTGACAAGTGTAAATTGCGGTGTTGATGTCTAAGCGTAGAACCTACACAAATTTAACCTTGGCCAAGAAGGTTGAAGTGATTAGAGAAGTGTAAAAGTAAGTGAAACAGAAGTGTGATATTGCAAAAGAATATGGAATACAGCCGAACACTCCATTTAAGTGCAAAAAACTGATAAAGTCTGCATTTTTTTCACGAAGAGTTAATTTTTACAATTTTTCATTTTGAGGTTTTTTATTTATTGTGTACAAACAATTTAGATACCCAATGATTAGTTCAAAATTTAGATATTTCAAATTTTTTCAGACATCCCTTGAAATCGAATTAAAGAGGTTCTGCAGTATTTATATAAATGAAGAAAAATCACAAGTATTTTAACTATTTATTTTAGCACAGCGTCTTACTACCCATTCTGTTTATACGCTTATATACTAACTATGCTAATAGTTTTATAGATGCAAAAGTTATATTTATAAGTGTATCCACATTTGTGCGGCGAGAAAGTGGTAAACCATTTTGGAAAAGCCACCCTTGGTACACCTGACCAAGAATCAAAACTCGATCATCCCGTCATCAGCAGTCTAGTCTAATGTAAGAATAGTACCTTAGACCATGCAGCCACTGAAGCAGTTTTAGTATTTTAATTCTTTGGTATCTTAAATAAGGCTAATATGGAATAAGTCAAAGATAAAATACTAAACAATTTATATTAGCATTCTTGTTGGTGCAGAATCTCATATTATCAAATATGGTAAAAAGATTTGCTTTGTATTGAAGAAACAAATGGTACACAACTCTGCATGGACTTTCTCGCTCTATTGTTTAAAAATGGAGATATTTACTCAAATCTTGTAATATATGTGAAACGAATACACAGCAAACTCGACCAAAAATTATGGTACACTTATGTAGAACATTTTTTGACTCCTGGTTTTAAATTTTATAGTTTTAGTTTTAAAGAATTAAAGTCCTCGTTTGTATATTTGGACAAAAAGAAAAATATCGATATTGGGTTCACAAAGGTCAAAACTTCGTATTAAAATTTCTAATCCCAGTATTGAGTCTAAAATGATAAAGATAGAGTCTGTTCATGATATGTTTTTACCTTGATGACAGTTCAAAAATTATATGTTTAGGTTTTGGGTCGCCAACACTTGTAAAATATCACTGTTTTGTTATAAATGTTAAGTTTTTTTAATTACATGTTATAGTTTACATCTAAAATAACAAACTTAAGTTTTCTCACAATATTTTATTACTTTAAATAATTTCATTTTACCCAATCCAAAACAATTTTCTAAACATAATATAAAGTACTTATTATTAGTTTTGGAATGTTAAGAATAATATGTAAAATAGTGCATAAATTAATACTTTTTAATACTGGCATCGTATTTACTTGGAAAAGAGAAAATACTTGAATTTTTTAATTATATAATAAATTATTTTATGATTATTTTATCGTATTTCAAAATGTTTAACTGAATAAAATAGTTTTATACACTTCGAGGGTGCACCATTGTAAATAACTTGATTGTGGCATGATCAATCACAGGGTTTAAATTCGTCGGTCGCCGGTCTGTTCTGTTAAACCTTTTGTGAAAGGGCTGTGAATGGTAATTTTTTAAAGGGGAATAAAACAATAAATTAGCTTTGTGCCCGACCTTAAATAAATATATAAATAATAATGGCCTAAATTACTGTGGTTAACTGACACACCCATACATTACCCTATGTTTTCATTACAGTTATCCAAAGTGCTGGAAGTTAGCTGTTGGCGTAGGGCTACACTAGGGACTATTTCTAGTAACTTTTTGAGCTGTCATCCAAGTAAACTAAGGTCGTGAATGTACTATAGATTATTGCTGTACAAACATTTCCCCTAAGAGGTTAAAGCAAAAAGAATATAAAATTTGAGAGACTTACTTATTTACTTACTCTATAGCGTTAGAGAATTATTGCGTTAAAACTTTAGTATCGCTGTACAATTAAAGCTCACAAAATTATATCAATAAATTTGCCAATATCACCGAAACTTTTGGTTTTATAAAGATATATTTCAAAATAAAAGTTTTTTATTTTAAATAGTACTAAAATTTTGCAATTTGATAAGTTATTTACTATCTCAAAGAGTTGTGGAAATACAGAAATTTCTATGTCTATAGGTACCCTAAAAGTAATTTTCATGGGAAAATGAAAATAGCTATTTTATTTATAATCTTAATCAGCACCAACATCAAAATGGTTAGAACCGATTTGGAAAAAAATTGAGTTTTTTTCTCTTTTCAGCCTTACCTCTTAATTTTAGAGTTAAACAGACACACAGCATTGCAAAAACCACTTTTTAGGGTTCAGGGGTCATGAAACGTCGACATCCATCAACATCTTGAGTTAGATTTTTTTTTACGGTCACAATGCTTTCTTTACCTTTGGTGTTCGAAAAGTTAAAAAATATATATATTTGCGAAAAGCTTGAAAATTATTGGTTTTATAAAAATATGTTTAGAATAAAAGCATTTTGTTATAAAATTACCTACATTTATGTAATGATAAATGATAAATAATTTCACATCTCATAGAGTTACGGAGATACGATAAAAAATTATAATTTATGCTTCAGAATGGAACCCTTCAAGTCATTTTGACAACAAATTGAGAGTAGCATTTTATTTGCAATACTGAGCAATGCTTGGAAAAGAAATTTAATCTAAATCGTTGGAGCCGATTTTGATAAAATAGATTTTTTTTCTCTTTTCGCCCTTAGGGAAAAACTATCCTTAATTTTAGTGTTAGATATCCAGTTCCAAAAACCCCTCGAGGCAAACCTATGACAACCCTAGATAACAAGTTTTAGCCTGATTGGTAAAATAGTTTAGGCTCTACTCCGGGGTGCAGACAGACAGATAGACATGCAAAAACCACTTTTTCGGATTCATCAAAATCTCAAATTTGATTTTTTTTGATGAGCACAATACTTTCTCTACTTGTAAGGTAGCATGAGAGTAAAAAAAGGAGGGAGGATGGTGCGGAGTATAAATAAGAAGATAAACAATGGTGATTTAGCTATTGTTAGATTTTTAAATAGTTCAATGAACAATTTGTGGTTACTTTACAAATCGTTAGAACAATGTGACTCAAACTTGATTCTAAAATTTTAATTGCAGGAGTTGACTTACCACTTTAAGCTTGGCCTGGATCTCCCGAAGTTTCCTCCTGGCAAGTACTTGGATGTGAGAGCTCACTTGCTTCCTCGTCCTCGTTTTACCGGTGCGCAGTTTGATGTACCTCGCTATCAGCTCATTACGACCTGAAAATAACACCACAATATTAACTCTTTACATTCATTTTATTCGCATAAAAGAGTTCATTCAAGTGGCAGAGAACAAATAAAAGTTTAAAGCAAATTTAATTGTTTGGTTTTTATCTTTTCACTACAAAATACAATTTTTAAGTATGTTTGAAAGAAAACACGATCATATAATTTAAACATTTTCTAATTAAAAAAAAGAGTCTATAAATTTGATATCACTGCTCCTTATATTTGAAGAGTTGTTCTAAGTTTTTCTAAACTAATTTTAAATAAGATCCAACTTTTCTATGTATTTATTTATTGTTGTTGAATTTTATAATATCCTGATTCTGGTCAATGGTGGAAAACGATGCCTTTATTGGAATTAATTTCTTGAAATCAACTCTGCTTTGGTGAGTGAATGGTTTGAGGCAAATAGCAGCCCACAGGCCCCATCCGGCCCGACAAGCCCCATCCATAGAGAAGCGTCGGACAACTCACACCAATTCTTTCCTCCGCACAGCAGCAAATATCTGATATTTGTCTGTTATTTATATTAGCAAAGTGTTTCTTTCATTGAACAAGTACCAATGTCCGATACAGCTACAGCTCATAGAATCAAAATTCACAGATCAGAAATATTTAACATGAGTCGCACAAGCTTGGAACAAGCAGACACAATATCATATCCGTGAATGGAAAAGAAAGTGGCTTAGTTGCAAGACTGGCAAGTTTATCCCAAAAAATGCAACCCTTACACTGTATATACACCAAAGTGCCTTGTGCACCAGGACTTTTGGGTGACTTAAGGTAAGTGATAAGAGATTATTGTGAAAGTTGTCAACTGTATTAGACCAAAGTCCGACCTTCAGTACCAGCTGTTCCACAAATTATTAGCAGACATTTCTGCAGATATTCTGATTCGTAATAATATTTGTTGTTTAAGTAAGTAAAGTGCTGGAGAAGTTTAGTGAGTTCGAAAACGATATAAATGGGTTTATTGGATCATAAACACTAAAAGGAGATGAAGAATTCTAAAACTTGCTGGAGGATGAAGATTTCATGTGTAAAGTTGGGTTATTATGTGATGTATTTGTCACATTAGTGTGTTAAATAGCCAACTCCAAGAAAAAGACAAAATGTCTAACTGATCTGGTTGAAAAGCTAAATACATTTTAAGAAAAACTTGCAATATTTTCTTTGAACTTGACGTCAAGGAAATTACTTCATTTTCTAAAATTGCGTAAGATTCTTGATGCTTCGTCAGAGTATTAGTTCTGTTATGATTGATTTCTATAGTAATCTGAAGAAAAACTTTGAGGACCAATTTATAAACTTCAACATTGATAAAGAAATAATGAGATTTGTTAGACATCCATTCCATCAAGGAACAACATTTTCTGGGAGATGTTCACAGCTTCTACCTCAAATTGACAAAGGAGCTTTTCAGTTAGAACTAAATGATCATCATTCACATTGAGTGATCACTTTAAAGATACAGGATGGTGTAATTTTGGTTTACTTTTTATATATTTTCTAGAATTATTCTAACTTTTATAACAAATGTTAGTGAAATCTGTAACTAAAAAATTAGTTTCACAAAATTGTTGCTCAATAAAATGTATGACCAAAAGTACATTTTGTTTTTTTCCTCTTTTAAAGTGCAAAGGGCACACTCTGATAATGCTCAAAACTAGGGCCAGACTGAAAATGTTTAGCCCATTAAATAAGATGATTTTTGGAGTGGCCTGCTTGGAAAACCAATTGAATATCCCTGGTCTCTGGCAATGGACTGGACTGATGGTCATGAGAAAAGCAAGTATATATCAGCGTCTACAGGTCATGAAATATCATGAATTAAGTTGTCTAGTCGCGCATAGTGTGAAGCATACATAACATAAGGATAATATAAATATTTTTCTTCTACACTACATGTCTATATCTATTCAAATATTCCCCATTTGAAATTACCGAGAACTAGGCCACGATTTTATTTTTATTTAATAATGTCCTTAAGGAGAATGGGGGGAAGATGACAATCTAGTGGAAAAAACTCAATAAACCCAACCTGGATTAAAAAAAACCCTGCTTTTCTCGTCTTGTCCAGTCCATTGCGAGAGACAAGGGCTGAATCAATTGGTTATCCAAGCAGTCCACTCCAAAAAAAATCGTCATTTTTAATAGGTCAAACATTTAATTCAGTTCGACCCTAGTTTTGAACATTGTTAGAGTAAGCTTTTGCAGCTTAAAAGAGGAAAAAAAGCAAAATGTAATACATCTGGTTATACATTTTATTGATAAACAGTTTTGTGACATTAACTTACAGATTTCATTGACATTTTATATATAAAACAATCTAGCCAAATAAAAGGAAAATACTATTAAAATTCTACTAGAATTATTTTTAAGGTTTTATTTGGATAGATAAAACATAAAAAGTACTATATAGTAAATTACAAGATTAATTTTCAAAGCATCGCATTATGTGCGTTTATTTCATAATATTTTCGATTTATCTCCAGTCTATTGGCCTATTATCGTATTCCTAACAGTGATCGGCTTGTGAGGCAATTAGATATATACATCAATTATTTCCCCCTCTCCACTCCCAAGATTTTCTTAGCACTGCGTCTAATACACTAATTACACCAATGGGTTAGGGATGAGGAAGGTTGAATTTAGAGAAAGTATACCCGCATTTGCAGGGAGGAAACCATTCAGGAAGAACCATCCTCAGTACACCCAACTGGGATTGAACCATAATCTTTCTTTCATCAACAATTGTGAGAGTAACGGCTTAGACCATGCAGCCACCAAAGCGGGTCAAGAATGTATTGATTCACAACTATGCATATTTTCACATAAATTGAAAATATGTAGCACCGCGTCTTACTACCCGTTCGGGTTATACGCTTAAGTACTAATTACACTAATGGATTAGGAATTGGGAGGGTTGAATTTAGAGGAAGTGAACCCACATTTGCGTGGAGGGAGAGTGGAAAACCATTTAGGAAAAACTACCCCCAGTTCACCCGACCGAGATTCGAACCTCGATCTCCCCGTCCTCGGCGGTCGAGCTCAACACGACAAGCGCGTTAGCCAACTACGCCACCGAGGCGGGTAAATTGCAAATAAATCACAAAAATTATCAATAGATTTTTTAAATTTATTTATTTAGTACCGCATCTTAACACCCGTTCGGGTTATACGCCTATGTACTAGTTACATTAATGGCTTGACCAGGGATTAGGAAGGTTAAAATGAGAGGAAGTGAGCCCGCATTTGTGTGGAGGAAGAGTGGAAAAACATCCAGGAAAAAAAATTCACCCAAATGAGATTTGAACCTCGATAGTCTGGCTCAGCACGAAACTAGTGTATTAGCTAACTACGCCACCACCAAGGCGGATAGCTATCAATAGAATCCATTAACAATGATAAAAGATGATTTAATTATAGGTTATTCAGTATCAATATATATCAAAGGGAAGGGGTAGCTAAGAGAAGTAAGATCATGATAGAAAGGAAAAAAAATGATAGATAACAAATTATTTGTTTAGTTAGTATGTGCTCAGTAATATTATTATTACTATTATTAGCACCACGTCTTACTATACCGTTCGGGTTATACGCACTTACGCTAATGTGCAATGGTAGGGTGATTGTGAGATGAAATGGAGGACCTACAGTTTAACGTGGAATCCGAACCACGGTGGAGGCCTGGCATTCCTCACATTCACAAGTTGTGATTAATACACATCTTGTCAGATGTGAAGGATGCTCAGTAATAATTCCACTACCAATGCACAGTAAAATTCTGGTTGATATCTCATTCATGTAAATAAATCACACTTTATGCTTCACAGAGTGAGAGATTCTCATCTTGCACTTTTATCAAACATCAAAACCCCCTCATCAGGATCACATGAGCACTTAAAGAGCGGTGGAAATAAACAATACCTATGGTTTTGCTACACCTTATCACAGATATGCCATTTAATTTGAATGGGGTAGGTAAATAGATATGGTTTATTTCTACCGATGTTAGCAATCAATGCTAGTCTGGTCAGTCGATCTTATACCAGAACATCTCTCAAATAACCTCTAATACTCTCCAAGGAAGGAAGAAAGAAGTGCTTGGGGAAAAGCAGTGGATACTTGCAATGTGTCGCTAATATTTGTAGCATTTTATAAATGTTGGAATAAATGGATGCAATGCACTGAGCTAATTCCTTTGTTCACATTACTCCACTTTACTTTCCGAATTCGAAATTAAAAAAAAGTTACAAGAAAATATTTTAAATGAGAGGTTGTGAGTGAGGTGTCAAAGCAGTGATGTGGAATCACTTTCTGAAACTTAGGATTCTCTTGTGATTCACCGAGCGTTCTTAAAACTCGAATTTTAAAAAAATTAAGGAAAGTTCAAGGGTTCAGAAGAGTGGGGATGTTTAGCTCCGAACATCATCCCTAGCTCATGCTTATGGTGTTTGGAGCAACAACATTTTGTATAATTCACGTAACCTAGAATCCTAGATTTTAACTGCGGGTCATAAGTAAAATATTTAAATTTAAAAAAATAGGTACAGAGTATATCGAGTCGCACTAGAAGAAAATAGGTTAAACAAATTTACATAAAACCCACATCAGCAACAAGGTCTTGGGACATGTAAGGTCATAGTTAGAATACCAACCATGGGTATTGAGAGTAATTTTTCTTAATTGGGTTCCTAATCCCTTTACACACAAATACAGGTATATTTCCTCTAAATTATACCTTCCGCACACCTATCCCATTAATATAAATAAATGTAGACAGGAAGTAAGTTGGGGTGTAGAAAATGTGACAAACCCATTTTTTGGATATAAGTATTAACATAACTACCGGTAATTGCTTGTTTTTTTACCTGTTTCAGTGGCCACATGGTTTAAGACGTCACTCTCAGTCAGATGTAATGAGGGTGGTTTTCCCTAAATTCCACCCCCTCTCCCCGCATAAATGCGGGTACACTTCCTCTAGATTCAACTTTCTTCATTTCTAGATTAGCATAATCACTACATATGTATATAATCTGAATAAGTAGTAAGCCGCTGTGCTATAAAAAGTGTATTTTTTATGTTAAAACTATCTCATGTTGTGAAGAGTGTCCCATGAGCTTCCCAAGAAGGAAACATCAGGTGTGGCCAGTCGACCAGAGGCCACAGTCTCCCCCAACATGATTCAGAGCTTGACAAAGAGAGGTGGGGAGGAGAGCATGCCAGCACACACCACGACAAAATATATAACTCCCACCTCTTCTCCTTCTCCCCTTCACTCTAAACATTTTATCGGTTATCTTTGTTTCTCTACTTTGATCTTCATCACCTCATCCCTTACTCCCCAGCTTCCAGACTCAACCCTTCCAACACTAAGCATTCCTTTCACTGCACCGAGCCACGCTACTCGATGTTGATATCACGGACAAACCTCGAGCCACGCTTCTCGATGTTGATATCGTGGACCAACCTCGAGCCACGCTACTCGATGTTGATATCACGGACAAACCTCGAGCCACGATACTAGATGTTGATATCACGGACAAACCTCGAGCCACACTACTCGATGTTGATATCACGGACAAACCTCGAGCCACGCTACTAGATGTTGATATCACGGACAAACCTCGAGCCACGCTACTCGATGTTGATATCACGGACAAACCTCGAGCCACGCTACTAGATGTTGATATCACGGACAAACCTCGAGCCACGCTACTCGATGTTGATATCGTGGACCAACCTCGAGCCACGCTACTCGATGTTGATATCACAGACAAACCTCGAGCCACGCTACTCGATGTTGATATCACGGACAAACCTCGAGCCACGCTACTAGATGTTGATATCACGGACAAACCTCGAGCCACGTTACTCGATGTTGATATCACGGACAAACCTCGAGCCACGCTACTCGATGTTGATATCACAGACAAACCTCGAGCCACGCTACTAGATGTTGATATCACGGACAAACCTCGAGCCACGCTACTCGATGTTGATATCACGGACAAACCTCGAGCCACGCTACTCGATGTTGATATCACAGACAAACCTCGAGCCACGCTACTCGATGTTGATATCACAGACAAACCTCGAGCCACGCTACTCGATGTTGATATCACAGACAAACCTTGAGCCACGCTACTCGATGTTGATATCACAGACAAACCTCGAGCCACGCTACTCGATGTTGATATCACAGACAAACCTCGAGCCACGCTACTCGATGTAACATCACAGACAAACCTCGAGCCACGCTACTCGATGTTGATATCACAGACAAACCTCGAGCCATGCTACTCGATGTTGATATCACGGACAAACCTCGAGCCACGCTACTCGATGTTGATATCACGGACAAACCTCGAGCCACGCTACTCGATGTTGATATCACAGACAAACCTCGAGCCACGCTACTCGATGTTGATACCACGGACAAACCTCGAGTCACGCTACTCGATGTTGATATCACAGACAAACCTCGAGCCACGCTACTCGATGTTGATATCACGGACAAACCTCGAGCCACGCTACTAGATGTTGATATCACGGACAAACCTCGAGCCACGCTACTCGATGTTGATATCGTGGACCAACCTCGAGCCACGCTACTCGATGTTGATATCACAGACAAACCCCGAGCCACGCTACTCGATGTTGATATCACGGACAAACCTCGAGCCACGCTACTAGATGTTGATATCACGGACAAACCTCGAGCCACGTTACTCGATGTTGATATCACGGACAAACCTCGAGCCACGCTACTCGATGTTGATATCACGGACAAACCTCGAGCCACGCTACTCGATGTTGATATCACGGACAAACCTCGAGCCACACTACACGATGTTGATATCACAGACAAACCTCGAGCCACGCTACTCGATGTTGATATCACAGACAAACCTCGAGCCACGCTACTCGATGTTGATATCACAGACAAACCCCGAGCCACACTACTCGATGTTTATATCGTGGACAAACCTCGAGCCACACTACTCGATGTTGATATCACGGACAAACCTTGAGCCACACTACTCGATGTTTATATCGTGGACAAACCTCGAGTCACGCTACTCGATGTTGATATCACGGACCAACCCCGAGCCAAACTACTCGATGTTTATATCGTGGACAAACCTCGAGCCACACTACTCGATGATAATATCACGGACAAACCTCGAGTCACGCTACTCGATGTTGATATCACGGACCAACCCCGAGCCACACTACTCGATGTTTATATCGTGGACAAACCTCGAGCCACACACACTACTCGATGTTGATATCACGGACAAACCTTGGGCAGAAATAAAGTCACGTCAATCTTGTGGAATACGATGACGTTATATCTACATAAAATTACCATTCGTCCCCCATTTTTAGGGACAGTCCCTTAAACAAGACTTATGTCCCAGGTTAATTTTGTCCTGGATTTGTTAAATAAATCAATTCTATTTGAGATTTATATGGATTAAATATATGTGTTTTAATTAAGTCGTATGCTAAAAAGTTTAAATGAAAAATATGGCAACAACGCACATTATTATAACCAGAGATGAATATTTGTCACTTATTCAGACTTTATTTCCTAGCTTTTGGCAGGGGTGTACTGGGCTACCGGGAGATGTTCGTTCCAGTGAGTAAGTCTGGGGGTGCCCAGAATACATCATTTGTGGAGATATACGATTACATTAAATGTAAAACCGCCATGTTTGTTGTTTCTTGGTGCTCTTTGTAAAAAGTTTCTTAGCCCAAACATTAAAGTATTTTCTTATTGAATACTGATGGCAATATACAAAAGAAGAGCAAGTTGAGGGTCATTTTACAAACCTTATTTTGAAAAGAACAAAAAACAAAACCTCCCGACTATATTCTTTTAGCACCACACCTAACTATCCGTTCGGGTTATATGCTTATTTACTAATCACACTAATGGTTTTAGGAATGAGGAAGTTTATATTCAGAGGAAATGTACCCGCATTTGTGTGTAGGGAGAATGGATATTTTTTAAATTCAGTACACCTGATTGAGATTTGAACCTCGATCTCCCAGTCATCGGCAGCCTAATCTACTGCGAGAGTGATGCCTTACACCATGCAGTCACCAAAGCGGGTTTTCAGCTATTGTTGAAAGTTAAACATATTTCCTCATAGCAGTAGAAAGTAAAAACCAATGTTTTAAATGGAGAGAATAGCGAAGTAATCACCAACAATGTGGCCGAAATATCCTTAGGATTAAATTTACTACGGTACTAATAAAAAATTTAATAGTTCATCTCACACCTTGAGCTTGCACTGAAACATAGCTTCAGTGGTATTGTTGAATGTATATTATTGAGCTTTCACTGAAACAGAGCTTCAGTGGTATTGTTGAATGTATATTATTGATCTTACAATGAAACATAGCTTCAGTGGTATTGTTGAATGTATATTATTGAGCTTACAATGAAACATAGCTTCAGTGGTATTGTTGAATGTATATTATTGAGCTTTCACTGAAACAGAGCTTCAGTGGTATTGTTGAATGTATATTATTGAGCTTACAATGAAACATAGCTTCAGTGGTATTGTTGAATGTATATTATTGAGCTTTCACTGAAACAGAGCTTCAGTGGTATTGTTGAATGTATATTATTGAGCTTACAATGAAACATAGCTTCAGTGGTATTGTTGAATGTATATTATTGAGCTTTCACTGAAACAGAGCTTCAGTGGTATTGTTGAATGTATATTATTGAGCTTTCACTGAAACATAGCTTCAGTGGTATTGTTGAATGTATATTATTGAGATTTCACTGAAACTGATCTTCCATTATTATATAGATTGCTACATTTCATAGACCTAATTTATTTAATGTCTAAAAATGGATAAGACCATGTAAACAACAATTATTTTCTCCAGGTGTAACTGTACCCTGAAAATGACTACTACTAACAACAAAAACAACAACAATAAAGAATGGTAGTAACAAACGGATACATATATAAAACTATATAGTCGAAATTCAGAATTCCGCTCAGTCCTCCTTTGACCTGAACTGTTTGTTAACCGTATACTGGGGTATCGATTAAGAGATGGACATCGAGCATCGATGTTTTCAAAAGTTTTTCACCAAAGAGGTTTGTTGGCCGATGATTTTCAACTATCACTTTAAAAGGTTTGATGTTAGCCAACGATTTGTATTATTTACAAACATAATTAGTTTACAACCATTTGTGATTGATATAATTATTGAAATGAAAACTATTAATTATGTAGTTTACTTAACTGTCTTTTTACTTTCTCTCAACACCTCGGAGAGAAAGTAGTAGTAGTATCATAAAAAAAAACCAAGGGGGGAAAACAAAAAAAAAACCTCGAGATTTTGATAAAATAATGTTGACGTTTCATGACCCTCTGAAACAAAAAAAAGTTGTTTTGGCAATGCGCTCTGTCCGTACCTCGGTCTAGAGCCGAAACTACTTTACCGATTGGGCTTGGCATCTGAGGTTTTCATAAGGTCCCGTCCCCCCCTCCCCCGCGAGTTTAAAAAAAAATTAGATCATTATTTAACCCTAAAATTAAGGGTAATTTATTGAAGGGCAAAGATATTTTTTTAATTAGCTTAAACGATTTTGATTTAAATGTATATGATATAGTCGTGTTTCTAATTTCCCACTCATCAACCGTGAAATGGATTCACAAAATTTTCAATTCTAAAGCTTCAAACAATTAAAACAATCTTCAAATAGTATATTTCTTTAGTTAACTTTTTATGAGTGCTTATTTAATTAAGGAATTATTTCTAACCATTTAGTTCTCTCTTAGAAACAAGACATTTTACATAAAAGGTCATTGAAAATAAACTAATTACTAAATAAATCAGAATTACTGGGACTCGGAGTCAGCAATGTGTATAAAAACTCCCGGAGTAGGACACTTTAAAGCGTTAACATTCCCAGAAAATATGACATAATCCTATCTGTGATTGTAAGCAGTGTCCCTCACATCTACTTAAATCAGGGGTTCTGAACCTATTTACGATTACAGACTGTATGACTTCAAAAGATGTCCGGTTTAGCGCCGCTGGTATAAATGATAATATTATACCTACTCGATTATTAACCATCTCTTTATATTTACTTCTTTTCAACTCCCTAAACTAGTTGTAGCAAACGAAAGTAAAATAACATATTCTGTCGAGAGGAGCGCTGAAATCAGTGAAAAGGAAAGAAAGGGGGGCGCGCACCTCGTTGAAGAATTGGAGTGAGATACCAAAATGTTTCTAGTCTAAAACACGAATGAACTCCGAAGAATGCGCCCCCCGCTCGAGCGGGCTGTGGGCGCCCTAGACTTACCGCCCCTAAGAGTATCTATATCCGGCATCCCCCGCCCACCCCTTCCCTACTTTTAAAATACGGCCCATTACGGTGTCAGATAAGCCATTATTTCCTTCAAGGAGTCAATTTCAGAGGAGAGGGGATCTGTCAATTCAGGGAGGAGACCACCCACCCCTTTGTGCCGGCGCTACTCCCCCCCAACCCTCGCTTCCATCTTTTCATTTTCTTCTCTCCGCGCACTAATTGCACATTCTTGGCATAGTTTCTCCTCGCTGCGTATCACCCCCGGTATTGCGAGAGAGCGAGGGCCCCAACACATCACCCAACTTTCTCGGAACACTGGGGGGGGGGGGGGGGGGGGGGGGGACTTATTTTCCTCCAAGTTGCAAGTACAGGCGCCAACAAAATGGTAGAGGCTGGCAGAACGACGCCTCTCCACCCGTCCT
Organism: Timema podura; assembly: GCA_033556935.1. NCBI lineage: Eukaryota > Metazoa > Arthropoda > Insecta > Phasmatodea > Timematidae > Timema > Timema podura. The sequence continues at coordinate 12,697,181 of JAVRXN010000011.1, forward strand.
GAACAGATACCAGTCCAAAATTATAGTAAACCTTAGCCGGATATTATTCGGTAGTGAACTAATACTTAGATTATGTCTGTGAGGGCCCCAGACGTGTTGCAAACGTCGAGAAATCACAAGTTATTTAAAAAGTTGTTTGTTATTTTAAAATATGATTCAAGCCAAAATAGAATTGAAATTTTAAGTTTTATATTTTTCACTTTTATTTATGTGAGGTATTTAACGTGCGCATTCTTAACAGATTACTATCTTGGCATACCTTATTGAACAGACACAACACCCGGCCGGCGTTAGTTTACCACTGTCAAAGGGGAAAACTACACATTTCACTAATAATAAGGTTTTCGGCCATGCCGGGAATCGAAACCGCGACTTTTAGCTCTAAATATAAACACGCTACAGACTTAGCTAAGTTTTAAGTTTTATAGTTTAAAGAAAGTCTGCGTAAAATACGAATCAGGTCATTTTTAACGACGTGCAACGCGAAATACCGCAGTTTGTAGCGTTCCTTAAATAAATAAAGTTATTTTTAACGTAGACTTGGAAATATAATCGTTAAATAATCAAAATAAACTATTAATACCCCGAAATAATATTGGATAAATTAGATAATAACAGAGCGTGCCTGGCAAAGTACACAAAAAATAACAGAGAATAATTACCATGGATACAGTATAAACTTGACTGGTATAAGCTCATTATATGTTTAGATTTAATGGTTTTAAGATGCTCAAAATAAGATTATTAACAATATTAATTTAATAAACAACAAATTAATATTCCTGGAATTATACAAAATAATGAAAAAAATATATTTCAAATGGATAAAGAATAATTATGGGAAGTAAAAATGCGAGTATAAGTTTACATGCTCACGTAGTGAACTAAATTAACCCATAAAATGTGTCACCGGCGATTCCAGTTCTTTTATCACATTAGCGTGTCACACCCTCCTGTCACAAAGAAATAATATCATGTGTCTGTTTTGTGTTTCCTCAATGCCATGGCGTGTAATGCATCAATTACATAATATTAGAGTTGGATCAATCCACTATTTTACGAATTCGAATTTCCAATTTACCTTCGAGTCCCGAATCGTAATCCGAATCTTGGAAAAAATTATGAACACAAAAGGAAAAATAAATATAATGGAATAGTATAAAATACAAATAGTAGCTAAATGTTAATATTCTTTCTTATAATCCATTCATTATAACATTCATACATTCAGTTAAGTGTTAAATTACTGGTCTGGGGCCTGGTTGTTAAATTCATTCGTTAATTATAATTGGTTATGACCCAACATTAAGTATTCTTAGAGCTCTAAAATAAATTTCATTTGAAAATTCAAAGATAGAAAATTATTTTTATGGATTTGAATTCCGACTCGAATATCCTTAAGGTTGGGATGTATGGAAAATGGCGAGGGTTTTAGAAGTTGGGGGAATGGCCGGCGATTGTTGCCCAGGTAAATGAAACAATGTAAAGACGTGATTAACCAAGCAGTCACCCTACGGCACATATCGCCAATAGTGGGCAAATTCTGAGCGACTGTTGTCGGCTCGGGCAACTCAGTTGCTTCGTATGAAACCCCCAATTTAACTCCGTGTTAATCAACAGAGCGATAGTCAGCCAGCGATTGTTGCCTAGAGTGAAACGGCTCTAGTTGTTAGAAGTTGTCAAAGTTTATTAATGAAAGGACACTTTATAGTGTCATTTAAATATCAACAGTTTATATATTAGTAAGATAGTCAAATTCCCTGTTCCCGAACCCTACTAAACATATACAATTGACGTTACAGATAATACATAAAAACCTAGAACAAACAAGTCATTCAGAGTTAACGTGTCGTGGAGAGCAAGATTGTTTCCACTTACTCTAGTCCAGGGGTAGACGACATGTAGTCATGGCCCCCTGGCCAGAATCTTTGGTAGGCGCCTCTACCTACCGCAAAAGTTAAGGGCAACGTGATGCTCTACACAAGGGGTCGGCAACCTTTTTTTGAGGCCCCGATCGATTTTTACATTTATTAAAGGCCCCGAGATCAATCCTCGTTTCTCCACTCTACTTTTAACAATTATTTTTTTCTATACATCTTGTATTTGTTCCTTAAATTCAATATTTCCTCCGATACTTATGATCCTATATTTGCAGAAAATATATAAAATAAACAAAATGTATATTCAGTTTGTCCTGAAAGGTAGCAGAAGTCTTACCTTGACTTATTTACACAAGGGCCCTATTTTATAAGCTGTACCATAGTGGAATAATGCAAGATAAACTTGCCTTTTCGTTACGGTATGGTTTTCTTACGCGATCGACTGGAAATTGCTGCGAAGTCGACCTTTTGTCGACCCCTGCTCTACAAGCTATAGGATTTAGGATAGAATAAGTCCGTTTAAATGACACAAGAGTGTTATTTATATTTATTTAAAAAAACTATTTGGATTTACATAATAATTTACAATAATATAAAAAATTATCTCAAAGTGTATCTTCTAGCTTTTGTCGATGCAAATTTTTCAACAGCTTCAGTAGAATCAACTTACTTAGATCATTTTCGAGGCATAAAATTGCTAGTTGATTAAGTTGCGCTTGAGCAGTTGTGCTTCTTACCATGTTTTCAATGAATTTGCCAGTTTGCTGAACGATCTTTCAGCTGTAGAAACAGTAAATGGTACTGTACGAAATCGTTTATTGGCAAGGCAGATATTGGCATATATATCTTGCAGTTTTTTTTAATCGTAAATTACGTTTAGAAGTCTAATAGGACTTCTTTCCGTCCCGAAAACTGTCTTGTGCATACTTTTAAGGTGAAGGATTTCGTGCAGTAAGTCTTGCCACAGATCTTTCTCATATGTATTTACAAGTTTTGCTGCTTTTGCGGTAGGTTGACCATCGTCTAAGTTCTGGAAGTTCAAAATTGGGTGAAAATAATTTTCATATGGCATCTGCCGCTTCAAATCTTGTCTTTAAATCAATGGTAATAAAGCCAATACTGGGTAAACTAAGGAAATTCTGAAATATTGTTCAAGTTCTTTAAAAGTTTTTGTTTTCGGGATATTGAGGTCGCACTCCTACTGCTTGAGGAACAAAGTTTTCCCATGAGTCAGTGCTGCATCTTTTGCATTGAGTTTGTTTTAGGTTTCTGTCTAGACATTAAGGGATCTTCCTTTACTTTGTATGACAACGTTCTTGTTGCTAATATTTTGTGACAACATATTGTCATTAGCAGACCTTTATAAGAATGGTTATTTACAGACATGTTACTTCCTGAAGTGAAAGTTATGACATAGGTATTTCTCAAGTTTGATGAATGGCCGTGTCTCGCTCGCTCTACACCTGAGGCAGCCAGGGCGAGTAAGATCAGAACTTGTGGGTCCTAAGACAATGGCGCAACATGGTCCACATTTCGGGGGACGATTTCGTGATGATGCAGGTTATATTAGGGGAAGTGTATCCACATTTGCGGCAGTCTAGTCTTTGAGAATAGCGCCTTAGACCATGCTTTCACCGAGGCCGTTACTCGTTAGAAGTATTCAAAAAATAAAATAAAATTATCTTCAAAAATATTATAACTTTGTTTTTCTTCTTCTTCATAGAGTTCTGGCAAACAAAAGTAAAATAAAAATGATCCGTTCAAATGACACCCTGTATTACATACACGTATTTGTGTATTTAAAAATTAAATAACTTGTATTTTGTAATAAATTATGTTTAATATTATATGATCTTTACAAATAGGTTATTATATGATATTTACAAATAGGTTATTATAATGGTACTAAATCTATCTAGTAAATAATATAAACATACAGAATGTTGTTTTAAGATGGCGAAACAAAATATCTTAAAAAACACATTTAAGGAAAAAATGTTTCCTACAAAGTTACTTGGTTATGAGACGTTGGCAAAATGACGTAATTTATTTTTTATTTAAGTGACTCTTCAAAATCATCTCAAGGTCAACTTTGTTTTTAAAATGGTACCCAATATTTTTATTGCAGAATTGTGTTCTGCGTAGGGGGCCAACTTTTGTCTAAAACACTTTTTAACCCGAAGTTTATTTTTGATAATATTTAATGAAGTAAAGAAATACGTATGATTTTTTTCGGAACTGTTTTTATTTAATTTTATTGCCCACTAGAATCTGTAGAGTGTAAACAAATACGATACAAAAAAAATGTTCATTCATAAGGATCGAAATGTTAAATTTGTCTACCTATATTATTACCGGCATTATTGTAAACCTGCGTATTGTGAGCTATGGAGTTGTTGCTGAAAAATTACAATGATTTAAATCTATGGTGAATGAAGACGAAAGATGCTATACTGTGTGCCGATCGTTTTCCTGAGCGAAATGTACCGTCTCGTAAATCTTTTTATTGAGTAGTTAAAGAATTTGTGGAAAATGGAAGTGAACAAGCGAAGAAAAGGAGCCGCAGAGCAATTGTAGCCGGTGAACATAATGAGATCGCGGTAGCTTATGTGGTTCTCGTGCGATTTATGGTGATTTAGGAATATCCAAGAGTAGTGTGCTCAAAATATTGAAGCATCATAGATTTCATCCTTAACATGTGTCGTCGCATCAAGAGCTTCATGGAGAGGATTTCCTCAATCGAGTGGCATTCTGCCAATGGGCAACTGAACAAAAAGAATAAATAGGAACTTTTTCTTAGAGTATTATTCTTTAATAATTAATCGAGCTTAGCATTGGGAAATCAAACGACACAACATGCATTGTTGGAGTGCAGAAAATCCTCGGCGGTTGCGTCAAGTTGGACTGTGAACGTTTGGTGCGGACTTATTGGAGACAAATTGATTGGCCCCTTTGTATTGACGGTACAATGAATGGAGACAAATACATAAACATTCTTGATCAAGCATTGCCATTGCTGCTAGAAAACTTAAACTTAAAGGCAGAACACGTGGTTTCAGCATGATGGTGCCGCTAACCACTTTTCCAGAACTGCACGACGAGTATTGGATAAGAATTACAAGGGACGCTGGATCGGTAGAGGTGGTCCAGTTAGTTCACCAGATTTAACATCACCAGGTTTTTTTCTAACGGCGTTACCTGCAAGAAAGTGTATACTATGATGTACCGACAACTCCAGAAAACATGATGGAACGTATTAGAATTGCTTGCAGAGATAATGATCGAGAAACTCTATTAAGTACTCACAATTCTTTTATAGAGTGAAGTGGAAAGTTTATCGAAGTAGAAGGTCATCAGTTCGAACAATTGTTGAATTTAACATTTCAACCCTTATGAACGAACGTTTGTTTTTTGTTTGTGAGACCATTTTGCTCGTATGTGTTTACATTCTACAAATTCTAGCAGGCAAAAAAAATAAAAACCGTTCCGAAAACATCACTTGTATTTCTTTATTTCATTAAATATGATCAAAAATAGACCTCGAGTAAAAAAGTGTTTAAGACAAAAGTTGCTTTTTGTTTTCGTAGAATAATATTCTGCAATAAAAAAATACGGGGTATCATTTAAAAAACAAAACTTGACCTTGAGATAATATTGAAGACGTCCACTAAATCAAAAATAAATTATGTCATTTTGTCAGCGTCTCAAAACGAAGCAACTTTGTAGGAAACATTATTTTCTTAAACGTGTTTTTTTTAGATATTTCACTGTGCCATCTTAAAAAAAATCAGCTTGCATATATTTGATTGATTATTTGAGGTATTTAACGTGCACTTTCTGAACCAGCTGGTTATATCAACACACGAGAATTTCTATGCGTGGGCTCTAAAGAACCTACTAATTTTGCCGGGAAAGGTATTTTCACATATAATTCATTCACGATAGGTCTTTACCTGGATGACAGTTCAAAAATCATATGTTTAGGTTTTAGGTTACCAACACTTGTAAAAGAACACTGTTTTGTTATGAATGTTAAGTTTTTTAATTACATGTTATATTTTACATTTAAAATAACTTAAACTTAAGTTTTCTCACATTATTTCATTACTTTTAACAATTTCTTTTTACCCAATCCGAAACAATATTTTAAACATATATTAAAAGTACCTATTCTTTGTTTTGGAATGTTATCTATGATGTGTAATATAGTGCATGCATTAATACCTTTTAATAAAGGCATCGTATTTACTTGGTAAAGATAAAATATTTGTAATTTATTTTATATATGATTAACTATTTTATTATTAGTTTATTGTTTTTAGAAATATTTAACTGAATAAAATATAATCGTCTGCTGCAAGGATACACCATTTTAAACAACTTGTCCGCGTCATCATCAACCACATGGCTAATATTCGTTGGTCGCCATTTTAAAGCCATATTTGTTAGACCTTTTGTGAAAGTGCTCGGAATAATAATTATTTTAACTTGAATAGAAGGATAAATAAGCTTTGTGGACGACCTCAAATAAATATTAAGACTTTGTTTGATTTAAATATATTTCATAGAATTTATTACTGTGCGCGTTTATTATATTTTTAACTTTAAATTAAGTCTCTAGTTTGTTAGGTCCACGCCTTACTCTAACTTATAATAATTTATAACTAAGTTAAATTACCTTTTATTTTAATTATTGGGCTTCTGTATTAACGTAAAAAAACTTAATCCTAGATCATATTACTAATTATTTTAAGAATAACTTTGTGTATACAGATATTTTCTCTTTAGTTCGAATACATATTAGGCCTAATTTGGTTAATTTTAATCTAACTTTAATCTCACGAAATTTTATAAGGGGTTCTTTTTATTTGTGGATAGATTTGTGTGTGTTTTTTTGATAGTGAGTTCTCAGGAGAAAAAAAGAAGAGAAGTTACAGATCACCAAGTCATTCAAAAATTTCAATTTCAAAATTCTTTGAGGCATAATATTGGCCTAAATTACTGTGGTTAACTATCACATTACTCTACATAACCATATGTTTTCATAACAGCTGTCCCGAGTGACAGTGGCAGATATCAGCTGTTGGCGTAGTGATATTTTAGGGACTATTTTTTAGTTACTTTTTGAGCTGTCATCCAAGTAAACTTAGGTCGTGAATGGCGTATACCTACATTTACATGCCACAATCTCTATGGGACTAATGGCTTTAGTTCCCCTCCAAAGGAAGTTGTGCTACGGATTTTTATCGCTCGAACATCGGGTCCTCGCCAGCACCAAGGTGGTAATGTTTAAGCACCGGAACAAGAAACAGAAACCATAAGTATTTCAGTTCGACTCCCTGAAAGATGGCGTCCTCTGATGCTTGAACTACTTGCCCACTGACACGCGACGTGACAATTGGATCAAAAGAGAGAGGGCAATTGGACACGGGGCAAGTTGGGCAATACAAGTCCGTCCTAACAACAGGAGGGCGGCTAGTGAGGGGGGAGGGGTGTTTGACATAGCTCCTCCCTTTTTTATTTAATTAAATAAATAGTTATTATAACACTACACTATATCCGCAGGTTAATGTGTCAACCTCGTATGGTCTGGTTTGACAGTTACTGGAAGGTCGGGGTTCGGATCCTAGCCGGGTGTACCACTCTTCCTCGCTCTAAAATTCCACATTCCTCATCCATAACAAATTGGAATACATACGCGAGTGGCCCAGACGGGTATTAAGATGTGGTGCACAAAACAGACAGAACCCAAACCCCAGCCTGACGTTAGAAGTGCAGAGTAATCAGACCTTGAAACTTTGTGGCGCCACCAGTGTTCAAAAGAAGGGCCTTTTAGAAAATACAAACTTATTTTGGGCAACAATGATAACGTTTTACAATATTATTAGTGTTATTTTAGAGGTAACGATAATATCTATCAAAAGTAAGAGCTGTAGATTACATAACAAAGTATGAATACAAGAAAGTAGGTGTAATAACTTCTCTAGCTGTAAGAAGAAATGCTCTGATATAATCAGTCAGTCCAGAAAGTGCATTTAAATACCTCTAATAAATGGGGGAAAAAAAAAGAAATAAAATTGATTTACATTTAATTAATGAATATTAATAATGAAAGTTGACCATTTCTTCTCCCCACCTTTGACTACGTGAGCCAATCACAAGTATAATCTGAATGACAGCTAAATCAAGTGTTTTCTCCGATAGAAGCTGTGAGGTCACCTTGTCACACTCGCCGTGCTACAAAAGAGGTTACGAAGAAATATTCCAAGATCGCCTACCAGATGAATGTCACTGGTGTGTGTGTGTGTGTGTGTGTGTGTGTGTGTGTGTGTGTGTGTGTGTGTGTGTGTGTGTGTGTGTGTGTGTGAGAGAGAGAGAGAGAGAGAGAGAGAGAGAGAGCATGTGTGGTGAATTGAATCAAGTGGTAAATTAAATCGTTCAAGAACGAAAAGATGCCATTGACTAGAATTCACTTCATCACACGCCAATGATATAGTTCGAGCGATTCTGCCCCGACTTTGTCATAAAATAGAACGTGTTATGTTGTGGTAGCAATACATTCCACACCACAAGCAAGATTATCTTCCAGGGATTAAAAAAAAAAAGGAGCTTCACAGCGTTTTAAAATACCCTCAAGTTATGGACAGAGTTCAGAGGTTCAAAGCCAGTTACAACACACACACAAAAAGCTTAAGGTTTGTTTGAAAAAAAAGAAGAGAGGAGGATGGTTGAAGGAACAGAAAAAGGATGAGGTGAAATAAAATAAAAACACAAGGGAGGTAAAGTTGAACGTAAAACAGGGCTGTCCCAAATCTTAAGCAAATACTTGTATTAAGTTTGGGTATCACGATCGGATGAAAACAATATCAGTTAAGTGCACTGGAAACAGCCTCCATTACAACGTGATTGGTACATGTACATACCCAGGAGGAAGCTAGAGATCAATAATTAGTAAGATTTTAATTGTGTGGGGTGTGAAGGGTAGTTATCAAGGGGTAACGGGCCCACTCCAAAAATATTATAAATAACTATTCTTTTTAATATTTCTCCTCAACGCATGAGGAAAAGTGACTTTAAAAAGTTTTATAAAAAATCTAATCATCTGCAAAGGTGAATCAGTTTTAAAAAAAAACTGTTTTTCAAGAGGGATTTAATATCAAAACGTCCCTTTGAATTTCATGTTAGGAAACTTCACCACGATCCATCACAAGTGGCACAGACAACAGTCCTCCCACCAACATCTAGATAAGAGCCATAACAAGTGGTACAAACAACAGTCCTCCCACCAACATTTAGATAAGAGCCATAACAAGTGGCACAAACAACAGTCCTCCCACCAACATTTAGATAAGAGCCATAACAAGTGGCACAAACAAGAGTCCTCCCACCAACATCTAGATAAGAGCCATCACAAGTGGCACAAACAAGAGTCCTCCCACCAACATCTAGATAAGAGCCATCACAAGTGGCACAGACAACAGTCCTCCCACGAACATCTAGATAAGAGCCATCACAAGTGGTACAGACAACAGTCCTCCCACCAACATCTAGATAAGAGCCATCACAAGTGGCACAGACAACAGTCCTCCCACCAACATCTAGATAAGAGCCATCACAAGTGGCACAAACAAGAGTCCTCCCACCAACATCTAGATAAGAGCCATCACAAGTGGCACAAACAAGAGTCCTCCCACCAACATCTAGATAAGAGCCATCACAAGTGGTACAAACAAGAGTCCTCCCACCAACATCTAGATAAGAGCCATCACAAGTGGCACAAACAAGAGTCCTCCCACCAACATCTAGATAAGAGCCATCACAGGTGGTACAAACAAGAGTCCTACCACTAACATCTAGATAAGAGCCATCACAAGTGGTACAAACAAGAGTCCTCCCACCAACATCTAGATAAGAGCCATCACAAGTGGTACAAACAACAGTCCTCCCACCAACATCTAGATAAGAGCCATCACAAGTGGTACAAACAAGAGTCCTCCCACCAACATCTAGATAAGAGCCATCACAAGTGGTACAAACAAGTCCTCCCACCAACATCTAGATAAGAGCCTTCCCAAGTATATATGATTGTGTGTATACAATAATAAATAGCTACACCAAAAATAAATCTAGCCGTGTAAGGGTGTTTGATTCAAGGATATTATAGGAATCCAGGGTTCAATCTCAGCCAGGTCCATAGAGGAAGGTTTCCCATCTCCCACACCCCTGTTTCCTAATAACTTAACACAAATGATGACTATAGTGTGTCCGAATAAAAACCAATAGCTCTACACTTGAGTAACAGACGAGAAATGCACCGCATGACTCAGGGCCGCCCTTAGGGTGTGCAAACTGTGCACATACATACAGTATATTCACTATAGCTTTAGAACTGAATGACAGTTGAAAATAATGTGTTTGTGTTTTGGGTTGCCAACACTTGTTAAAGATCACTGTTATGTTATAATTTTTTAAATTACATGTTATAGTTTACATTTAAAATAACATAAGACTTAAGTTTTCTCACACTATTTCATTTTAATAATGATTTTTTATCAAATCAAAAACAATATTTTAAGCATAGTTAAAAGTACTTATTCTTCATTTTGGAATGTTATTGATGATGTGTAAAATAGTGCATACATTAATACCTTTTAATACAGGCATCATATTTACTTGGAAAAGAGAAAATACATGTAATTTTTAAAATATATAATAATTTTTTTTTAGCACCGCGTCTTACTACCCGTTCGGGTTATACACTTAAGTACTAATTACGCTAATGAATTAGGAATTGGGAGGGTTGAACTTAGAAAAAGTGAACCCGCATTTGCGTGGAGGGAGAGTGGAAAACCATTTAGGAAAAACCACCCCCAGTTCACCCGACCGAGATAAATTATTTTATTGTTACATTATCATATTTCTAAATATTTAACTGAATAAAATATGTTTTCCAATGCGTGGGTGCACCATTGTAAATAACTTGTTTGCGTCATGATCAATCACATGGTTTAAATCTGTCGGTCACCATTTTAAAGCAATATTTGTTAGACCTTTTGTGAAAGTGCTGTTAATATATAATTTTTTAAGTGGAATAAAACAATAAATAAGCTTTTTGACCAACCTCAAATAAATATTTAAACTTTGTTTAATTTATATATATTTTTATAGAAATTATTACTGTGCGTGTTTATTATATTTATAGCTTTGAATTTAGTTTAATTTGTTGGGGCCTTTCAATAATATTTATAGCTTTAATTTCAATTATATTTTACTTTAATTATGGGGCTTCCTTACTAACGTAAAAAAACTTAATCCTAGATCCTTTTACTAATCATTTTAAGAATAAATTTGTTTATATAGATATTTTTTATTTAGTTCAGATACATCTTAATTTGGCTAAGGGATACGGTGCATTTCATAATTGTTTAATTAATTTTTGTGTTAATTTATAGGTTATTTAGCAAAATTTGGTAAAGGGATTTTATTTATTTGTGGATAGTTTTTTGTGCGTTTTAATTTTCTGGTAATCAGTTCCCAAAGGGGGGAAGAGGGGAGAGTAGTTACAGACAGATCACCAAAGACAACTGGATATCATCAACAAATGTTTTATAAGCAACATAACATTCCAAAACAATAAAAACCATTAAAAAAAGTAATTTGTATGGTGATTACATATTTAAAAGCTAAATTTATTATTAAGACTTTGTAATAACGCTTTCTTTAATCTTATACTAACCAGTTTAAAGTGTTTTTCTTTCAACTTATACCAATCAGTTTAAAGGGTTTTTCGTTCAGATAATAATAAAAAATGTTTTTTTCGTGTTTTTCTTTCATATAATTATATTTGTTTCTTGTGTTTTTCTTTCAGCTTAGTGACTAAAAAATTGCAATTTAAAAATTCCTTGGAGGCGTGATATTGGCCTAAATTACTGTGGTTAACTATCACATTCATACATTACCATATGTTTTAATTACAGCTGTTGGTGTAGGGATACATTAGGGACTATTTCTAGTAACGTTTTGAGATGTCATCCAAGTAAGCTCTGGTGATGAACGGACTTTTGCAACCCCCCCCTCCCTTCCTTAAGCGACAAGAAGGGGGGGGGGGACAATGTGTGTGTGTGTGTGGAAGGGGGGGGGCTTTCTGACTCCGCGCTCTGTGATCTATCAAATATTGTCAGTGTGTAAAAACAAGTAAAAATATAATAATGTAATTTGATATAGAAAGAGTGAAATGAGTTCTCTGTTTTAACTTCACGGATTTGCATACATCTGTCTGTGGAAGATATGTCTCATTATAACTTTTGAACACATTTACTGATTTAATTCAAACTTGGCACAGTTGTTCTCTGTACCATTTATACACATCAAGTTCAGGGTGTTTCCCTGACACCTTGTACAGCTGAAAATTGGTGTATAGGTGCAAACTATTGTAATAACACTAAACAAAAATTAATTTTTTAACTTTTGGGGGCAGGGGAAGGGGGCGAGGCGGATAACTGGGGGCCTCACAAATGAAGTTTGCCCATAGCCCCACAACTGCTAAGGGCAGCACTGCTGCCAAATTCCAAGTGTAAGTATTTTATCAAGTATTATCAATTACTAGGTTATCGGCTTATTGGAGTCTTATTAAATTCATACCACTTACAATCTCAATGTTTTAAACAGTTTTAAATTACTTTTAAAGGGACTTTAATGTTAACAAAATCCCTTATCAACTCCCGTTGGTAGACTCTGCCATTAGCAACCATAGCTAAAAAGGAATTAATTACTCTAAGCGCTTATCACACTTTTATTGTTTGCATCAGAAGGGCATTATTCCACTTGTGATGTGTGCTCAGCCCCGAGCCGAGAGTAAAACTGTTGAATATTAGTCTAACAAGATTCTTGTATGAAGAACAGTTTCTTAGAGTCACAAACATTACTATAACTACTCTAATATCCGTAAGTCAAGTCAAGTCAAGTCTCACTTTTGATAGATAGTATAAATAAACATAAAATAATACTAATACTATGGTAACATTTTATATGATGACTGTAAAAAGTGTACATTATCACCGAAACTGTTCTCCTACAGAATCCTACTATATGTACATAGTTCTGCGCCTCACAACACAAAAACTATAGTAGGATTCTGCTAGGAAGAAGTGTTTTGAAAGAGACGAACAATTTTTTTTTTTGTGGTCAACATTTAAGTTATATTACTTTACTGTGTTATTAATATTATTGTATATGTATCAAAAGGCCTACAATACATCACTTGATTCAGTAGATGCATTGTCTTAGACTGCACTCTCGCAAGAGACTAGACTGTAAACGACAGAGATGTCTGGGTTTGAATACCGGATGTGCTTAGAGAGGGTGGTTTTTCTTGAAATTGTTTTCCACTATCCCTCCATGCAAATGTGAGTACAAATCCTCTGAGTTTAACCTTTCTCATCCCTAGCATATTTAGCGTAGGTAATTAATACTTAGGTGTACAGCCTGAACAGGTAGCGAGATGTGGTGCTTAAAAAGATACTATCCATCAATAGTAATAGCGGCTGGTCACACAACTAGATATTAAAATAATTTGGTAATTGTATTAAAAAAACATCCTCCTATCCAAATATTACTGTACGTGTGCATGCTACCTACCACAATAAAGATTATGTTGGCATGAATGCTGAAATGTCAAGTAAAGTGATTTTTCTGGAAATTTATCACAAAATAGATTTAGGTGAATTAATGTAGTTTGGACACATGTGGATGAAGAGATTGTTTTAAATAGAGGCGCTTATAAAATAATATTTGTAAATTCAATCAATTTTTCTGTGTTTTACCCCCTTCCCCAAGATAAAAGTCAAGCACAATCCTCGTTTTATGCAGCAAGCCTTATGGCCTCTATGTTTCCTAATAAAGTTGCTTGTGTGTATTTATCGCAATGTTGTGGAGATAGACACACCCATGCAGTATAACAAAGACAGGACCAGAGGAGAAGTAGTGTCCAGTTATTGACCGTGTCCAGCAGCCCGCCCGCAAGGGGAGGTAAACGTCACACACCACCAATAACGTTCTTTCCCCTCCCAAGAAGCATCTTGACTCAAAGAACTACACAACCTGGCAATTGTGTGTTTATAAACACAATTATACTAGACAACCTGCTAGGTTTGAGTTTGTAAACATAATTACACGAGAGCCTTGTACAACCTACCAAGTATGAGATGAGTTGATAGACACAATTACACGAATAGGGTGGAATAAAAACCGGGGTAAAAATACTTTTTTTTAAATTAAGTTTTCTAATAGGGTGTGAAAGTTGCCTTTTAGGATCATTTTAATACTGCAAAATTTTGAAGCTCTATGAAAATGTTTTGAGGTGCCGCAAGGTCCTTAAAGAATGAACTGTCAAGTAAAAAACACCAAATAAAAAAAATTGTGAACTGTAATTTTTATTTTAAACACTTTAAATAATATTGTTGGCAAATATAAAAATATATTTTTCATTTAAACCATTAAAAGTTTTCCAATAAGATATTTATTTTAGTGCTATATATATTTGTTAATAAATCACATTTTTGTGATTTTTTGTGGAATTTCAATAAATTCAATACTACCCCAAACAGATTTAAATATTATACTTGTGAATATGTATGTGTTATAAAAACAACATACGTTCACTACAGAATAAAATTATTCACTGTATATAAGTATATATTAAAAATATTCAAAAGAATAGGAAAAAAATGGCATTAACTTTTTCTGTTAAAGAATAACATTGTCACTTTACTTTTATATTGAAATGTTTCTTAGATTCAAATTTTAGCGTGGATGTCTGCAATTTTATTTTTGCTTTTAAAAACCCATCTCTTGCAGAAGCCCCACATACGGCCAATGACGATTCAGTAACTAATTTCACCATTCTTTCAACGGCTTGCGTGTGACACGGATAACGGGGAAAGTCTACTGGTGGAAGGTCTTCATGAGCTTGTGCTGTAGGCCTACTTGTTATTAAGAGTTCTAATTCCTCCTCAATTATGTGCCTGGTCATTGATGCCTCTGTTACTTTGATGCCATACCAAGTGATCATATCAATATAGTCTTCAGCTTTGAAATTTATAGCTGGAATAACACATTTTCTTATTCCTTCTTTGTGTTTCGTCCTGGCTTAAAGTAGTCGACGTAGGCCTAGTTCTCTCACGTGTTTGCGTTCGTCAGTTATCAAGCACAGCAGAAGGCTTCAGGTGCTGCCAAGTAGGCGTTTCTTTGAATGAGTGGGTCAATTACATTCTGAAGGTGCTCTGGGTGGTATCGGGAATACTTTATAAGGCTCCATAAGTGCTTTGAACCATGAATAAATAATGGTTTCAGCTTTATGTTGAACCAAACAGGTGTATATACTTTAAGAATGTACTCTGCCATCGTATAAAGATTTTCTGGTGGATGTTCTGTCCCCACATACAAAGTAGGTGATTTGCCATTGTCAGCCACCTTGAATGCGCTAGTTTACCTGTTTTTCTCATAGATAGATCATAAGAGAGATTGCATGGAACATTTACAATAAATATGTTTGGTCTATTCTTAAGTCACTCATAACTTCCAAGGGAGGCAGGCTATTTTCAATTGGTGTCAATTCAATTACTGGGAGTTCTTGAGAGTTCTCAAGTTTCTTGCCTATTTCACCACCAAACTCATTTGGTCCTTTTGTCTTTCCATCAAAAAAACAAAAGAGGTGAAGTAAAGGCAGTTCATTTCCATGAAATAGACAAATCATTCTTTGTAGTGGCTTTCCTATTTATTTTTCTAGTAAAGAGATGACACCATTAGTATTTCCAGTGTTAGTTACAGTTCCATCACATCCTACAGTAGGTATGTCTAGTGGTCGGTTATTAACATTATAAAACGACACAATGCTATCCTTAATATCCTTTCCAGTGCTAGAACATGGTGCCACATGTCCCAAATATTTCGATCCAGGTTCTTCAATAAGCGACATGTTCTTCTACAACAGTTTTCCTTTAATATTTGCTCCCTATCTTTTCCTGTACTACAGTTTTGTCTCGGCTTCCGTCAAAATAAAGTCCTTTGTTAGTTGTTGTAGTGCTTTCATTATGGCCTTCTTTGCAGTTTTTTCGATTTTTTTTACCTTTCTCTTCTGTATCAATTCTTCTCTGTATCACTTATTGCTTTTATCCTCTTCACTAATGAGGCCACTATCCTAAAGAACTGCACCTGCAATTGCTGCAGCAGCTATATCAGAAAAACCAGTTTGATCACATACTGAAGCTACAGATGAAGCCACATCATTTGCTTCTAGTGTCATGTCTTCTCCAGAGTACTTAAACTCTTTATCTATCTCACCTATGACACAGTTTCCATCTATTCCATTTTTTTTCAGTACTTTTTGTTCCTTAGCATTTATTTCTCTCTCCAATACTTTTGAGTTTTCTTTTTTCTTTCAATGCTAAATTTATGGATATTGCAACATCAACTGCATTTATAACAATTTTTTTGGGTCGTTCTTTGGATTTTTTATAAACGTTTGCTCTAATTTCAGAACCTTCTTTTCTTTCTCACATTTACAAAGTGCAAAGTCTAGACATTTGCAAGCAGCAATATCAAAAAGATGTTTATTCTGATTCTTAAGCAAGATTTAATTTGATTCAAAAGCTTTAGTGCCTTTTCTATTTTTTAATCTTAATATATTTCTTTAGCTATCATGATATTATCTAATCATCTGCAAGATAAGAGTATGGGATAAGATAGGAATAGATGCTCTTAACCACAACGTTTCAATTTTTTTCTACCAATATTTCTGATATTTCACTTAGGTAGGTTCCTTAAAAACACTCTCTGGTTTTAGCTCATGCCTTATATTAAGGTAACACTTCATTACTTCTTCATAGGTTGGCAGTGATATTTTACTATGGTCTTTTGGATAACCAAAAATTGAGCACTCATGTGTTTGCCTTGTCTGTACTGTTTTTAACATTGCCATTTTTACTTTACTGCTGTTACAAAATATACACAAAAGAAAATAATACTATGGTCTATACAGCGTATAACCCAAAAGGTTAGTAACAAGCGGTGCCAAATTAATAATAAAAAATGATAGACTTCAAAACAAAAAGAAAGAGTAGATGAAAAATCAACTCAAATGACACAGTTTCACATTGGAACTGTAGTACCACATCACAGCATGAAGCTCAGAGAGCCACTGACTGTAGTTGAGCTTGGAGCTACCCTTTTCCTCCCCTCCCTGCCTACTAAGCGGCGCTTGTCACAGCTTGTTCAAGTAAAAATAAATTAACAACACAAAATTTCAAAAATGTAAAATATGTGCAAAAACCACAAAAAGTAAAAAAAAATTCAACCCATTTGCAGCACCTCAAAAAGTTTAGGATTGCTTTGATGTTTTAGTCAGTTCATTACATTAGTAATAGGCAAGTTTTTATCGCTATTAGACATTTGCTTTAAAAACTTTATTTTTTCATTCCATCCCACTGTACAACCTAGCAAGTATGAGTTGAGTTTATAAACACAATTACACGAGAGCCTTACAAGTACAACCTAGCAAGTATGAGATGAGTTTATAAACACAATTACAAGAGAGCACTGTCAACATGACTAGTATGATTTTGGTCCAAATAAATTAATGACTTTGATTTGCGAGGCTCCAATCTTGAACTTCTACACCCAGGACTGAGATTTTAGTTGCTTTCCGTCCACTTTAAAAGAAAGAGCCTCAACATTTAACTAAACTTACTTTCTTGAAAAGTACCTTGGGAGCTGAGAAAATTATCTGCACTGCCTGCCGTTAGAATCTGTCTACAGTAGTACAATAGTAGGATTATGGTAGGAAATTACTTTTTTAGAAAATAGATTATTTTCTGTCAACATTGATAAGATTTCAAGAAATATCTAGAGTTATTTGAAAGTTATTAACATTATCTAAGAAAAGTAACAGTTGCAGATCACATCACTATGTATAGCACTATGTATAGCTCCATGAACATTTTTTTAGTAACTTTATCTGTCAAAAAAAGTTCTTTCTTATCAAAATTGTATGTTTCCTCCTTTTTCTGTGTCATTAGGTACTTTCTTTTAGTCGGCATATGTGGTCTACACATATTTCTCGCTCTGTATTTGAACATCAAACATTTTAGAAAAGAAAGGGAGCTTAAAATTTTAAAAAGTATCTTAAGAGGGCCTAGACACTTGTTAACTGTCCAGTAGAGTTATTTGCTCTAACAGTCACCCTTAGGGGTGTGCAAATGGGGCGGCCGCACAGGACCCCGCATTTGCTTAGGTGAAAGAAGAAGAAAGCAAGTTAAAGTGGGAAATTTTTGCTTGCAGGCTAGTATTGTAGGATCAATGTCAATGTGTAAAAAACAAAAATATAATCATTTTGTTTTATTTATTGAGTGAATAAAACGAGTTCTTGGTTTTAGCTCCATCATTTGCATTTGTCCCACAGTAACTTTTGAATGGATTTAATTGAAACTTGGGACAGTTGTTTTGTGTACCTTTATACAAATCAAGTTCATTGGCAAAGAAAAATGAGGTATGCAGATGACTGTGGCAGTAGCGTCTTGTAACCAAAATTCTTAGGCAAGCTAGGAAGGGGGGTCTGGAGGGGTTCCAGGATCACCCTCTGGAATTTTTTTTTTAAATATTATATGTTTCAAGAAGCTATTTGGAGGTATTTTTAATGATAATTGTGGGTTTGTGTGTCCTTCTGTTCCATGATTTACATAAAGCACACTAGAATCTATATAACGCATATCCAAGAGGATGCGGGGGCAGGGGTTAGAACAAATCTTGCCCCCCTTTATTTTAATAAGTGAGTAGAAATTCCCTCTGTATCTTCCACCCTGGTTCTGCCTTCCCTAAAGCTGACAATTTTTAAATTAAGTATACATAAAAGCATGTTTTGTTTATATTTAAATGTAAACCAACTATAATGTGTGTTAATTAATTACATTAACTATACATATAAGTGATAACAAATCATATATATTTTTTAATTTTCACTTATATTGTAACCTGCAGCATAGTTGGTATATTTAATTATTTTTAGATATTAAATGAATTTATATATGTGTATCAATGATATTTTACCCCCCATATTTTTTTCTATTGTTAGTAAATAAAGTCTATCTTCCTCTCCTTTTTTACGATCTCTGCTATGACTCTTTAATGGAAGTCTCCTCCTTGCTTCAATTTAAAAAGCAGACCCTTTTCAATTGAAAGGAGTGCCAAACCAGAAAGTGTATTTTGTCTCATAGTATTTTTCGATTATGTTTTTACTCTTTATAATGTTGAAAATAATCTCTCAACTGATGATGTTGCCGGGATCGTTGTCACAAGCCCACACAGTTTTTTAAACTCCTGTAAAAACACCTGCTGCAACAAACTCCACAAAATGTGTGTCTGGGGTCAGTAATTTGTCCATTTTCCCCCTTTGACGCGAAATTCCCCCAATTCTCTTCACATTCCTTTAAATTTATACTTTTGTCACGTCTGTGTTTTGAAAGGGGAAAAGAGAGGTATGCGATAGGATCTTTCAGTTTCTCTGGTTCTAGTCATAAACCTTCGAGCATAGCTTCAGTTGTTGAAAAGTCGCAACTTTGTTGCTTGCATTTCTACTGGAGTCCCAATGCTCTTCCTCTTCTTCCCCTCCTAAATCTATGACGTCACCAATAAGAACTACACTAGGTATAGCTATGGGATGAAAGACTGAAAAATATACACTTTCAAACACGATATAATGGACTAGTGCACGTCTTGCATGAATGTTACGGTCAATGGCATGTGCGGGAAAATTTCTTTCAAACACATGGGTGCTTGAAGAATATTTTTTAAACATTATGAAAAAAATAAAATAATTACTTATCTTCAAGTACACGCGACGCCACTGGACTGGGGGCGCTGCAAACAAGATTTGCCCAGGGCCTTACATCTGCTGAGGGCATGTACGCTCTCACAAGAACATTTGTCAGCCAAATATATGAAGATTGTACAATGGCTCTTTCCCCCCCTTCCCATGCTAGCCACTAGTTGTGAACAACTATCTGTAGCCAGTAACAACAAAATATTTTAAAAAAAATCAAATAGCGAGACACTAGAACTCAAAATGCATATTTTCAAAGTCTTTGAAAAGCGTGTGTAACTTTCAGAAGTTATCGACGGCAGATATATGAGGTTAGAATTAATTTGAATCAATTCAGAGAGGCTCCCGTTTAATTTTTGCGATTACAGTACTTGTGTATTTTAAAATGTGCAGGCCAAAATATGATATACAGCAGACTTGAAAATATTTTGTTCAAAACTATGGCTTGGACACAGAATAACCATGCTTGTTGAGAATAAAAATTAATTATGTCAATATTAGTCAAAATTAGGAGTGCGCCTCGAGATAGAACGAGAAGGCAACTCTCTTGACACATGTGTGTGGGGGGTTGCAGAAGCAATGGATTCAAGGGACCGCAAGGAAGCAAATTATCTTATTTCTTCGATTCTAAGACGCCATCATTTGTAAGACACACCTTAATTTTTCAGTACCACCAACAGAAAAAAACTTTTATTCTAAGGAAATAAATAAAAATCTAATATACACTATTGATCAGAATTATCATCATCATCATCATTATCATTATCATTATCATTATCATTATCATTATCATTATCATTATCATTATCATTATTATTATTATTATTGAATTCAATTTACCAACAACATTAGTACCGGTACCTTATTTTTCAGTAGCTATGTTATTCTCACTCCCTTCTGAATCAATATCAGTCTGATTCTTCTGAGCCGTCTTTATCTTCACTATCCCATAGTATATGTTCTTCTGAGTCATCGAGAGCATTGTTCAAAAAATAACTGTGATTATAGGACACCATCAATTCTAAGAAGCACCCCGGTTTTAGAGACTTTCAAGTGCTTCTTAGAATCGAAGCAATATGGTATTTTAAATACAAAGGGTCACCACTCAAACTCTAGAGTAAAATTCCTCTTTTCCTGGGCAAAATTATATTTTCCTCCAATTTTCAAAGGCTTTGCCTACATTTGTAAGACTGAACACATGAGTTCAATTTGAAATGTTTATATAGCAAAGATTATTGATAGTTATTTTTATCCAATGGTTAGGTTAGTATATTTTTGTAGTTTACACATTTCATTCCACATACAACCTTAATTCAAGATGTGTATTTGTTAAAAACAATTCCTTGCCATCTCCAGTTGGGAGACTTTGCCCCGAGCCACCATAGGTCCCTTCCCTTCCCTCCAAAAAATATTCTGCGAACAGCCAAGGCATTACTTTACATTCTTATTATAATTTATTTCAAGATATTGATCATAAAACCATTACTCCACTTGTTACGAGAGTTCAGCCCCATGTAGAGAGAAGACTCTAGCTTGACAACTTTAAAAAAAAAAACACTTTGTGCTATAATGACTGTAAGGCTTACCCCTCTTCCAAGAAGTTGGCTGGCACAGTGAATTATTGATAGAAAGGTGCAACTACACAAGTCTGAATAACTCCACTAAAGTTCTAGTATTTCACCAGTGGAAGCTTCACTATCACTTGACTCTGAACTTTCTTCGATAACAATTACAAATCTTTCAATCACTTCATCTATCAATGCATCTTTTTGTGAATAATCGTCCTCAATTTTGTGAACATTGTCACAGCACTTTTTCCATTCTTCTGAAGTGTATTCTCGAGACAATTTTTCACACAACTCTTTTTTGTCCTCAAGAAAATTACTCGAGAGATCTTGGGCCACTTGTCCTTTTGCATAGCCCCAAACCATTTCGGTTGGATTAAGATCAGCGTGCTAAGGTGGTAGATGCAAAATATCATGACCTTGATCTTTTATTATCTCATCATTTTTTTATTTCCTCTCACAAGGAGCTCTTTTGACAAGTTCAATTAATTCTGGTCTTCTCATTTCTTCAGTGAATGCTATGCTGTTTTTTCTTAGCAATATTTTAATGATGCACTTGTTGGTTTCTTGTTCACCTGCACACAATGATAACTAGCATAGTCGGCCATTGCTCTGACACTTCTAGGGGCAACATTAGGTAACGATTTCTCACAGGTCAACTTACTGAAATTAGTGTAGTTCATGCCATCGTGGTAGTCTGTTTTTTTTTTTTTTTTTAATCTGAAAATGAGAAGAGAATTATGAACAAAACCTCTTTCACCTCCAGCATGCACAATGATTAGTCACTTTCCTTTTCCGATAGGTGTCATAACACTTGGTTCAAATTTGGACTGCCAGTATGTTTTTACATTATGACACGCATTAACGTAAGTTTCATAAACATATATAATGTTCCTTCCACTACTCCTAAATTCACGAATTTCACGTAAATACCTGGCTCCCCATGGCGCTCGATCATAGGTTTTCTTTTTGATTGGCATTTTTTCCACTTAAACCCCAAGCTTTTGATTGTTTTTCATAAATACTCTGCTGCAATTTATAATATCACTTTTAAGAGCCATTTGCAATTTCTTAAGTGTTGCACAGTTTTTCTTATGACATAAAATTCGTGGACTTTCCTACGAATTGATGATTTCTTTAAATCATCTATAAATATTCTTTTACTATGCTCCTTACACTTTGCTTTCAGAGTAGAAAAGGTCAGGCAGGTGTCCTTTATAAACAAGGGAAAATTTACCTTCCCTCAAAATAATTGTTCCGCTACTTAAAGATATGCCTGTGGCTTCACTCGTACATTAAACTACATTGTATTTTAAATTAAACTGTTTTTTCTGGTTTTTCAAGTGATCAGCTTTGTTATACACAATTTCCCTAGCCTGTCCTCTCAAAGGACATCCAGAAACACTTTTGGGAGATGATGCTGCCTTCTTGTTAGGTATACTATAACCCTACATTATCTAAGTACACAGGAATTATAATTATAAAATACCGTGTACCCACAAGTTATTTAAAGTTTTAACAAAAGCACATTTTGAATACACAATTCGTAACTAACTATTTGTCTAGCTAGTGTAACACGTACTTCTACAGCCAATGTGAAGCATGCGAGAGAGCACTGATAACAGACTAGGTTGTTTTCTATCTGGGGCCACTGTAATTAAACAGTTGTAAGCATACAAATGTGCTACACCCTGGGGCAGCGGAACTTTGATTTGTGTGGGAGGGAAATTAGAGAAAAAAAATAACGCTTCCTAAGTTAAGGGATTCAATAAAAAAAATGTATACCTCTACAAACTATTTGAAGTGGTCCTGCCTCATACAATCTTTGAAGTTTGGATACCCATATAAAAATGTTGAATCTAATGCCTTAGCCCAGTCGGTAGCATGTCTGTCTACTGAGCTAAGGATCACGGGTTCAATTTCTGGCATGGTCAATTTTTTTTTTATCATTGGTGAAATGTGGGTTTACTCTTTCATAATGATGAATTAATGGCCAGGGACTAGAGGGTACCCGTCATTTGGCCTAAAGGCATTTGGCCTAAAGTGTAGGCTAAACGCATTTAGGCCAAATGCCTTTTAGGCCAAATGCCTTTAGGCCAAACGCCTTTAGGCCAAATGCCTTTAGGCCAAACGCCTTTAGGCCAAATGACTTTAGGCCAAATGCCTTTTAGGCCAAATGCCTTTAGGCCAAACGCCTTTAGGCCAAACGCCTTTAGGCCAAACGCCTTTAGGCCAAATGACTTTTTGTAAATTTAATTTTTAGACCATTTATTAAAATGTGTTTTACTGTCTCCGGAAACATTCGTTATGATTTGTAGTGATGCTAATAGATGGCGAGGTGTGTAGTGTTTAGTTAACTAGTATATACTACCGTTTCAAAATACGTAAGTCTTTTCTCAATTTACTACTTCCCAAGGTATAGCAGCACGTCCATTAACCTGTAGTACCACTTTTGTATATGTTGAACTTTTTACATTGCCAAGGTTTTATACTAGTTTTTGTACCGTTTTGTACCAGAAATAAAAAGTTTTGTACACGTACCGTTTTCTATTAATTAGCACATACATGTGGTCACACACACCATTTTAATAATTTTGTTTTATTTTGAATTTTGAATTTTTTTAAGTACCAAAGTATATTTGTTTATTAATTTTGCTAAATGAATTAATAAATCATTCTTTTTTTATAATCATATTAACTTACTCGAGTTTGCCCACGGCTTCGCTCACATTTAAGTTGGGTAAATTATCTTATTTATAGCAAATCATCTAAACCAGGTTTTCTCAAACTCTATGCTCTTAAGCCTTACATGAACATTTAAAGTAATTTTTAAGACTCTCTTTCTTAGAATAAGATAACTTTTTTACGTTAAAATACAAAAATGAGACATTTATTATTTAATTTATTTCGTTATTTTCTGATAAGAGCTTTGTAGAAGTTTATTAATAATAGTAAAGATTTGTAATATATTAATTAATTTTATTGCTTCATAAGCCAAACAGAATATTAATTTTTTAGTCAATCATAATTTAGCAAGTCGAAGGAAGTGAAAAATTGGTTCACACCTCATTGGAAATCCCCTCACGCCTCGCAGTTTGAGCAACCCTGATCTAAACTACCAAAAATACAATTTTAGACACGTGTGAGGTGAGAACTTTGTATGTTGATGAAGCCACAAATTAACTACTACCTATAAGAAGTAAAATCAATTATATATATGTGCAGTCTTTGCATCAATATTTGCTCGCTTACGCGAAGACATTATTGAAATGAACACCAAAATAAATAGTTTAAATTTACTAATTAAACTTGAATTAATTTGAAAGAATCACTCTAGTAAGCAACTCAGCTTATCAAATAAATTGTTCTGTTAGTAATTGTTTCTATTGGTTTTTGAAAATTTTCCCTTCTCCTCCTCAATCATAATTTCTCTATTCTCTAATATTCACACATAGGCCCTCTATGTGGATCATACCAGCCTGTAAAAATCATTGATCTCTATGATATAACTGGATGGACATACACATGCACATTCCAAGGACAAAAGCGTGACGCTCAAGTGTATCATCTGCTAAACAGAGGGGGGGACACAGATTTAACTGTTTCTTTAAATGTTCTTATGCGAAAACATGTCTCTGATGAATAAAAGTGTTATTGTTTGAAAATAATGAAGTATTATACCACACTTTCCTGAAGAAACATTTACATTAAAGGATATACAATCCAGTTTTACATGTAATACTGTACAGATATAAATAAAACCTTAGATATTCCCATTTCTATGTATTTATCATCAATGTTGTTTACAGTCTGGCACGACTACACTTAAATTTAAAGTTGATTATTAGCTTGTATATTGGTTTCAGAAACCATATTATATTGAAAGTTCTATAAATATAATGAACAAGGTATCTTAAAACTTGATTACATTTGTTTGAATGACAAAATTTGAATAGTTGCCATGCATTCAAACTATCACTTAGGTTATAGGCTTGTGGAAAGTATTATTTTAATAATACCTGTTTTTTTAAGTTGGCTCATATCTTTCAGAAACCATATTATGTTGAAATTTCGATAACTATAATGAAACAAGTCAGCTAAAAACTGTATTACATTTGTTTGAATGACACACTTTGTGTAGAAGTCTTACGTTCAAATGATAATTTAGGTTATAGGCTTGTAGGAATTACATTATCTACTAAACCCTGATTTTAGTAATAATCCCAATCTGTAAGGCTTTATTTCGTACCAAAATAATATCATATATATAATATTTTGGTAGGATGAACGGCAATTTAAAACAGAAGTAGAAATTTCCTTCTGTAAGGTCTTTTATCCTAACTAAACACAACTATAGGGTAGGATTCTGGTACGAGATAAAGCCTTACAAGCAAGCTTCCTTCAAAAATCATCTTACATATTAGGCTACATCAACTTATTTAAAGAAAAAACTAACCAGTTTTGAACTTTTATATGCTCTTCAAAGCTTTAACTAACATATTTATTTAATTTAACCACTTACACATTGATTTTTCTCATATATTCAATCAGATTAATGAACTATGTCAAAATGACACATTGCCTTGTATTGGTAAAAGAAAGAATGAGATACCCGAAAGTTTCTTTCTCTCTTACACAATGGTATGCAGACGACAGCTCGAAAATTTCAGCCACAGATGTCCATCCAGTTATACTATAGAGATCAATGGTAAAAATATCATTTACTAACTTGTCCTGCTTATACACGGACCAAATCTTTTACGAAAGTTTATCTTTATTGCTTCATAGGATGTATAGTCAGCCTCGTGACTATTCATCCACACTTCAGCTTCACCTACTAACTTTGAATTAAAAAATGCTATTTTTTGTGCTTCGGTGAGTTTACTATTTTCAAAAAGTCTATCCATCTTTTTCAAAAACTGTACAGCATGCATCCTAACATTATTTCCACTGAAGGTGGGTACATAGTCCATTAATTGATTCTGGATGCTTGTACTAGGTAATACCAAGGCACCAGCAGTAATTAGCGTCCCCTTTTCCACTACTTCGTCATATTTTGACTTAGCCTGTTCTAGTTGTTGTCGCATTTGTTCGACTGTTTGTAACGTCTTGTCCACAGTTTCAGTCAAGTTGTCCTTAAATTTGTCCAATTGCTGGTCAACTATTTCCTGTAAGTAAACATCTGGTACTGTGTGTCCATCAAAGAAATCATTTTGGAATTTAAGGCTATCACTACATTTTTGTTGTTCTTTTTCAACAGTCGCAAATCGTTCTGTTAAATGGTGTACCTGTTCTAGAATTTCATTTTTATTTTTATCGCAACTTTCCTGAGTAGTTTTTCCTTTGGAATTTAAATCGTCCTGTTTAAGCTTAAAGTTTTCCTTTGCATTTTTAAGTTTTTTTATCTGCTCATTCGTCTGTTTTTCTGACTTATTACAGTCTTCCCTAAGCGTCTGTAGTTCGTCCCTTACCTGCGTTTGGTCACTTTCAGTCTGTTGTATTTTCTGTAATTTTTTGTCAAAGTCGTTTTATACTTCTTGAAATTTACCCTGCAATTCTTGTTCTAACCTGTTGAATTGTTCATTTACACCCTTAAATTTTTCATCAAACTTTGTATTTAAATTTTGATTCTTTTCTTTGATTTCTTTTAACTCCCGGCTATTCTTTTTGTAGCTCCTGTCTAGTTTTTTGTAGCTCCTGGCTAGTTTTATCGAACCTTTCATTTATTTTCTGATTTAACATTTCACTCTTTTCACTACTCTCTTTAATTTGCTGACTTAACTTGTCACTCTTTTCACTACCCTCTTTCATTTGCTGCACTAACTGCATTAATATTGCATTTAGGTCATTTGCTGATGTTTGTTGAGCTACACCTCCTACCTTTGAAACATTTTCCACCCCCCTTAAGTCTTCTTCTTTATGAACTATTGGTTCAACTACTTTCTCATGTTGTTCACTTTGTTCCTGATCAGATAGTTCTAAACAAGAATGTTCTTCTACCATTGGTTGGGAATATTGCGTTAGGGGAGGATTATCCTCACTGCTACTGCTGTCTGTCTCTTCCATATTTAATGAAGTTTTGCTGTTGATGACTTACGTGAGATTTTCCTTGCGTACCTCACCTGAAGTCTAGAAGCTTTGGACCTTATTCAGAATCTACTGGGTTTTTAACTCTTCCCTCTGAAGTCACCTGGTTTGGAGCTTCTTCTTCCAAAATCACCTGGTTTGGAGCGTCTTCTTCTTCTTAAGTCGCTTTTTTTTGCTTTTTTTTGCGTAATAAGGCACTTAAGTTGTTTGCGGCACTTTCACTGTTCTTTGAGCACTCACTTTCTCGGGTTGTGAACTGGATTTAATGTTATTATTTCAGTTTATCAGGCCCTCCACGTTGGGAAGCCAGTATTGTAACGTATAAAAGTTAGCCTGATATATTAATGTTGGTTCGCCACCATTAGGGTGATATTTGATATAATGATTGAATTGGGTCCAAGTTTGCTATCCTGTATTATGGTAATCAAAAGGGGATAATGTCTTATTTTATAAATTAAAAGTTCTGGTCTTTTATAGTTTTTTATATTAAGTAGATAAACAGTTTTTGCTATATATTTCACACGTTGTAAATATTAATTTAAAAACCCGACTATTGTATTATGTGTGTGTTAATTCCGGCACGTGAAATTTATCATAGACCCAACCCCCACGGCTCCTCGTCAGGATTGCAAGTGAAGAGATGCGTACTTTGAAATAGTTATATCTAGTGACATCTCCTTCTCGAAACTTCCCAAAAGAAAGAAAGGTGTGGTCATCCAGGTGCGTCTCTGTCTACAAAACTGAGTTCGCCTTTAAAACAGAGGCGTAGAAAGATGTCGCCATACCTTGCAACTTAACACAAATAAATCTTACTACCTGCTCGTATTTATAATATCATAATTTTGAATATAGATGTGAATAATAAATTATTTAGATGTATAATTCCATATCATTACAACATATATATACAAACACGTGTATATACGGGCTCATTACAATTGGGCCACGTAAACAAGTTATGATCTCCGTTTGACGTCTACATATTTACTGGCAAAATTTATTTAATGCGTCACTATTATATATATTAATTATTAATATTGGCTTCCACTTTCATTTTGCCTTTCGAAATAAGTTGTCAAAAGTCCCCGAAAATGGTGTTTTCTTATTGTTTTTCGTTAACTTTATGACCGTGAGATATATTAACAAGGAAATAATATCAGAAATCTATACATAAAAAAGGTGATATTGTGTTTTGTGAACTGATCTAGTTGTATGTAGGATAGTGTCAATGTTTTTAGAAATATTGTAACTACCTTGCATCAGTTGTGCTATCTATATTCAGATGAAACAACTAACAGTACTTTTTACTTTCCGAAGATAGCCGAAGGTTTTAAATTTACATTTAGGCCAAATGCTTTTAGGCCAAATGCCTTTAGGCCAAATGCCTCTTAGGCCAAACGCCTTTAGGCCAAACAACTTTAGGCCAAACGCCTTTAGGCCAAACGCCTTTAGGCTAAACGACTTTAGGCCAAACGCCTTTAGGCCAAATGCCTTTTAGGCCAAATGCCTTTAGGCCAAATGACTTTTGGTTTCATTTTTAGGCCAAATGCCTTTAGGCCAAATGCCTTTTAGGCCAACTGCCGCGTCCCCGGACTAGATACTGTGCCTGCCCTAGTCTTAAGTTGGATTATAAGGCATATGGAGCTATGACAGGTCTAGCCAGAAAAACAAAACAATCTGGTAGTGCAAACTATGTGATACCAAATTTTACACTTTGAAGAAGTATTATATATAACTCTAAATGTACAATTGCACAAAAGTTATATATATATATATATAAATCTACCCCCAACCCCCACTGTGTTCTTGTACCCACTTGAGTTATACACCTAAATTGATTACGCTAAAAGAATAGGGATACAGTAGGTTTAACTGTACAGGAAATGTACCCGCATCTGCAAAGAGGAAGTCTTGTAAATCAACTAAGGGAAAAACCTTCATTTAACCAACCAGGATTCAAACCTCGATTTTGTCCCCAGCAATCCAGTCTAACAAGAGAGTGATGCTTTGGACCGTGTAACCATCAATGTGTGTATCTAACAAGCTACTTAAGGGTGAGCCCATCTATAAATGCATGATTTTAAATAAACATTCTTACTAAGAACTCTATACATATAATAATTCAATATTGTGGTTTCTTATTTATGGATGTGGAGAAGGCATATGATGGCATGGATAGAATTAAAGTTTGGAAAGCGATGGAGGAGGCCAAAGTGGAAAGAGGGGTTGTAATGAGCGTGTAAAGCATGTATGAGAATAGCAGAAGTTGTGTTACGACAAAAGAGTGGGAAGATGGAATGGTTCCAAATAAAAAAATTGAATGAAGCAGGGGTGTAACTTTTCACCATTACTATTTGTAATGGTAATGGAAATGGCAATGAACAAAGTGGCAGGAAAAATTGGGGAGGAAAGGATTTAAGCCATGATATTTGCTGATGACTTGATGATATGGGTGGGAGAAGGAAGAGGAAGTACAGGAACAACCATAGGAATGGAATGAGGAAGCAAAAGAGTGTGGAATGAAATTTAGCATGGCAAAGTGTGACGTGATGGTCATGACAAGGAAAAAGGATAAGGCCTAGTAAAGCTTTAAAGTTGGATGGAGCAGAGCTGATAAAAAGTACATAACGTAAAATATCTTGGATATGTATAAGAGACCTGCTATGGAGAAGGGAAGTCACCTTGAAGTGTAAGAAGTACTATACAGGGTGTACTTTGTACGTATTGTCACATATGTAGCAGAAACATGGACAATGAATGTAAGAGAGACTAAGAAAGTGGAGGCCATGGGAATGAAGTTTGTGAGGAGCATGTTAGCTGTCATGAGGAGAAACAAGATTAGGAATGAAGTTATTTGGGGAAGAGTTGGGGTCCAGGGAGTACATAAGATAATAGAGGAAGCAAGACTGAGATGGTATGGGCATGTTATGAGGATGTTGGAGTACATGAGATAGTAAAGGAAGCAAGACTGAGATGGTATGGGCATGTTATGAGGATGTTGGAGTACATGAGATAGTAGAGGAAGCAAGACTGAGATGGTATGGGCATGTTATGAGGATGTTGGAGTACATGAGATAGTAGAGGAAGCAAGACTGAGATGGTATGGGCATGTAATGAAGATGGAAACAGAAGATGGCAAAGAAAATGTAGGCAATGAAGTATGTAGGAAAAAGACTGCATGGGCAACCAAAAAAGAAGAGACGGGAGGAGCAGATAACAGAAAGTGTGAAAGTGAGAGGAGAAGAATGGAAGAAATTAAATAAGGAAGAGTGGTGGAAGGATAGAGGAAGATGGAGGCATTTTACTAAACTGACCCGGCCACAGGTTGAAACAGTGGATGATGATGTTTCTTATTTATTTGAGTAACATATATGAACATTTTTCAAAATTTTTATGGAATTTTCAAACCATGTTAAATGGGAAAACAAAAATTAGTCATGAATGTATTTGTTTTAATTGGGAACTAATATACATTTTTTTATAACTAAATGTTTAATGAGATAATGTGTATTCATTTTTTTAATGTTCTTTAGAGTCAGGTCAAGTTAATTTAGTTGACAATATTGAACTCTAAACAACTTCTAAGTAGACACTTTGGTTGAATTACATGGTTTTAAACACAACTATTCCATCTACAAATAGTTATGTTAGTAGATAATAGGTGCTGCTAGTCTGATCATTATTCATTTACAAGATAATGCAGTTTGGTGACAGTTGGTCAGCCTGTAGGAATTTGAAGCAGGAAGTCGAATTCAAATACTTACTGGTTCTAGTTACTGTTCCAGTCCTCCAAACAAGATTTTAAGTTTTAGGTTCTTAAAAATTTAAATTTTCTAGTTTTAGTACCATTAAAATATGTGGAAAGAGAACATAATATTAAAATAAAATTTACTGCAAAATACAAGTTATTTATATAAGAAATATAATTAATTCAGAAACTTTACGATTGCATAATTTATTTAAAATTCAGGTTGCCATTTGAAAAGGAGATTTTTTTTCCCCTAGCTTAAAAAAAAACTTTGTGTACTAGCGGTAATAGTTCCTGGCTCCAAATCCAGAGATCTCAGGTTTGATCCTTGGCACTTGCAGATTTTCTGTGACGCAGTGGATCTTGAATGAGGACAGACTCAGCTTAGTGAGGACAACTGAGGAACTACTTGAATGAAAACGTAGCGGCTCCTGTTCAGAAAACTGAGATCACCAACTAGAGAGTTGGTTGTACTGACTAGATGACACCCTCTTTTCGCAGAAGTTGGCACTATCTTCGCCAACAGACGGCTATTTGGTTGGTATGGCTTGATTGTGGGCTGACACCGTTGAGTTTTTTTTAATTTCATTTTATTTTTAAATAGACGTAAAAAAAACACTTTATTTTATGAGTATCTTTGATTGAAAAGGGTAAATTAATTAAATTATGTGATATCGGTTTGATGCAGCCAAACCAGCTATTTACAATGTCAAAAACAAAAGAAAATAGTGTAGACCTGTATGATTTTAGTTTATCTGTCTAAAAAATTAAAATCAGCTATATATTGTATCTGTCCATTATTTTTATGTATAAAACATTATTTTAGAATTCCTTAAGAGGTTGTTAAAATAATGTTGCAGCAATATTCTTTATTTAAATTTGAACATTTTTAATTTATACACTGTATTTATATACAATGGTTCTCAACAAGTGTGCCATGAGATTTGCTAGGCGTGCCGTGAAACTTCCAGACTTTGTGAGATTGCTGGTAGAAATTATTAAAATAATTAAACTCAATATTAATTTTAAAAAAGAAGAAAAAATAACAATTAAAGATTTGAGTTATTAATGAGAAACTTGAGCTTGTTTCTTACACAAAAGTTCAATTTGTGGTGAGATTGAAGACAAACACAGGTTTATTGTTCAATTGAGACAAGTTAATCACATTTCTTGCTGTTTATGTTCGTTAGAGCTGAAAAGCCCAGGTCACATAACTTGGTGGTTGAAAAGTATAGAAGAGTATTAATTGCTTCCACTGCTATTTATAGGTACTCTTTCTTCGCCAACCCAAAACTTACAAAATGGTAGTTTACCATATTTCAGTTGAAGGTTCGGTCCGAATGTAACTCTGCGAGATGCTCTTCTTTCTCCAGAAGGAGGTTTGGGAAAACCACGTCTGGCATTTTCAGTAAGATTTAACTCAATATAATTAACCCCCAATCTCCAAGGATACTTCAGACTGCTAGCATGGGCAACCACATGGCTTTTTCATCAGAAATATAATATGTGAGTGTGATATCAGACAACTCACACAACACATATCTAATATGTTTATAACAAAGGAATCAATCAATATTCATATCAGACTTTAATTAAATAATTCAACAAATTAATCAACCACTAACCCATTCTGTAAGTGTACTTTACAATTATGGCACCTAGCGTGGTGGGTCACTATCACATAACAACATAATCAACCTTCCCCACCCACTCCCCAAAATGTAACATTACAATTATTCAGTAAATCACCAACAACCCCTTTTAAAACCTTACAGGCCCTTTGTATAAACTTCGTACAACTTTAGTTTCTGCAGCTTTACTATATTGTAATTTAATAAACAAATCATTACACATTATAGATTTTTTAATAAAGTGCGGCAAATGCTTGACTTATCATAACTTATAATGAATTGTGTACTTCCAATTATGTCAGAGAAACAATAGGAAATTTTAGCCGTGAAGAAATATAGCTTAACTCCTTAAAAACAGCCTGTGGTGTTCTTGGAAATGTAATAAATACGCAACCCAGCCCCATGCTAAAGAACTGAGAATCTGTCCTTGATTTGGGAGATTGTCCACTCGTGCTACTCACCATACATCTTGCCTTCGTCCGACAGGATGATCTTCCTGCGGCCGCATGGCGGGTAGATAGCGAGAGCCTCCTGGAAGCTCTGCTCGATGTCCGGACTCCATACACCTTCCGCATCAGCGGCTGCAAGGTCCTTGTCATCCTGTGTCAACATACGATATACTTGACACCTGCACAAGAACTACTGCATAGCACCTGCACAAATGTATCAATTCAGGCCACAACTACTTTAATCACAAGTCTTGTTCATACCGACTGCCCGCAACCAAACTACTTAACATTTCCTTCAAACAAAATTATGTTATTGTTACCTCGAGACATCACAATCCTGGCATGCAGTCCCCCAGCAGATTCACCCCTACTTGCATTCATTTACCCCCACCACCACTTCTAATCATGCACATTTATAATTCTCCCTCAAACTACCAGTTTGTTTGTGTATACAAGATATTACATTATGTTGTTTTAAGTTTTAGATAAATGTATTATTTTTTATTCATAAAGTTACTCTATGTTACTAGGAACTCCAAAGCTCATTACCACACAAGTACAATATAGTATAATGTCTATCTTGAGTTAGTTCTATCCAGTCCACCTCATTACACCTATCTCTTTCAGGTCCTTTCTAATGTTATCCTCCCATCTGCGTCTAAGTCTTCCAATGGTCTCTTCCCATTGGGTTTGACAGTCAATACTCTGAACATGGTTCTAGATTCTCCATTTGCGTTTTATTTATACATTCTTAAATTAATATTGACTATCGGTGATAAAACTATTTAAGTAGGCTACATTTATCTAAGTGTGCCTATGATAAGACTATGTTAAGTTCACTTGGGTAGATTTCAATAGTAGAGTTTGATAGTGTGAATTTATTAAGGTTCAGTCAGGTTAGTTAAGAATTAAAGTTTGTTTAGTGTAGAATTTAGTGCATCAGCAGTGTTTTATTCTTTTTGATGGGTGGCGTAAGGAATGTCTGCAGTAAAAAGATCAGCCAACTGCTGGTGAAATAGGGGTGTATTACAAGAGTGAATGAATGTGTGTTTGTGCCTGTGTATAGGCAAAAGGATCGTGCCGATGACCATATTGAAGGTAAATGCAATCAAATACCTATCTAGTTTTAGTTTTTCTGTGCAATGTACCTTGATACTTGTTAGGGCTATCATATTTTACATAATGGGAAGGGATGAAAGGGTAGTTTTTGTTGCAAGAGCTCACAATTGTGTGGAGAGAAAGTGGAAACCATTGAGGCAAAAAAAAAAAAACTTCTATACACTCAACTGTAACCTTGATATCTCTGTAACTGGTAGCTCGGTCTGCGAGATGACACATTGGACCAGTGATTCCCTAACTCTACAGAATTGCAAACAAAATTTTAGAACAATAAACTTTCATGACTCACCAAGTTTTAATGAGCATGAGGGTGGGTTTATTTTGAAATTAAATGATTTTTATACTGCTAGTGTTTTTAAGTTTGTTATTGAATAATATATAGCAGGTTCCCAAAATGTGGTATGTACAATTATTTCCGATGGTATGACGAACAAAAAGTTGTAAGAAGCCAAACAAAACTAGCAAATTAAAAGTAAAAAAAAAAGTAAAGACCTTATCAAATCTTAAAATATATTCAACCCAGTCTAGCCAAAAGTAAAACAGAGCTAAACAGTGGGTGGATTCTGCTGCTGATTCTTGCTCAGGCAGCCAGTGCAGCCCACAGTCTGTGTTATCGTATCCCTGTGCACAGTTAAAAATGTATCTATCTTTTTAACTTCATAATGTTATGTTTTATTTTGGTCAATATTCTAGTAGTCAAAGGATTCATCCTGTATAGCTTATGTGTGTATAATTCCTTATTTGGATGACATATTTAAAAACAAAAGATGGGGATTTGAACCCTTATCCAACCATCACTGGCAGTCCAGTCTATTTCAAGAGTGAGCCTAGATCATGTGGGTTCTCTATTCCAGTCAAAATTCTTAAACCTCCTAAAAGAATTTCAAAACCAACGTGAGACAATTTAATTTAAAAATTATTGTGAAAATCATTAATATGATTAAATTACACTTTATAATCTATATTTAACATTAACAGAGCCGATCAATTTTTAAGTTTTAAAATTTCCTGGATTTCCAGGTTTGCTATACTTTAAAATGTGTGTTTTTTTTTTTTTTTTATAAATCAAATTATAACTATAATTTTTACAGTTTTTATTTTAAATTCTTAACACAATAATTATCAAAGAGAAATGTGTCAGTGCTTTTCATGAAATGATATGGATAGAAAACCAAACTAATAGTTTACACTGAGTTATGCTCTTAAACTTTGTATTTTAAGAACTATTGCAAAATTATCTTAAAATTCCAGAGACACGCCAAATGTGATTATGCACTTTTCAATATTTATTATTACTAATACAGTATTGTGTTTTCTAGATGGGCTATATATTGTGACCGCCACCTCGTGCGTAGTAATGAAACTGGTCTGAACGTTACCTCATCGCTTACCTCGTCCCCGACATCCAGGTTCTTGGTATCCGAGCCTGAGCCATTCGTGTCGGCCGGTGGCCCGGCGCTGACGGGGGTCCACGGCGAGGAAATGTTGCCGGCTTCCAGAGGACCGCCTGCAACAAACAAAATAACTAGGTTAGAGCAGATGTAGGCCTCGAACCCAGCTCCTCAATATCTAGAAGACCTTGAGTCAATTAACTCGAGTTCACAGATTTATAATCTAACAAATTGTTAATAGCCCACAAGTTTTTTTAAAATTAATTTTCCAGGAGTAGACCTAATAGATTTTCGCCATTTTTCATTTAGAAAAAAACACTTTTTACAGTATTTTATGTGCAAAGCTATTGCCTATATAAAACATTGTGCCATTTTTGCCACAAGACTTTAAAAAAATCTGTAAAATTGGTTTCATTTTAAAAAAAATCAGCTATTGAAAATATAATTTTCACTCTTTCCCTTTCAAAATTACTCAACGTTACTTGGAGGATTTTTTAAAAAAAGATGAGAGAGTTAATTGACGCCATTGCTGTTCGTCATAAACACATGTAGTCAACTTATTGGGGAAGTACATATTACAGGCCACTGCTCTTGTCAGGCAGAATTTGTAACATTAAAAACAAATATGTTGCTCTTCGCAAAATAGCACGAGTCCAAAATAAAACTTAAGGTTTATATTGTTATAGAGGTACATACATTCTTCTAACTTGCTTCTCACAGAAAACTGAAAATGCAGGAGGACTTTTCCAGTTGAGCATTAATCTTATTTACACTGTAGCCTGTTTTATAAACAGGTATAACCATTTCAGTTACTAATTACACTAATGAGTTAGGGTTGAGGAAGGTTGAATTTAGATGAAGTGTACACGCATTTGCGTAGAGGGAAGGTGGAAAGACATTTTGGAAAACCAACCTCAGTAAATCTGACCAGGATTCGAAACTATATCCCTGTCATTGGCAGTTTAGTCGAGAAAGAATTAAGACTAATTAGACTATGCATGTTTAGGCTCAAGACTTATGAACGGTAACGACACTAATAATGCTTGCTGGGGTGAAGATTATGGACAATTTGTGAGCAGAGGGGCCAATCAGAGCGGGACCCCTACCAAAACGGTCTAGCATAGAAAATACCAATCTATACTCTAGATCACAACACGAGAAATTACACAGATCACGAACATTAGAATGAAACGAGATTCAAACCAGTCCATTCCAACCGCCAGTCCACATGGATGACTAATGTCCACTGCTGTTCCTACTCAATAAATCCTCCGTGACAACATCACAATACAACATTCTTCATCACTCATTACTTTAGGAAGTATATAATCTGTAGGAGTCGGGGACATTTGGTATCCTCAACCGCGTCTTACTACCCGTCCGGACTTACGCATTTTAATTATGTTCAAGGTATAGGGATGGGTAGGTATATTTTTGAGGAAAAATGGCCGCATTTATGTGGTGGTAACGTGAAAATTATGAAGAAATAAACATAATCAGTAAAACCGGACAGGTCCCACACCTTAACTCAGTCGGTAGAGTGTCTGTCTACTGAGCTCAATAAGGGTCCCGGGATCGATTCCCAGCATGAACGAAACATTTATAATGGGTGAAATTAGGGTTTTCCCTTTCAGAGTGATGAATTAACGCCTGGGGGCTGGATGTTGTGTCTGTGCTAGATTTAAGTTAGTGTATAAAAAGTCGTGTTTTTATATAATCAGTTGGTTAAACCTCCACAATCCCAAACAAATTAGACTAGACGAGCTTGACGCTTTGCCTGCGTGCCCATCGATGCAGGTACTACAGAAGTAAATTGTATACTTATAATTAAATTCCGTCGACTAGTTACTTGTCTGAAAAGGTATGTTCCTTTAAAGGGGGTAAGTTGGGGAAGGGGGTGCCTGAACTACTTTGTTTGGATCGCCACCTTTTTACAAACGAACAATATGAATTGTTTCACTTGGAAGTGGTGAGTGATGTCACAGAACTGCAACTAGCACTCCCAGTGCCCAAGAGGTGCAGCAAATCTCTCGTAAGGCCGAGTCTGGTGTTTCCCTGTCCGTGATCATGAACACAACGGAGTATCTGAAACGTTATCAAGTCAAACAGAACCACCACTGACTATACCCTGTTTGTGGTAGGAAGAGATGTCTGAAAGACCTTCCATATGTTCCTTCCTAGCATATACAGGGTATAGGTTTGGTCGTTCCGTCACTGCTCAGTGCTACCGTATAAGACGTCCGGTCGTTCCTTCACTGCTCAGTGCTACCGTATAAGACGTCCGGTCGTTCCTTCACTGCTCAGTGCTACCGTATAAGACGTCGGTCGTTCCTTCACTGCTCAGTGCTACCGTATAGACGTCGGTCGTTCCTTCACTGCTCAGTGCTACCGTATAAGACGTCCGGTCGTTCCTTCACTGCTCAGTGCTACCGTATAAGACGTCCGGTCGTTTCCTTCACTGCTCAGTGCTACCGTATAAGACGTCCGGTCGTTCCTTCACTGCTCAGTGCTACGTATAAGACGTCCGGTCGTTCCTTCACTGCTCAGTGCTACCGTATAAGACGTCCGGTCGTTCCTTCACTGCTCAGTGCTACCGTATAAGACGTCCGGTCGTCCTTCACTGCTCAGTGCTACCGTATAGACGTCCGGTCGTTCCTTCACTGCTCAGTGCTACCGTATAAGACGTCCGGTCGTTCCTTCACTGCTCAGTGCTACGTATAAGACGTCCGGTCGTTCCTTCACTGCTCAGTGCTACCGTATAAGACGTCCGGTCGTTCTTCACTGCTCAGTGCTACCGTATAAAAGAATAACAGCAGACGCGAAGCACAATGAGTGTACACAAGTTTGAATAAGTTTTTTTCTAGCAGCGGGTTCGGGTTAAACGCATCTAAGTTACTAATTACAATAATGGTTTAGGGATTAGGAAGGTCACATTTCGATGAAGTGTACCGCATTTGCGTGTAGAAAGAATTGAAAAATTGTTGAAACTCAATACACCCGACCGAGATTCGAACCTCGATCTCCGTCAATTGCACTCTAGTCTAATGAGTTTTGTCTCTATTAATACTTATTTGAATTGTCTTGTCCTAGAGCTAAAAGTTAATGTCTGGGTGTTTGTCAAATGATCGTATCCATAAATAGAAATTATGTGTTGGTTAAACCAAGAGGGTGGGTTTGGGAACCAGCATTTGTCCGGAGGAGGGTGTAAAAACTAACCAATTTACCGAGAGGGTTTAATCTTGGATTGTCGAGTCATAATCAATCCCATACCCGGAAGATAATAAATCAATTATTTAAATTATTAAAACTATTAATAAGCTCAGATTGTGCGAAGATGAAAAACTTTATTGAAAGTATATGAAAAAAAAAAAAGCTAAATCTTGACAAGAGAGTTAAACCTAGGACCTTTACTTTCAACACGTTTGTGAACGAACGGCACATAGGTACGTAATCAGAATCAAATATTAGTTGTAATATATTGTGTCGAAACAAGCAACTTATCCCCCAGCGTTGCGTGGCTGTGTTTCTGATAGCTCCGAGAAACATCTCCATTATTGACTGTCATCAAATAATGAGGGATGTATGAACCTGGACCAGTCTTGGTATCTCGGTGGAGAGAACTGTCACGTGATGTCGAGATACGTCCAGCCCGTGTGCCCTATGGCGCGGGTAGCTTATATGAATGTTATTTGATTACAGTACATAGTTTCCTTGGATGAAGCTTAATTAAGACTGGAAATTAATATGTTACATTTGTTTCATCTGTTCAATAGTTCTTTTCGTTCCAGCCAAGGGCGTAGAAAGGGTCGGTCCATAGATACGTACAAACACTTTTATTGGTCAACAACGGTACAGCCCCAAATAAAACAATTAGAATAAAAACCTGAATAAAGTGCTTGCCGCCAAGTTGTGAGACACGAGCTTATGCAACAGCCTTTCACTGTAACTAATAATTGTAACAGTAAACATATTATTTTTAAAAGAGGGTTCCTTTCTAGGGTATTCATTCCTCACCTTTTACCCTAGAAAAAGTTAAGTCACATAAATTACGAAACAACCCGGGTGATAAAAGTGATCAAACTATTACAACAGTAAAAACACGACATTTTGGCAAACTTGCGGGACTTGCCTGGAGTAAAGAGTACATAGTAGTGTGTGGTGATTGGAGGCGGTGTTGCCAGATGTCTGGCGGACCAAACCTGTTGCTGGGACGATGACTCACCACATCTTAGCACCGCGGATGAACGAGAGGGGGATTAGTCTCTCTATGTCTAGTCGGGGTCTTTATCAGATCTATGGTGTAATCTAGCGCTACGCCGTGTCCTGCTGCTGGTACTTCTAACGTGAATAATGATGAATGGTGGTAGCAAAACCAACTCTCGTGGTGAGAGATCTCGTTTCGGCAAATTTCCCATCTCTTTGAATGGAACGAGTGCAATCGGGATATCCCCAAGTTTATTTCTAAGGATGTCTACACCAGACACATTAACAGATGAGTCACAACACAGCAATAACAGCCTTTTCTCACACTCGTGTGTCATCCATCAAGTCGACTACAGCGCTTGTTGGTTCAATGCCAAAGTGCGAATAACGTCGGTCCACTGTAGACCCGATATTGTCATACTTTAACATTAGAGTAAAAGACAGATACCGCTACTTTCTTAATATAAAATTATCTTGTTTTCAAAAAGGCATTCCCATTTTTCCAGAAACTTTAGAGCAGAGTTCAACCACGGCTGTTTGTTTGGTTAATCACTTCGCGGAGATTGGTTAGAAAGTATTTAGAGGAAGAAAGTGAAGGAGAGAATATGAATCCTTATTCGACAAACTATCCTAAGATCATGCATCAATTTAAAAGTCAAGAGTTTTGCGACAAAATACTTTTGCCAGAGGCATTATAATATAGTGATGTAGTTTGATGAAAAATGTTAATATAATTTTACTATTAAAACACAAAGTGGGTTATTTATTTTACCAATGAAACAAACAATATTAGCTTTTGGTTCTGTAGTAGATCGCAAATGATTTTCCTTCTCTGGAATAGATCCCTAGTCTGGTCGTTCCTGCTTTAGAAAATAATCTTGAGGAATGAAATTTTGTTTTTCATAAAAAAAAATAGCTATTGTAAAATAATTACATTGGTGTTTAGAAGACTTTTAACATGGAAATGTATGCAGTTGTATGCAACCCCATATTTCAAGAAAAAAAAATGTGAAAGGAGATAAGATTTTTTTCAAATAATTAGCGTGCTTTTTCTCAAGTTTGCTTTATTTCCCAATGCATGGAACCAGTAAAAAGGTATGACTAAAATTAGAGATGCAATCGCCTTGCCGTATAGCATGGAATGCAATTTATTTAGATTGATAATGCGTTTCAGACTAATTTACTATACATGCGCTTTAATAGCATTTATTTAAATGGATTTTACTATAAAACATCCATATATTAATTCTATAGCATCGAAGGTTTTGCTGACGATGTTTCTTCTCCCATTGATGTTATTTATTTGATGTATTCAACGTACATTTTCTGAACCGACTGATTATATCAACACACGACTTACAAACCAACTTAAATCTAGAACAGAAACAACACCCAGCGGCGTGAAAGGAGGATAGGACCTACCTACATTTCCTTAATTATATTTTTTTTCTGCCACGCCGGGAATCGAACCCGGGGCCCTTAGCTAAGTATAAAGACATGCAACCAACTGGCTTTAGGTGTCAGACCCCGTCGATGTTTCATTGTCGATAGTGAAACCAATTATTTTCATTGGATGCCCATTCCTAGCACAGTATACAAAAGACTACGCCTCCAGAGTAAAAACTATAATGGCAAAGAAGGCTTCAGTGTCCAAACGGGAAAACCTTTCATATTTACAGCTTCATTTTGTGTTGTTTAACGCACTTAGTGTTCTTTGTGCGTAGAATAGTTCTTACAGTAGACCTTTGTCAATGAAAACATTAGTGTAATTTATATTGGATTTGAATATATGAATCGATTGAATATTTTACTTAGTATTGTGTATTTTCTTAAGAATCATTTATAATTAAAATAGGTAAATGTTTTAGCCCAAGTATGAAGGAAAGGTGTTTCATACTTAAATAGCCTTCATATTACTATTCTCTAGTACCAGCCAACAATCCGTCCCTCCCTCTCACACTTGTCACCAGTGTTAGGTGTAACTCGCTGAGACTAGAGGGATATCGAGACGGTAGTATTAAAGTGGTGATGAAAATATATATATATATATATATATATATATATATATATATATATATATATATATATATATATATATATATATATATATATAGCTAAGTGGGAATAGTGTCAAAGTGAAAATTTAAAGTGTAGCTAAGTATTTATTT
This sequence comes from Timema podura, assembly GCA_033556935.1. Classification (NCBI taxonomy): domain Eukaryota; kingdom Metazoa; phylum Arthropoda; class Insecta; order Phasmatodea; family Timematidae; genus Timema; species Timema podura. The sequence goes on from JAVRXN010000011.1 coordinate 12,739,294, forward strand.
ATTACAATTTGTATAGTAGAGAATAGTAGTAATCTACTCAGACGCTCCAACTCTGCAAGGGACTAGTATATAAGCTTGCAGTTCAATGTCCCAAAAGTATGGATATTCCTTTCTATTTAGTTTTGTGAAATTCCCTGCATTTCCAAGTGTGTGGCAGCCTGTCAAAGCGTCTCCTCCACCAAGAGGTACACAATTTAACCCCGCCATTGTCGATGTTATGAAACAAACAAGTTTTATAAGGATGTTCGTGTTCATACCAAGTTATACGTATCCCGTCCAGTGTCGGTAATGATCAAAGAAAAACAGGTAACAAGTTGGTTAAACCGTTCTTTAAATGGAATTATATCCCTAAAAGAGTGTGTTTTTTTCTTCTCTATTAGATTACCAATTAAATTAATTAGTTTCTCCCTGGCTTGTCATCTGAACAAAGTTTCTAAAACTGCCATAAGTTTCGAGTTCCTCAGAAAAAAAGCTCATGGTTATCACATTGAAGATATCAAAAGGTCACAAGACTACATCATTTTTAAGGTTGAAATTCAATTTTAACGAGGTGCCTTTGCACAGATCGAAGAGTTCTTCGTCGGCCTCTGCCATCTCAGTCGTCTTTAACGAGGTGCCTTCGCACAGATCGAGGAGTTCTTCGTCGGCCTCTGCCATCACAGTCGTCTTTAACGAGGTGCCTTCGCACAGATCGAGGAGTTCTTCGTCGGCCTCTGCCATCTCAGTCGTCTTTAACGAGGTGCCTTCGCACAGATCGAGGAGTTCTTCGTCGGCCTCTGCCATCTCAGTCGTCTTTAACGAGGTGCCTTCGCACAGATCGAGGAGTTCTTCGTCGGCCTCTGCCATCTCAGTCGTCTTTAACGAGGTGCCTTCGCACAGATCGAGGAGTTCTTCGTCGGCCTCTGCCATCTCAGTCGTCTTTAACGAGGTGCCTTCGCACAGATCGAGGAGTTCTTCGTCGGCCTCTGCCATCTCAGTCGTCTTTAACGAGGTGCCTTCGCACAGATCGAAGAGTTCTTCGTCGGCCTCTGTCATCTCAGTCGTCTTATCACGGCGAAACGTATTCGCCATCCGGTTCTCTTAAAGGAAGTAATAATAAAAAAAATCTTTCAACGCGTTTGAATGTGCTGAGATTGAGCCATCGGCTGGTTCAGACTCATTTTCGATTATCCGGGTTTCAAATATTTCTAAAAACATATACTTGTGGTCTTCAATGTTCTTCTTTCACCACACAAGGTTTTTTTTTACGAGTCCTCGAGTTTTGTCTGATCTGCAACTATATCGGCTCCTTGTTAAATATAATTTTCAGTTCGTTTGGTTTTGAAAATATGTTTGCCAAATACGTGAGCTCCAGAACAAGCTCCCGTCGCCCAATAATCCCGTGTGGAAGTTTCTCTCGTACAGAAACCTCACAAGTCCTGTCTTCACTTTACCCCAATGGTAAAAAATATATATTTGGCTATCGAATAGTAACAATATTCTTTTAGTATTAAATCCTGAAAATACGCTCTACTTAATGTTTTAATAATACTTTAGTCTTGCCTTCAAACAAACATTGTACGAAATAATAAAGTTTCCAGTCGTTTTCAAATCTAAAAAAAGGGGGACATTAACTTTTATTCCCATTGCTTCTCAAAGTCCTTTAAAAATGTAATAAGTGCTAAGGACACGGGTGAAATTAAGTCACGCCAATGCAAGAAGCTAAAGATATTCTAAGCATATGAATATAAACCAAATAAAAAACATTTGACTTCGCAATTCAATGAAGCATTCGGAAAGAAGATGGCTAATATTTTTTAATTTAAGTTCTCACCATCACATCTTATTTCTTGTCCGGACTATCCGTGTAATTATATTGAAATGGTGGGGATAAGGTAGATATACTTTAGAGAAAATATATCCACATTGCCGTGGAGCGTGGGAAAATAATACGCCCAGCCACATACCCTCTGGTGAGGTTCCCAAATGTCCGGCGGGGAAACAAACCTTCGACCACCGCGTGAGAATATTATTAACCCTCGAAAGAGAGCAAGTTTATAATAATCCCGCACCTTAGAGCAAACTTGCCATATTGGCAGATTTCAACTCCTCTTGAAAACGTCAGTCGCGCGGTAATGAAGCGTGAAGTCCAATGTTTATCAGAAGCTGATTGAGCTAGGAAGTGTGGAGTAGTTTCCCACCGTTAGTCCGTGGAGTTTGTAGGGCCAGTGAAGCAAGCAAGTCACGAGGTCAACCAGCTCAAGAGCCAAGCAAGCCACCAGCTGCACGCTCAGCTCTCTTCAACAGCAGATTGATAGTAGGCGGCACATCAAGACACGCGTCTCTGGGCCACCACTGTGTGCGGTGATATCTGCTACCGCGTACAACAATTTTCCTTCTATCAAACATAATCGCGTAAATGATTGTATTTTATTTTCTATGGACTTAAAACCTGTAACATACGATTTACGGCTCACCCTAACTCAATTGGTGATAATTAAGCAGCAGGTAGCAACATTTTTATTACAGTACCACCCGCATTCGGTTCCAGTTTGTTTTTTGAATGAAGTTGCTATTGAAGTTTTGATTACCTACAAGTTATTATTATTATTATTATTATTATTATTATTATTATTATTAGCACCGCGTCTTACTACCCGTTCGGGCTATTCGCACTTACGCTAATGTGTAATGGTAGGGTGATTGTGAGATGAAATGGAGGACCTACAGTTTAACGTGGGATCCGAACCACGGTAGAGGCCTGGAATTCCTCACATTCACAAGTTGTGATTAATACATATCTTATCAGAGGTGAAGGAAGGGTTCGGCAATCAAATAAATCTGTGCCGGGACCGAGGATTGAACCCCGGATCCCAGCACAGAAGTCTGACACCTTACCCCTAGACCACCAGGTTACCCACCTACAAGTTGAATTTGTATATTTATCTAAAATATACATGTAGATTACTGGTTGAGTGTACTTTGTTAGTATTAGACCTTGGTCTCTCGAGCCAAAGTTAGGAGTGCGACCTACTTTACAAACCCTTTTAGTTCACACAATAAAACTTTACTACCTTTTAGGTATATACATATATAGATTAAGAGGAAGCTTGTCATCAAATAAAGCAACAAGTAACTATAGTCTGACTTTGGTTGGAAGAACAGTAGAGTAAACTATAACATTTCTTTGCGGCCAACAATGATAACCTTTTACTTTACTATTGTGTTATTTTACAGTTATTAATTATATATATCAAAGTGACGGCTGCAAATAACGTGACTTGCTGTATGAATGCATTAAAATTGTTTTAGTAGCTTTAGTAACTAACTTTACTGTTCATCCTACCAAAATCATACTATAGTTTAGCCATGGGCATACTCAAGAAAACTAAAACTGAGCTAAATCTAAAATATATGTTAAGACTTAGATATTGTCATTTACAGATTGCAAAAATATGTGTTCAAATTATTTAATTTATAAAATTGAATATTGAAGATAAATTTCATTACAATTAAAACCCTATACAAGTTGTTTGTACCCAAACATATCTGTTTTTCCTTTTATAACCACTTTGTATATTTAGATATTTACCTTGACTCAATATTTGTTCATTGTAAGAGTCAAACTTAACAACTTCACAACATATTAAAAAACAGTTGTCAGACTATTTTTTAGCGAGAATGAGAAATAAAACTTATTAAAACAACAAGTTAAAAGTATAAAATAAGTTTTATACACAGCTTCAGTGCTTGTGGGAGTTAGAACGCGAGTCAGGGGCAATTTTTTTTTTTTTTGCAGTTTTGACATCAAAACACTTTTTTTGGGGCCAAATAAATAAATTAGCGCTTTAGTAGAAGCAAAAGAGCTTAATTTTACTCACAGGGTGACCTCAACATTTCTTGAATTTGATTTCAGGACACTTGACAGATATTAGAGAATTGTTGAGGTCACCATGCGAGGAAAATTAAACTATTATGTTCCGGGTGTTTTTTTACTGAATGGTTTCCCACTTTCCCTACACCCAAATGTGGGTACACTTCCTCTTAAATGAGTAAATATGCGTATAACCTTAACAGGTAGTAGCACGCGGTGCTTAAAAAAATAGTTATGTATACAAAACAATAAACAAGTTATGTAAAATATAAAAAATCAACCACACACAAGTGATAGGTTTATAGAAAATGCCGATTATAATTTCGTCAATTAAAACTTTTTTTAAAACAAATTAAACTTTTTAGTAAGGGGGCGGCCAGACTGAGCGACTAAATATAAAATAGAATACATTGGTTGTAATGAGAGGTGGCCAGACTGGAGCGAGCGAGCGACTAAAATATAAAATAGAACACATTGGTTGTAATGAGAGGTGGCCAGACTGGAGGGTGACCTACAGTTAGATTACAGGCGCATGGATTTATTGAGAGTTGGTTCATGATGGCAGGAAAAATTCTAATTTAGACACATTTTTGTAATCG